>CM047882.1:7526464-7561464 GCA_026212405.1 Petrea volubilis | reverse complement strand
AGCGGCGTTTTCTACTCTATGAGCAGCGGCAAGTACCACTCGGTTGACTGCGAATTTGCGGTCCTTGCCTGCGAACTTGGTGTCCCGGATCCTCCAGCCGGGCTCATCACCGAGACAGGCCGTAATACTACTTGGATTAAACCCACACCTCCTCCGAAGGCTTTAGTCTTTGACTCTTCAACCACGTCTGATTGGCTTGATTTGGTGTGATCATACTCTGTTTCCCTAGACTTAGTCGAGGCCCCTTTTTTAGAGTTGAAAATCTTTCATCTTTCGGTTTGTAGGTTTTACAGTTTTTTCTAAGAAAAAGACGTTCTAGGTTGTAACACGTGCTACTTGAGCACAATAGAGTCTGGTTTAATTTAGATACAGTTGGATTCTAACTCGTTTTTAATCTATAAAAACGGGTTTTTGTATGCATCATCCATCACACTTTTAAAATTTAAGATAATTGCATCTACATCCCCTCTAGAGTTTGAAATCTACAGTTAATCTCCCCTCTTTTTTTCACCATTAGGCGTTTCCCTTTTCTTTTTTTTTTTTTGGTTTCAACATTACATGTTTCTGTGAGAAAGTTGAAAATTACATCTACCCTCCTAGGTAGCCAGTTGTCGTTCAAACAACTAACGTAAGCAATATTTTTAATGAAACCCAAATAGACCGTTGCTTTGATTTCCATAGATTATCTTTCCAAGCATGCCTTCGTAAAATAATACCGTTGCTTTGAGGGGGACTTTTTGTAATTATAAAAATTAAAATATACATTTTTTATTGGAAAAATAAAAAAAGAATGTACACACTTTATTCAAGAATACATACTTAAATATTTAAAATTATCATGTATATAAATACATACATACACACACGCACATTGTAGCGCCCCGACCCAGAGCAACTCACCACAAACCGATCGCTAAGCGAGCAGGGAGACCCAGACTAGACCGCACAATTCAAACCTATACTCACACCCTAACACCTCGTCATGTATGTTTTATCCAAATAACCCAATATAAGTATGTACATCCAAATTTTACGTTTGCTTTATTGTTACAAAAGAGTACATTTCTACTTACAAGTCCAAAATAAGGCCACAAGCCACATAACATAATACACAAACAATGTCCAAAATACAACCATTGTCCCACGTAGAAACTCAATATATAGACTAATCACGGTGTAACAATGAAATAGCAATAGAAACCACCTAATCCTCGTCTTCACACCACGTCAACTCTCAATCACAGCCCACTTTTTCTCTGATTAACTCTGAGAACAAAACAAGTTAAGAGAAATGGTAGTGAGTTCAAGTGACTTAATGAGGGCGCACCAAACTACTATAACAACAATGTAACAATAGAAGAACTGTAAAGCATGCATATATGTGTGTGTATATGTGTGTGTATATGTGTGTGTGTGTGTGTATGTGTGTGTGTGTGTGTGTGTGTATGGAAAGCTATGCCGAACGTGAATGCCAGGAGATTATAGACCAATTCTTGTGAAAACAGTAATGCAGGCAGGTTTCGATCGATTAATACAAGCGGAGACGGAGAACAGGGGTTTGATCCGAATAGTGCACGATAAACGAGGCAATAGCAGGGCGTAAGGCTTCTATAAGTCCAGCACACGTCAAGATCTGCGGTGACATTCAATTATCGAAATGTTCCAAGAAACAAGTAAAACAAGTAATCTCAGTTGGAACGAACAACGACAATTCGCAAACAATTTTTGAATAACAGTTAAAGGAAGACGGATTGGAGTCGAACTCCTTAGGCATTAATCACTAAGGGTTAATATTAGCAAACAGACAGTACAAAGCAACAGATAGAGCAATGCCACCACCTTATTACTCCACAGGCAAGAAAAAGATAAGACCCTCCCTTATCCCTCCCAGACTCAGGGCGGTCACACCAGATAGAACAGACAGTAAACAAATGATCGAGGGACTTCCCCACCCGATCGTTCCATAAGAACTTCCATGGAACAAGCGCGAACTATGGACACCCTCATAGCCACCAGAACAATACGGACCCCCGTCCAGTAATCAAGTAGAAAGATTACAAAATAGTGGGGCACACATACCAGTAGACACAATATAGAAGGGGCAGCAAGCCCTAATCAGTACAACACAATAGCACGAGTAACGAACCACAGTCACAAGCAATTGGCACCAGGAAACAGATGAAGTTTTTCACGATTTATAATAGGCTGCAAGCCCAGACAATACAGAATAAAAAGGAATTACGGAACAATAGAGTAAGGGATAGAACAGGAGTCAAGAATAGCATAGAACAGGCGGCAAGCCCCAAACAGTACATTACACTAGGCGACAATCATAAGAACAGAAGCTAGACAGAAGTAGGATTCAGACGCAACATACAAGTAGGCAGCAAGCCGAAAATAGTTCATTACAAGAGCATCGGTACAAGAGACCGGTCAGGAGTTCAATACAGCTGTAACAGGCGGCGAGCCTAAGCAATTTAAAACAGTAAGACATATTCTAGCTCATAATCAAGTAAGTGCAATAGAAATACGGCAGGTTGTACTTCCCAACAAGAAAAGGTAGAACCCTCACTTGGATGCACTTACCGGATTGCATCAAACATTCTTTTGCTTCTCCACGAACAATTCACCTATAATTCAAAAAATATATATATTAGCTAACTACACAAATACTCAAGCGACAACTTAGTCGACATCCACTAAACAAACCGAATTACGCGTTCTACTTATTCTTATTCCTGAACTAATGCCACAATTTATTATTTGGCGGTTAATATGACAATCATGTCAATTACCATTTCCAAATCATAATCTCAATACATGCAATCTATCAATCTAACACTCCACAAGTGCTTTTATCATGAGTAAAAGTCCCTGGTAACCAACTACTCAATGCACTTCCACTCATCTCATAACACAAGGCTACCCTTTATTTCCAAAATGAATATACTTATAGCACAATTGATCACAATTAATTGCCATGTTCATGATCTATCATATTCTTGTATCAAGTATCATCTCTTTATCTCAAGTCCAATAGTGCACTGATCGCATTGTATAATTATCACTGATTCTTGCCAAGATATATTCAATAAAGGTTGTCGCATAATTCTTAGTCATGTGGCGTTAACACTTTAAGTATCTAGTCCAGTACATGTTTTGCACTTATTTAACATCAATAATGCAACCATTTCATGTGTTTAGTATGTATAAGGCAAAGCCTAACTCGATTTATTCGATCCATCTTCTACCGGTATTATCACTAACTTCAATCATACACATAAAACACCCAATATCAATCCACACATGGTTACATATGACCTTTAAAACTAGTCCTTAATTCACATTTCAATTCTCAATTCCAACAAGCAAAATACATAGATGTATAAATATCAAACCCAACTCAATTTATTCCCTTCTCTTCTCATCCTATATGTACTTTTTGGTCCCAATAAATCTTCACATACATTTCCCAAGTTCCATGCATGGGCAAACTAACTACTTTCTTGAGGTTCATGGTTCATATCATTTCTTCAAAGCATAGGTCTGAAGCTAACAATTCCTGGCATGTATGGATTAGCCAAGAATTTAACTAATTAACTCTCAACTAAGTTTCGACAAAGGGGAAATACCTAGAAAATCATATCTTTCGTGTCGAGGAGAACACACTGTTCAAGTGTCGCAGGAGCCGCCGCCGCCGCCGCTGGGGTGGTCAAACTGTACATCGACTCGTTCGTCTCATCAAGCCCGTTAAAGGCCCTCAAACAGTTTCGTGAAACTCTAATTCGATTGGGTTTAGTTACAGAAAAATCTCTCAAAACCCTAACTGACCCTTTTTCCCGTTTGTCGATCAATTACTCCGCCATCGGCCGTCATATTCCGAAATTGAGGCCACCATCATGTTCCCCGTGTCGAGGCGCCCCAAACCCAACCGAGATTCGCTGGAAAAATCGCCGGAATCAGGCATGCACCGCTACCGCGCGCATTGCCGCCGCCGCTGCCAATTTTCCGACCAGCGAACCCGGGAAACACCCCCACCATTCAAATCCTCTCGTCGTGGCGATCAAAATGACATTATTTGCGCGATTTGGTGAATAAACGAGCAACATATGAGCTTGGGAAATTTAGTATTCTATAATGATATACACGTATATGTGTGTATAGGTATGTAAGTCTAGTAGATTCCTTCTCTCCGCGTTCAACTCTCCATTTGTTCGAAATTTCTTTTCTCTTTCAATGTGGCCCCAATACTTATAACTGAGATCAATTAAGCCCTTAAACCTTTCGAACACTTCAACTTAGACCCTATTCCATGCATTTGAGTCCAAAATATATTTCTTCCTTGTAAATTGACCCCAAAAACTTTCAATTTATACGCAATTGAGTTTCACATCTTTTGCGATTTAGTCCTCAATCAATCCATATATAATGAGCTGAAATTCTTTTCTCTGTCCAAAAATCCAATAATTTCACTTAGCCTTTTTCAAACTCCTCCATCCGGATATACATGCTTCCAATATAATTTCTATTTATGAAATTACAGGATGTTACACACATAATGTATACAATGTATGTCAAAAAATTATAATTATCATACACACACACACACACATACACACAAATAAAATATACTAGAAAAATATCAAAAAATACTCACACATGTATCCTCCCATAAAAAAAAGGCAAATTTAATAAAAGGATGATTAGAGTATCAAAGCCAACCTCTTTTGCTCAAAACATAACAGAATGGTGGTACCTGGAGGTGGTTATGAGGGCGATGCAAAGTGGTTTGTAGTGGCGAGAGAGTCGGTCAATTGCAAGAGTATGGTCAATGGGGAGAAGAACCCGAAAAAGAATGGGGTTGGGGACTAGGGGACGGACGGACCGGATCCCCCACCCCATAATAGTGTCTCATCTCCTACCCCACATTCTGGATATGCGACACGTGTAAGTCTTGAAGATTTACTTACCAAATTAGAGGTTTTGTCCAATTAATTATATTTTTTCAGTTATCTAATTTGGCAAGTAAATTTTCAAGACTTACACGTGTCACACATCCAGAGTGTGGAGCAGGAGATGGGGCACTATTATGGGGTAGGAGATCCGGTCCGGCCAGGGGAGGGGGGTTGCTTGCGGATTTGATAGGGAAGAAAAGAGCGGGTTTTCTGATCGAACTCCAACGTGAGTCAAAGATGTGTGAATTGAAGTGAGTATTGTGAGGCGAGTCCATTAGTGCAAGGATAGCTGATGGATCGTCCGCAATGGGTAGATCGATAGGGATAAAAATCACGGAAAAAATAGATTGATCGACGGTGAAGCAAGATGACATGGGAAGCTTGAGGTAAGGTGATCACGTTGCTATGAAGTTTGTTGGATTTAGGTAAATTTTGTCAAAGAGAAGAAATCTGACTCTCTTTGACCGCCGATCAAACAAGGTTCAATGGTGTTGCTTGGGGTACTATTGAGAAGTTGAGGTCATGGCAATTTGGTTGATGTTGGTTTTGGACCTTTCGGTCGAATTCGACGGAGATCGACTACCGACGGTTGTGTTAGAGGTGGAGATGGTCTTTGATGGTGAAAAAAAACTGGGGAAAGACGACCAGGAAGACAGACGGCTAAGCTTCCTCCAATTTTCATATTTCTTTTTTGGTTTTTTGTTTTTTGTTTAGTTTACATATTATGTTGTCTTCATATGCATTTATACTATATTATTTTTGATGTAGTATATTTATATATATATATATATATATATATTTAACATTAACATAGAATAATAAACTTTTCATTTACATATTATTTATTTTTCATGTAATTTATATATTATTTTATTTATAAATATTTTGTATATATTATTTTCCGTGTATTATATGTTTTAAATTTATATTTTGTAATTGATGTCATTTTCACATGTATAAATGTTAATGCTTTATGCATTGAAGAGAAAGCAATGAAGTGGTGTAAATGTCGTTACACGGATACAATTTTTTTGCCTTCCTTTTCATTTTTCTAATATTAAAAATTTAGAGCTAAAATTGGAAGTTTAGAAAAAAATGATCGGATAACGGGGAATTTATGGGTAAGTGTAGTTTTCAACATTTCCTCAAGACGCTATAAATTTTGCTAATGAAACTACTACTTTCCAGGCTCATCGTGTTAAATTTGGTGAAAAGGAAGCGTATATCACATACAAGAGATATCTTTCAATCAAGATCAGTTTTACTAAGTTTTTCTATTAGGATATTGCACGTCTTTAAAGTGAATCTATTATACACTTATTGTTCCCGAACTCTCCAACAAGGGGTGGCTTTCGTGATGGCAATTTCAGAGGACGGGACAATGAAGCCACGCTAGGGGTCCCCGGCCGGGCCAAGGCGGGCCATCGAGTCGAGAACGCTTGAATTAATCTGTATTAATCACCCTTTCTACCTCATATGCTCGCAAAGTGGAATAGGTTTGTCTATGGTGAAAAACAGTGTTAAAACTATCGCCAGCTTTAAAATAGGATCATTTTCTCTTGGTTCTTCCATACTAATTTCTATTGGAAATGGGTTTAATTATGATAATATTTATTGGGATTAATTTAGGATGAAACCATTTTTGATGTAAATCCATAGATTAAGTCCTATTAAATGTTGTATGTGTATTAAAAAATAAGTGCAAATATCTCATATGAGATATTTAACCTTAACAATTCAAAAAAATTCTCTTTTATAGGTAAACTAATTTTAGATTCAAACTTAATTTCAACCGTTACAAAACATTAATGCGCAACACTAATTGTCTGAAATGGCTAACGGTTACAGAGCATTAATTCACAACATTGATTGGTTAACGGTTACAAAGCATCAATACGCGATATTGATTGTTGAGTAACTGACGGTTGTTACTTGTTGTTACAAATTCAAGTTTAATTGTCTTAAATATTACAATTTAATTCTATGAAAAGTTGCAAGCGATTACAATAGTTACAGTTTTAGATTTACATTCTGATATTAATATTATGTATTTTTTCCTGTATAAATAGTATGACTTTGTCCTACAGAGAGATATACAAGACACACACACACAAAAATGGATATCTAGATAAGTGTGAGATTTATTCTCTGAGTGCAACTCTAGTCTTGTAAGAATAAAATATTGTTCTGATATTTCTATATTCGTGTACCTGCTTACATACACATAACATAGAATAGATTAACTTTTGAAATGAGATTCAAAGTAGCAGTGTAATTTGGAACAAATCTATGTATTGTCTTATCCTGAAAAGAGTACTGTTGACCATCACATCGATTAGTGATGCAAATATTTCGTTAAGGCTTACCGATTCATCCCGGTAATTCAGTCGTTGTAATACAATTGAAAATACTGATAAGTTTACTTAACATTGTTTGATTACTTTTGACTATTGTTGTGATACCCAAACCCTATTATTATTATTATTATTATTATTATTACTTTTTTATTTCTATTATTAATATTATTATTAGTAAAATCCTATTAGGTTTAGGATTATTAGGTTAATCCTATTAAGCTTATGACTATTAAGCTAATATTGTTAGGTTTAGAAATCCTTCATGACCTATAAATCCTATAGTGTATCAAATTAGGATTTAGCATTATATAATTAGATCTAATCAATCACGACTAGGACTTGGATCACAAAGCCTTGGGTATCATAAAGATTCGAATAGATTACTATAAGTGGTTTCTTCCCTATATGTATTTTATAAAAATACATTTTTCTTAAATTTACGCCTTTGTTAAAAAAACTTATTTGCTAATATCAAACGTAGATTTAAGCATGCTATTTGACTAATTTTCTCTATGAAAAGTTAAAAATTGTTTTGCATTGTACTTTATGCGTATATATGAACATGCTCTAAACACTTAGAATATTATTGGTAGGAATGAGTTCCAAACTTTTCAACCGTGCAACGAGGTACAGTAACAATCTCTAAATCCACTTAACGGGGTTATACTTAAGGCCCTCTTACAGGTAATAATAGTAGTGTTCGTACCCACTTAATAAGGTTGTAGTTAAGGCCCTCCTAGGGTATTAATAGTAGTGTCCACTAGGTTATAATTAGGGCTTGATCAAGTTGGCCAATAAAAATTTTAAATATTCACAAGTATGGATATATAAATGAATGTGTCTGATTTTGTTCTATTATGTGTTCTATGACCTGAAAATATAAAACCTTGATTTTGAAACTTGTTTGTTTAACAAGTTTGTTTTTCATGTTGCATTTATATGTAACTTGCTTAAATCCGCTAGAGGGTTAAGAAATTCCTTACTGGGTGAGTGCGCTCACACTACCAATGACTATTTTCCGCAGAATAGTATCAAGGAAGGTGACGAGGATCAATTTTCGAGTCGGTGATCAAATTGAAGAAGTCCCTATTTAGAGAATTTAGTTATCGTTATTTAGTTTTGTTGCTTTCTTTTATGACTCTATTTATTAGGACTATTATAGCTTAGTTTTTTTTATTTATGTCTTTGAACTGGAGTTCTAATAGTAGCTAGGGTTATTTTCTTTTTCACTGCGACATTCGACTAAGGTTTTTCAACGAATATTTTATGGTTTTTAGTATGTTCTGATTTTCATGACTTAGTGTCTTTAAGTCTTTTCGCGCTAAGAGGCATCGTCGTGGGCGTGGCAATTGTGTTGCATAAAAACTATTGTTGCAATTATATTTATATTTTCCGAATAAACTACCCTTAGAAGTATCTTGTTTTATTGATATTTAAAACCATTGTTTCCCAACAAATTTTTTTCCTTCTCAAAAGAGAAAGTTAGAAACCATAACACTGATTTTGGTGTATTTGGGCACAAGTCATTGTACTATGGGTTGACACCAAATGGGCTGAGAGTAGTTTTAGGCTGATACAAATGGTCCATTTACAAGCTAATACTTGGCGGACCCACAGATGACCTTTAATTTCCATTCATGAACCGTAGTGGCTTATTGTTTCTCATTCATAGAGCAAAATAGATAGGATTGTAAACGGATGTTGATATAGATATCTGGCATGTGTCCTTGTAGCCCATGATCTGACGTCACGTGCTATACCTGATACGTGGCAGCCCTTCTCAAAGAGTGCCCCATACTAAAAAAAAATGCATCCACCATCAAGCCTAGCATTTGTTCGAGGAAGTGTTCTCTTCGAACGGGACTCCTCCTCGATTTGTTGACTCTCAAGGACTGCACGGCCCACTTGTCGCCGCCCTCTTTACCCTGACAAGCCATACTACTCCAACAGGGCTATATCTGCTCTACCACCGCCAGTTATGGACTGAAAGTCCTATTTGTACTTAGGCCCTACAATCCTAAGAATCCCAAATCTCACCAACTCAGTCCTATTCCCAATTACCTGGGCTTGTTACAAATACCCCTAGCATGTCTCCACAAAAAGAAACACAAGTATTTTTGCCTTTACTCTGCTCGATTCTCTCTAGTATTTATCACATTCTCACGTTTGCTACTGACTTCAGCAACAGAGGTTCGTCGTTGGAGACACTTTCGGCTAGACTCCAGTGTTTTCCATCATAGCAAGGCGGGAACTTTCTTTCTTCTAATTGTTGATCTGCTCTTCCACATGATTCTCGAGGAGCAGCCCAAGTTTCGACATCATCAGATATTAAATGAATCGAATATGTTGTCTCATTCTCATTTGCGAGTAGTTTATCAAATATGTATATGGATGCAAATGTTTTCCTTATCCCCAAAATTGACATTCGTTTTTGTATTGAATTAATCCGAATATGGATATATCCATATTTGATTGCAATTTTTAAAAATTAAGTTCAGTTTTAACTTATTCGTATTTATATATCTATTTTCAGTTATAAATATTCTAATATTTGATTCAATTATAATTATTTGGGTATCTTTTTTAATTGTGAATGGTTGACATTCAATTGTAATTAAGCCAATGTTTGAATTTGTGTATGTATAATTTCGCCGATGAGGTCTAGCTCAACTGGCGAAACTGAGGCCCCAAGACTCTAAAGGTCTTGGGTTCGATTCCCACCGGTGAATGTGTGGACTTTATTCCTACCTTCATGGTAGTTTATTATTCTACTTTAATAGTAGTTTATTATAATAGTTTGTTTATAGTTTGTGAATGATTTAGTTTGAAATATGATGTAATAGTTTGATTTGTACTTGAAGAGTTATTGATGTAATTCGATGATATGTATTCAAAAAAAAAAAAAAGTGTATGTATAATTTCGGTTTTTTTTTGTGTATAATTCTACTTGTTTATAGAAACTTAGATATATATAGACACACACACACAACTGCATGGCTATTGTACACTTTCATTGATAACACCTAAAGTGAATATATATTTATTTTTATATCGTTGTGAGTTATAGAAAAAGTTGTATCAATTAGAAAATTTTTCCATCCGACATAGTATTTTGTTATTTTCATTCTCACAATATGATTACTTATTTTTTATTTTTATATTATTAAATTTAATACATGTGATTATTAAAAATATAATTTTTAAAAAAATTTGAACACATGATGTTTCAAAAGAATATCAATATATACATTAGTTAAAGTTAAAAATAAAATATTAGAGATAATTATAAATTCCAACCCCAACTATGTAGATTTTTTCACTTTGTAACCTAAAGTGTGTTATGTTATCGGTTGTCACCCGATCTATGTGAGTTTTTGTAGGTTGCAACCTAAGTGGGTTTTCTAATCAAAAATTTGTGCCAAAACGGCGACACGTGACATGTCCCGGTGCCTATTTTCTATCGAAAAATCCACTTAGGTTGCAACCTAGAAAAACTTGCAAAGATCGGGTGGCAATCGGTAATACGGTACACTTGAAGTTTGCAAAGTGAAAACAAAACCCGTATAATTGGGGTTGGGATCTATAATTTCTTCAAAATATTATCAAAAACACATGAGAACTTTTGTGTACATATAAGTTACTTTTTCTAAACATTACTTATGTGATTTTTTTTTGGAGGAAAAATTACTTATGTGATATGATCAATGGATACAACTAAATTAAGTTGTAAAGATCGGGTGGCAATCGGTAATACGGTACACTTTAAGTTGCAAAGTGAAAACAACACCCGTATAATTGGGGTTGGGATCTATAATTTCTTCAAAATATTATCAAAAACACATGAGAACTTTTGTGTACATATAAATTACTTTTTCTATACATTACTTATGTGATTTTTTTTTTGGAGGGAAAATTACTTATGTGATATGATAAATGGATACAACTAAATTAATAGATAATTCAATATAAAATAGATTTTTTATTCGGAACAGATATTAAACGCATCAATGATATGATTACCACATTTGTATCCATATATATTTCAAATATGTATAATCAAATACAAATATTTAATATTCATTTTAAACGATATGAATAATATCATGCATACACAAATATATATCATAACAATCTAATTTCAGAATATTCATTTACCGTCTCATTCAGGGAGTAAAAAAAACAAAATAAGGAGTTGTTTAAGATGCATAGAAAATAAGAATAAGTTGCATAGGATCAAGAATGATATGTATAGTATACGAACAAGTTTAACATTGTTTTTTGTTTTTTAATAAGCCAATTCACAGGAGACAAGGTTATAGTTTTTTTCTCATCAAGATTTTTTTTCCCAATAAAAAGGCAGAATTAAGGGGGAAAAAACCCTTAAACTAATCATCAACTACTTGCCCTTGCATGTCAGCTGATGCTTATGCCCTTCACCAATTATCTTCTCCTAGAACCATCCCCATAT
This sequence comes from Petrea volubilis, assembly GCA_026212405.1. Lineage (NCBI taxonomy): Eukaryota > Viridiplantae > Streptophyta > Magnoliopsida > Lamiales > Verbenaceae > Petrea > Petrea volubilis. The sequence continues at coordinate 7,549,684 of CM047882.1, read as the reverse complement.
TATTTTTGATCAATGTGCTCTCCTGTTCTTGGATGAGTTTTTTGAATAAATTCTTGAATGAGTTGGATTTAATACTTTCTCCAGTATATTTATAAATAAAAACTAATAACTGCCACATAATTAACTTGTTATGTACAGTTTGATGAAAGAATTTTGAATGACTGAGCTTTAGTAATTTTTGCACTAATTTATATACAATCGTCAATTATTGTCGAAAATTTATAATTTCATGCAAGCTAATCAATCTACCTGTATTTTTTATTTTTAAAATTTTACAATGTTAAATTTTTAAAGTCATAGTATAAATAAAAAATTATGAAAAAATTAGCTAATTATAAGAGTTTGGAAGGAAAGCTTTAAAGAAAAACTTTTCCACTTGAATTTTTCAAACTTGATTGATAACAAATGATGCTGCCACTATTTATAAATTTCACCATTTTAAATGAATGGTGGAGAATCAAAAAGTTCAACGGTAAAGAGGGGCATTTTATAATCCTCTAAAAAAATTTTAAGATTATGTTAATAATATATATAGTTTTCTAAAAGTTGCTTTTGTTCTCTTATATATTTAAAATTCTCCATCCTATATTGTATACTAGAATGGAGCATTCTAGATACGTAAATGCCCTTATACAACAATATTTTCATCTCTTTAAATCCGTCGAAATTCCTCAATAAATTTCATCCAATACTGTCATTCATTAAATTTAATTGAACAAAAACTATATAAAACTCTAACCTATAATCATCTCTCCTCTGTTCAAATCCTCCTTCACTATCATTCTAATACCAAAATGAGATTCACCAATGCGTTGCTCGTTGCGAGCAACTCAGAACCCGTCCAAATTCGCCAGATTTAAATCGTAATGTGTCGTATATATAAGCGTGTGTGTATTTTTCAGAAACATTACAGATGCACCATATGTAATTAATATGAAAACTTACAATATGAACCCTTCAAGTTTCAGAATCTTAAAATAAATAAAGGTATATATTTTGGTCCTCAAAAATTGGTGAAATTTTTGATTGAGGGCATTTTTGGTAATTCACTATTTTTTTTTTTAATAATGGAAAATGTCTAAAACCCAAACAAGAAGTAACATTAGGGTACCTAGTGTTTTTCGTAGGCGTTGATATATGTTAGGAAGTAGTGATAAGTTTTGAAACAATATAGAATTATTTGTAATTTCACCTAAATTTAAAAGATGTAAGAGTAATTCTCCAAAAAATTATGATTTGGAAAGGCAATCATCTAATTTTTATATTCGGTTTACATATATTTAAATATATGTAATTACTGATTCAGATTACTTTGAGAAAGTTCATACACGATTTATTGATAAATCCCTACTTGGTTTGAAAAGAATGTGGAGATATGATCATGGACTGGCGTAAATCAGTTTCTCAAATGTATATTTAGCTTTAAATATTTTAGAAAAAATTACACCAAGACCCCCTAAGGTTCGGTCAAATTACAACTAGATCTCTTTAGGTATAAAAATTTCCCATATCTTCCTTCAGATTTGGGCCCGGCTAACTTATAGCCCATTCAGGTAACTGATAAATTGTGATTTGCTTATATAAACAAAAAATTATAGTGGAACTCCAATTTTATCCATTTTACATTTTAACCTGAATTGTGGGATTTTTTTTTCTTATTTTCTTCTTAATATTCTGACAAAGAAACTAAGTCATTTCATTATTTTTTTTCTTTGATGTTAGTCGGACCCAAACTTTAAAGGAGGTGTATATAATTTATCATACCTGAAAAGGTCTATCTGCAATTGAACCTAACCTCAGGGGCCTAATTGTAATTTTTCCAATATTTTATTCATTCAACTTTTCGATTGCTTGAATATTCCATTGAGCTGTGTCTTATCGAAAAATTTCATGCTATCCATTTTAATGTTACCTAACTTGTATTTTTAAATGTTGCATTTAAATATATCGATGTCAAAAGGTGTTAAAAAATAAAATTATGGTATCAATCATCATATTAATTAATCCAACGATTAAATATTAATATATCAGATTTTTTTTTTAGCCATTATTTGGGTTTTGCAAAATGTTAGGAGAAAAATGCTACAAGGCAGCTGGAGAGGTATGAATACTCCATCATGAAAGCCCAATCCAAGAAGGAAACAATCCAAACCAATATCCTTCTTAAAACCTTATTCAAAGGGGTGACATCCACCCTGAAGGCCCAGTCTAGAAAGGAATGATGTTCACCTTGAAAGCCCAATCCAGCAAAGAATGGCCCTTACCAATGTTCTTCCTGAAGCCCATACCAGGAGGGGATTTACTCCCTAATCTTAGGCCCAGGCCCACGAATGATTCATCAAAGGGATATAACCATGAACTAAGTCAAACATGCACGTGGTAAATGCGAAGGCTTAATTCCCAGCTCCTAACAACCTTATCCCCCAAAATCTCAATAACAAACCCCCCTCATCTTGTGTTTCGAGGGGTAAGCCCCCTTCATCCCGCGTTTCAGGGGGGTTTCCAGCAGAACAGGTGCACTCCCACCTCTATCTTAAACCTAGCACCTCATAAAGTGGGTACATGATTCTTAGACATTTTATAGCACTTTATAGAGATTGATAACTCTTTCTTTACGATTTTTCTAGCAATTCACTCATCATTTCATCATCTTTAATATTCATTTATCATTCTTGAATATAATACTGACTCAATTCAGTAGAGTGCTAACCTCTGTTTTACAGGTTTCCTCCCCTTGATGAATCGATCTTTATCTCACGAAGGACCAAGATTTGTTTTTCCAAGTTATAAAGTTTGGGTTTTTAGAAAAACAATAAACATCAAATATATTATTTGGGAATACCCAAATGAATAACGTCTCATAAACTGTGTTTTACCATTTAAAAATTGGGTTGGTTGACTCAATTACATATGCGTAGCTATATTACGAATTTTTACATACTAATTCATTTTTATCTTCATTTTTACTTTAAATAGCGCGATAAAAAAGTAGAAAATTTAAATTAGAATTGTATTTGAGTGTGTGTGCGAACAATATTGGGCACCTACTAAATTCAAATTATAATCTAATTAGATTATAATTTGTAATGTTCTTTCCTCCAACAACTACATTTTTAGGATTCAAGTATAAATTGTTTTAATTAAGATAGCAAAAAGCGGTGAACCTAAAATATGCCATTCCATTTTATAGAAATCGAGTTGGTCAATTTTTCCATCAGTGTACTTTTTTAACTTTTCTTTTTTCCATTTTATGTAGGTCAGTTTACACTATTCCTTCTCTTATCCACTCTCATCCAAAAAATCAGACAAAAAAAAAAAGGAACAAAAAAAAAAGGAAAAAATGGGATTTCGAGTCATGAGCCAATTTCTAGTGCCACTTGCCCCCAAACCCTAATATCAAAATTGTCCCCCCCTAAATTGGAGCCCACAGTTGTCCTTTCACGTAATATATTATTCTGTACACGTGGTATTGTTCGTACTAATACTGGAGAATCTTTTCTTAAATCCTTTGTCTTAATCAGTGACGTGTTCCCTCGTTTTCATTCCAAGAAAACTAAATAACAAGCCTTGTCTCACTTTATTTCCTTTTCACACTTGATTATTATTTTTTTACCACTCCTTTTATGAATCATAGGGTGCCCCCTAAGCTAAAAAACTTGATAAAATTCACTTTTGATGCGGGCTTTGTTCCTAACTCAATATTATTTTATTACCTGTGATTAGTTTGAAAGTTGGGGAGAAGAGAATATTTGTTAAATGAACATAAATTTACGCATGCCGTTGACACGTTTAATTTTGTGTATTTAATTTATCATCGTTCGAGAACACACTGCATGCGAGATATATATAAATCACTTATCTTGCGATCGTATTGGAGTGTATGTTTCAATAGAAATCAATCGAAGAATCAATCATCAGTTGATCTAGAGGGATGAGGTGTTAGATTTTTTAAGTAATGTTCAAGGTTCGACTTTGAAGTTGTGAATGGAGCAACTGAATTAAAAGGATCGCCACCACAATGGACCTCTGCAGTACCAAATTCGAATTAATCAATCAATTAATCGGAATCGAGTGGCTAAAACCAAAAAAAAAAAAAAAAGAAATCAATCGCTTATAATTTGGGTTTTTGATCCATCTTTACCAACAACACAAAAATTTCAAAATTCAGCTCGCCGTCCAAAACTTCGACACTGTACCATTTTTTTTAAAATATTATTATTATACTAAAAAGAATTTATTAAGCTCATATTTTAACATAATACATACAACTACAACACTTTATAATATGCAAAATTTGACTTTAGTGGTGTTTAAGTACGATTGTAAACCCCTAAAGAGTACTTTAAATCAATAATAAATACGTAAAATCTGATAAAATCTTTAACAAAAATAAGGAGTTCTTAACTTCAAAATCTTAATAAAACTTCTGATTAAATTTTCAATGTCACATATATTGACCATAAAATTACCATTATTAATATTTTACAAGAATCATAATTAGTGAATTTATTCAAAGGGAACCTTCTTATAATACCCTTGGGATCCATAATTGGACCCATGATTTATCTTTACCAGCGGCACTGTGACAGGTGGGCTACAAATAATTATTACAAGAGGAAGATTGGATAACCTTTGAAGCTTTTATCAACAATGTGGGCCATCCCCATTTTGGGCAATTTTTCTTAGATAGAATTTCCCAATTTTGTTTGACTTAATAAGGACATGTAATTGCATCATATATTAATATATTAGTATGTATCACGTGATATATGTGTATATATTATATGTATATTTTTGTGGTTTATTAGATGTAAATTTTTTATATGTACATTATAAAAAATTTATATTTAATAAACTACAAAATAATACAATACAATCCAAATGGAAGCAAATAATAATTAATAAATAAGTAAAATTTGAATATATCGACAATGCAATACCGAAAAAATTAAAGATAAAGATATGATAATGAACAAAAAAAAGTTGGATAATAAAACTTTTGCATAGTGTTAAATTATGTAAAAAGAAATAATAGAGATAAAAACATAAAAACATATATTGTAAATAATATTATATCCATATTTTAATTTTTTAAATTTTTTTAAAATAATAATTTAATTTTAGTGATATGACATATTATATTAAAGATATTTTTCAAATTTGAGTTATGTAAGTTTTAACTGAATTTTTTTTTTTTAATTTTTGATGAGAAATTTACCATAAATGATATTGTGTTGATATTTACATTCCTAATATTTTTTAAATTATAATTAATTTGATGGTATTACGTAATATTTTAATTAAAATTTTCGTTATTTATATCTCTTTTTTTTTTATTGAAAATTACTATTATATTTTTTTATGTCCTTTGTGTGTGTGTGTGTGTGTGTGTGAGAGAGAGAGAGAGAGAGAGTTAAATATAGATAATTGATGGACTTATATAATTAAGAGAGAGAAATTAATAATTAATACAAATGAAACAAATAATTAATTATTAATAATTAACATTAATTCAAAACTCTAAGAATTGAGAATTTAGTTAAAATTATATATTTTTATCAAAATATCTCATTTAAATATATAATAGTATAGATAGCTTCACGAGGGAGTCGAGAATTTTTATTTAAAAATGAGATCAAATTTCGTAAAATGTTAAACAAGTTTATATGATTTAAAAGGATGTAAGTTAAAATTTTCAAATATATACATATAAATTATAATTTGATATCAACTTTAGAGGAACGAACTCCCCTCCAAACCCCTTTTGGCTCCCTCAACGAGTCCACAGCCACAAAAAAGCTAATAATTACACCATTTTCATCACCTCACTACGCGTCACACGGCCAAAACCCCACCTTCAATTAATTATTATCAATTATATATTTTAAAGTATTATTATATGTCTCGTTATCAATCCCCTAATTAGTCAAGAATTTATAAAAAGCATCATTATTTAAATTGTACGCAAACCCAATTCACTGACACGTTTTCCATCTCCATAAATAAATCATGGTTTTTCCACAGACCCCCCCCCCCCCCCCCCCCCCCCCCCCCCCCTCCTCTTTTTTCTTTTATTAGTAGCTAGGCTTTACTCCTCAAAAGATGTTTGTCCCTTTAAAGTCTTCTGTTATTATTGTATAGATACAGATAAGATATTTCAAATATTAATTATAAGTTACTCAATAATGACACATTACATAATTTAAAGTTGGGAGGATCGCTCTCATAACGAATTTCTATAGTATTTAATTCAAATTAATCGATCAATAAATCGAAATCGGGTGATTAAGATCAAAAACAAAAAATTACATAATTCAAAAAAAAATTTGACACATTACAACCACTAGTTTTTTTTTTTCTCAATATGAATATATGATTTTAAAAGCAAAAGCATAATATAAGTTGCTGCACGGTTTTTGTTTTTTTTTTTTTAATTTTTTAATTAAATTAACTGATGGCTATCTTTGGTGAATAAGAGTGAGTTGCGTATATGTTTCGCGGAGATATAAGTCACTTACATTTGTCGTGGTGATATTCAAACATCTTTTAAATAATAAATTAAAATTATTTTTTTAGTAATTTATTGAAGTGGTCATACGTTTGACCACAAATATGGTCCTTTTAATTCTTTTGAGATATGAGGTTCTATTTTTCAAATTGATTATATATTTTTTTTAAATAGATTTTTTTTTTTCACTGAGCAAGTATTTTAATTTGACCATTTCATACATAATATATATATTTTTTTCTCCTAAAAAACTCTCTCTAAATTGATTTTTACCACAAATATCTTTCTAATTAATAACACAACCAATTTTAGAGGATGTCTGGAAACACTAATAAAAATACTTTTTGTGTTTTTTTTTTTTTACTATTTTTTAAACAGTATGACAGTTTTTGGTAAATTAGCTTCAACTTCTTTTTGACAGCAAAAAGCGAGAAGTTAGAAATAACTATAAAACAATTTTTTTCTACTCGTGTATTTTTTTTTATAATTATTTACGAGTTGATTTTATCTATTTAATGAGAGTTTGCAAACAATGTTTAAAGAAAAAAAAAGTCCATTTTTGGATTCTATTCAAAAAAATAAATAAATAAATACGTAGTGTTTGATTTTGTTGTTTCTACTGAAAAAAAATAGAAAAAAAAAGTTATAATAAATTAAAAATTGGAAGCACAATTTAGGTTATTAGCTTTTTCTAGCTTCTAATTTCTTTTTTTAAAATTTAATCGTTGTTTTTCACTTTTTCTTTTCAAATATTATTAATTTTTACTGGACAATTTTTTTTTCAATTTTTTAAAAAATAAAAGTATTTACAAATACCGTCTAAATACTCTGAACTTTTTCTTTCAAACATCTTAGCTACTTATTTCTTATAACTTTTTTTAAAATTTCACCTTCTCCAAAATAGAAATATTTGTAAACACCCCTTAGCACACACAAAAAAGAAAAAAAAAACTAAATATAAAATTGCATTTTCCACATGCCCATGTCCCCCCCCCCCCCCCCCCCCCCCCTTCCCAAATCAATAAGAATATCGTGTAGGGTTAAAAATATCCTATAAAAGGTTAAAATTTTCAGAAAAAAGAAGAGATAAAATGGTGGTCCGGCAAACAATCCTTGGACGACAGGTGAAGCCAATGTGGGGACTGATATTATTAATTTTGTTCAACAGTACAACTTAAGTTGCGGCTTGACGATGCCGTCCCGATGCGAGACACGTGGCGGATTTGACAGATCCCATAATCTTCCCAGACACGTGTCGGTCTTCGCCTGCTGTCTCCCACGTTCGACACGCGTCGCGTTTTTCTCTCTCTTATTCACCTGGGGTGTGCCGCTCTCCTGGACCCGACCTCACCCCCTATTACCCTGCACCCCCAACCCCCCAATTCCCCACGTTCGTTGACTTTTATGTACGTCGTTTACTCTTCAAACGATGTATAATACTTTATCCCCATGTTTTGTGATGTTTTAATTATTTTCTCATATAAAGAAGTTAAAATTTGTTTCATTTAAAACGATTATATTATCAAAAGTCATTTATTATATTTCAGTTATCGAGATTGTCACGAAAAATAAAAAATATGTTGCTATGAGGTCTCCTATTGATATTCATTCACTCAAAGTGATGTATCATGATCTAAAAATTACCGGTGCAACTTATCAACGAGCAATCTATACTATTATATATTTAAAGAATGTTTTTGACCAAATTATTGATTTTTAGAATTTTAAATTATTTTTAGTTATTTAAAATAAATTATTTGATTGATTTACATTAATTATAAATTTCTTATTTTCTCTCTTAATCATTAAAACCCACTAACTATCTATAATGATAGTTTTAATATTTTTTGTTCTATCTCTCCCTCTCTCATAAAAATTTAATAGTAGCTTTTAATAAAAAATATATACAAAAATAAAAATTTAATTAAAATATTATGTAATACCATCAAATTAGTTGTAATTTAAAAAATATTGGGAATATAAATATCAACATGATATCCTTTATGGTAGATTTTTCCTCAAAAAATAAATAAAAAAAATTCAATTAAAACTTATCTACCTCAAATTTAAAAAAAATGTCTTTTAATATGATATGTCATATGCCAAATTAAATTATAATTTTTAAAAGGATAAAAAAAATTAAAATGTGAACACAATATTATCAATAATATATTATTTCATCCCTTTATCCCTGTTATTTCTTTGTATACGGTTTAACACTATATGAAAGTTTTATTATCCAATTTTTTTTTTCATTGCCGTATATTTTATCTTTAATTTTTTTGGTATTAAATTGTCAACATATTCAAATTTTATTTATTTATTGCTCTTTACTTCCTAATAAACCTATCTTATTTATGTATTGTTATTTATAGTTTAATACTATATGTACATTATAAAAAATTTACATCTAATGTAGTGGTCTTTGACCAAAATCATCTAATAAGCCACAAAATTATTTTGATAGCAGTATGTGACTGCAATTTGGTTAATCTTGATCTCTCAAATTTTTGAATTTCTTAATTAAAAAATAATTGATTGGATAGGTCTTTTGAAATAATAATAACAACAAAATAACAATAACTAAAAACCTCCTTATCTTATTCGTCCACTTACTTACCCACTAACATATCCAATTACATACTTTCACTTTTCTATAATTTTTGATTTCCACTAAGTAATATATTTTATAATTAAAATATTTACTAAAAAATGAATTAAGATACGAAAGAAAATTATTTATCTAGAGAGAGATATGAAAGGAGATTTAAAATGTTCACAATATCTAAAATTCATCTTACGCAAGTTTAGGACGAAAGATTTATTAAATTAGAGTAGCTCATAGTGTAACATTCATAACTTTAATATATCTAAAAAATTTATTTACAACTTTAGTTAGGATCATATATTTAGATTTTAAATTTTTTTAATATTTTTGATATGATTTTTTTTGACACGATAATATTTTTCTTTTTCCTTTTTAGATTTATAAGCTTTAAATATGAATAAATATTGTTATTTATTTAATTTTTAAATGCATTTCAAATTATTTAGAATAAACATTATTTTACCTGAATAATATATTTTGTTTTTATCTTTTTATACAATACAATAAATTATAATACCCATATATAATACGGGATACATGCTAATAACTAATATGTTCAAAGAGTATATTCACCTGAGATTGGTGAATTCTGTCTACAACTTAAGTAAGCTAATCATACAATAGTGTGTTATGTGTTAGAGGATACTTATTAAATAATTATTTTTGCACATGATTTACAATCATCCTTTAATTCAAAATTTAGGCCTATGATTAAACAATGGCCCAAGATCTATTTGATAAATTTATTTGATTACAGATCACATCCAAAAGGGTGTGATACGTTTTTCTTTCTTTTATTTATTCCTTTAATAAATTTTTCTTTCTTTTAGTTATTCCTTTAATAAATTTGGAAAGACAATCTTACCATTTATTTATAAATAATAACATCTTTTGAATCTGTATTACTAGTTGACTTTTACATAAATACTCAAATTTTGAATGATTGTAAGGTTTTCAAAATTTGAATGAATGCAGATTTTGTGAAAAAATGATCTAAATAATAATGTTTTTAATATAAGTTCATCAAACAAAAAATATATATTTACTATATTAATTGATATTCAATATTTAAATATTCATCTTAATAAATACAAACTTTAAATAACACAAAGTTTAAAATATTTTTAATTATCAAAAATTTTTTGTTCACAATATTTTGACTTATAAAAATAATTTTACCAATTTAAATGAAATTAATTAAATAAACTATATCAAAAGGTGGATAATAGTTTTAAAAGTGAGATAATAGATAAATATGTTCATGATTGAAATTGTGCTATAAATTTTGAGGGCGAATATGAGAATCACTTAAAAAATGGGAGGACGATAAAATATTTTTTTTCATTTAATCAAACATAGTAAATCCACACAATCAAACAATAAACTAGTAAAAATATGAGATATCTTGAATGAATAAATAAGTTAACAAATAATAAATAACTAATGATTTGGTACAGTTTCTTTATTAATAACCTATATTTAATGGAACACATTCAATCATATCAAAAGTAACTTTATTAATAACCCATATTTGATGGATCACATCCAATCATATCACAAGTAACAAACGTGTCTGTAAATTATAATTAATGCACCAAACATAAATAAACTAGATATAGGATTGTTTACCAACTACCAATTGATTTAGTGGGATGAGACATTAGATTCTTTAAACAATGTCAAAAGTTCGAATCCTAGCATTGTGAATGGAACAACTTGATTGAGAGGATCGCTCCCATAATGGGTCTCTGCAATACCCGATTCGGATGACTAAGATTAAAAAAAAACCTAGATATAGGATTGTTTGTTGTCCTCAACTCAAAATTGAAAATTTCAATTATCATTAAAATAAATAAACTACATTTCATGTCTCGAGCCATTAAAATGCATGTCATCATATCCTTCGTTATCAAAGCTCACGATTGTCGATTATTTAAATATTATTAAAGTGAGTTCTGAATTACTAAATTATATATAAATTTAAAATTTAATTCATAAAAATATCGCATATACGCTCAATACCTTACAAACACAATTAGGTTAAATAAAAATTTCCTAAGAATGCATTCCAAGATTTCAACCACCACCCAAATGTATCAATCTCACTCATTGCTTTTCCCCAAAAAGAATAAAAAAAGAAAAAAAAATAGAAAACGAGTATTAGCATGAAAGATGCCATTAGCAACACCTAGTGATTAACGATACGCTTTTGAATCAGGATTTACCCCCCCAAAAAAAAATGAATGCAGGACACGTGTAGTGTGGGATACAAATGATTCTGTGAGCTCAGCCGCATCGTATCCTTATCCAACATTAACACTTTCTATCAAGACACTTTCGTTAGGGACACCACCAAAAAGGGCCAATTTAGTTAGACCCACGTGTCACCCTCCTCTCTCTCTCACTTCTGCCACTTGTCCTCTCTCACTACTTCCAAGCAGGGTCATTTTCGTCATTCAACCCCCTCCCCCGTCTCTCCCAACCTGCTCTAAGTTTTCTCTCTCTGCTCAAGTAGCGAAGTTTTGTTTCTCTCTTTCTGTCTACAATGTCTCCTCCCGTTTCTTTTTGCTAGACTTATTGACTTTCATTGGAGTCTTTTGCCATTTATTGCACAACCCAGTTTTCTTTTTTCATTTTTTCGGTTTGGATTTATTTATTTAGTCTACAACTTGGAGCTTCTGCTATTGTTTCTCAAGAAATTTTGGATTTTTTGCTCCGAAGTGGGTTGCCGGTTGATTTAGTTGCTTGGAACTGAAAATCTTGCTTAAATTTGGCATAAAAATCCAATCTTGGCCCTTGTGGACGTTAATATGGCGTTGAAGATCAGATTTCTACGTCTGGGCTCGTGTAAATCAGATCATGGTGGAGTACGCACTCATGCATATAAATATCCATGTAGTTGAACTAGATGCTACAATAGTATTTCTAGGAACTGGGTTCTTCGTGTGTCCTATGGGGGATGGTGAAGATAGGAAGAACATTGCGAGAACAGTTGAAATGGAGAAACTTTCTTTGGATATTTCAACAAACAGGTTTTCAAGAGACCTCTTGCAGAGCTTTATGGGTTCAGGTAGTGAATATGGGGCAACCAAAGAGGAGGATGAGGATATTGAGCTGAATCTTGGTTTGTCATTAGGGGGGAGATTTGGTGTGGACAAGAGTCCCAAGAAGTTGGTGAGGTCTTCTTCTATAGCGAGCGTTTTACCTGTAGTCAGAGATGATAATGATGCGGCGGCAGCGCCCCCGGTGGTGTACACGGGCTTGGCGAGGACCTCGTCGCTGCCCGTGGAGACGGAGGAGGAATGGAGAAAGAGGAAAGAGTTGCAGACCTTGAGACGAATGGAGGCCAAGAGGAGAAGGTCCGAAAAGCAGAGGAATTTAAAGATTGACAGAGAGGGAGGCGGAAGTGGTGGCGGCGGTGGAAGTTTGAGCTTGGAGGAGAAAAGGGAAATTGAGGTGAATTTGAGGGAGAGATTGGATAGGGAGAAGACTTTGGCTGCTTTGAGGAAGACCGGGTCGTCGGGCGGGTCACAGTTCGGGTTGTCTACATGGGTGGGTGCAATGGCAAAAGGAAAGAGGAGTTATGTGCAAGGAATTGGGCAGCCGGCGTCTCAAGGATCGATCGAATCGAAAGGGGGGAGTTCTTCCAGTGTGTCGGATTTGGAGAGTAAAAATCTACAAGGTATTTCGACATTATTCTACCAAAAAAAAAAAATTCGACATTATTGAACAATTCTTTGTTTTGCCTGTGTAAATCTCATTTTGGCATTTTGGGACTAGCTGAAATAAAGGTTGAATGCTGTTGTCTGGGCAAAAAAGAAAGAACCATAACATTCTTGGCCTTTTTCTGTTCATGTGCTTTTTGGGTTCTTACCACATTTGTGATTTTATTGCATTCTTAGTCTGGTATATCATCTCAGACAAGTAATCATTTGCTTTTTGCTTTAAAAAAAATAAATATATAAATTTGAAATTTGTCGAATTCCAAAGTAAATGAGCAATGCTGGTTGTATTTGATGTAACCGGACTGTATAAATCATTTATTTTCTCTGACATTTTTCTGAGTGGGAATTGATTGGAATATATGTACTATGAACGTCTAATCCCCAGTCATTTTTCACATGATGTTTTTCTTGATATTGTTCAATCACAACAGTTATGGCCCAACTTAATATGAGATATTAAACAAATTTTGTGGATTAAAATATTTTACTTTGTGATTGCTCTGTTGGAGTTTCTCAGCATCACTTCTGTTCTTTTTATGTTTGATTATTTCCCCATTTAGCAAGAAGAAGAATGTTACTCGGTATGAAACAGTGAAAATCAGAAGTACAGTTTCTTGTGTATGGATGCTACCAAACTTCTTACAGGACAAGGGGATAGGTCAAAACGCCATGAATTGGCAGATAAGATTAACACCTCGTGGTTCTGGAGGCTTCATAAGGTTGTAAGTGTAAAGCACAGTTCTGATTTGGTTGGGGAATTAATGTTATGGAAGGGGAGTTTTGTATGTGATGGAAGGCGGAAACACTTCAGATTTTATAGGGGGTTAAATGTTACTTAGAGGGCGTTTGGCTAAAGCTTATTTGAAACATCTTATAAGATGTTTTAGTTGGATCTTATTTTAAAAATAAGTTATTAAAATGTGTGGATAAATAAGTTGGGTGTTAACTTATAAGATGTTAGTAATTGCAATATTGTAATTAGTTTAGTTGAAAATAAAGAATGTTGGTAGATCTTAAAAAATAAGTAAGCTCCTCCTTATTTTTCTAAAATGAGCTTATAAGCTCCTAAATATTTTATTTTTGGAACTTATAAGCTCATTCCCTTAAAATTTAGCCAAACACTCCACCACATATTATAAGCTCCAAAACATCTTATAAGATGTTTTGATGAGCTTATAAGCTTAGCCAAACACCCTCTTAATTGTTTGGTTTCACATTCCAATCCATGTTTGGTAATAGAATTTAAGCAACCAAAAGTTGAGCCAAAGAAAGGCACTTTTTTTTCTTTCTTGTGTTGTTTTCATTCATTGATTTACAACTGAGACCTTACCATGTATATCTTTTCTTTCTACTATGTTTAACAGAAAATGGCCAAACATGTATTGAGTTAGCGGGATAGATTACATTTGGTTAAAGGATTTTAAGGTCAACCAACTGAATTAAGTGATGTTTTCTGCCTTTGTTTTTTGTACACGTATCTTCTTGGCGATACCTTGGGGATTTGATGGCCTACCTTGGGTTGTACAAACCACTTCATATGACTATGAGCTGAGTCAAATAAAGAACCAGTCGTGTCAGTGCGAAGTAATGAGTTGGTTCCTAAACTATTTAGGCCTTCTACTTCAAGACGTTCGGCTTTGGGTACTGTATTTCAGGATATAGTATCTCTTACTGCTTAAACTTCGGGCTGATTTGTCGGAGGAGTTTGTTAGCTTACTCTTGGCATCAATATTGTAGTTTTTTAGTAGTCTTTACTTTTACCAAACTTTTTGCTATAAAGTATTCAAGAAGCTAGTTCTGATGAAAAGATTTCGTCCCTGGTAAGAATATAACGTGGAAATTTTCTGGAGAGAGAGAGGGATTCACCTGGCAGACATTAACCCTGGTAATAGTGACTTAATCCTCGGTAAGCAAACAAAATACTCTCTGCAGGGACAGGTAAAAGAAATCACCCTCGGACATTGACCAACGTGATGGGTTCACTAGCTGCCACATAAGTAAAGGATGAGCAGCAGGGAAAGAATACCGGGTTCCGCAAAAGGTTTAGTAAGGGATGCTTTATGTGCTTTTATATTATAGTCAATATTTACTCATTTATCAGCTTAAGCAGAGACAATAAGTTAAGAAGGCGAAAGGTTTTGGCACAATGAGAGCATGCATGCCTTGAATGGGCTAGCTTGGGCAGTACTCTTCTTGATCAATGATCACTGGCTAATGGTTTATCTATGAGTTGTTATGGTACTGGTTTTTACTGTAGAATGTAGCTGGGACAGGCTTAGCTTGCATCAATGATGAACTGATGGTGGATCAACTTATTTTTGGTATATATCGTATGGAGACACCAGATTAACAGTTGATCCACGAGTATCACCTTGGTGTATTAGAATAGCTTGTTAAGAGTATCTTGCTGGAGTCCAGTGATATGGATAGGGAGTCGATTACTGTATGCATATACGGACTGTACAAGTCCCTCTAAGTCTATTTTATTCCTTTTATCTGGATGCAGAGACCTTTAGTCTCCTCCAATGGTTCTATGCTGCCTTTCTTAGCGTTATATGCCGATAAAACAGAAATGCTCACTCTCATGGTCAGTGAGAAAACTGTTGGCGGTTTTACCCCCCTGTCGTGACATGAATGGTAAAGGATGTGGGCTATGTGTACTTTTCTGTAGAATATTATTGGCAAACGCATGTTTTTTACAAGAATCAGATGCTAATTAGTTTGAGATGGAGCTACATGAGGTGGTTGCGCGAGTCCACTTTGCATTAGCATTACTCAATAGATCAATAGAGATGCTTCAGGATGTGCTTTGAATTCATCAGCACAAGCATAATATTCTTTTGTATAAACCTTTTTTAGTTATTTGGTTACCTCTAATGCCTCTATCTACGAGCGTGGATAACCACTCTGTGATGTTACCTGAACAATTATTCATTTCTGATCTGTTTGGATATAAATGGTAATGCTTATAACACGGTGTAAGGTGTTTTCAGATTATATGCTAATGTCTGTTTCAGGATCCAGTGACGAACTGAGCCCGGCTAGCATCCAGTCCTTGCAAGAATCAGGCAGTCAAGATGTGGGCTCTTCTGCAACAAAAACAAGAGAACACATGAGCAGAACAGTAGGACCCGACATGGAGAGTCTGTCTAAGAGGTCCGACTCCTCAAGGACCCAAGGACGGGAGATCGGGGCGAACTCAATGGAGGATATGCCTTGTGTTTTCACAAAAGGAGACGGTCCTAATGGCAGAAGGGTCGATGGGATACTGTACAAATACGGTAAAGGTGAAGAAGTTAGAATAATGTGTGTATGCCATGGAACCTTCCACTCACCGGCCGAGTTCGTCAAGCATGCAGGCGGTACTGATGTGGATCACCCTCTCAAGCATATTGTCATAAACCCGAGTTCTTCTTCCCTCTTGTAATGATGACTGTACGCGTGTCATGCGATGAAATATTAGAGGGTAAAATCCTGTCAACATTCATATCGTTTTTTTCTTTTTTCTTTTTTCTTTTTTCTTTTTTCTTTTTTTCCTATTTTTAGTTTGGCTTTCTTTTGGAAACTAACTGAGACTCATGTTTCCATGGGTTATCATAACAAAATGGAGAATTTTTTGAATGATCTTTGCAGATTGTGTTGAGGAGAGCTAGTAATGAATAGCCTTCTCTGTGATCATTGTTGCATCTGATAACTTTGTTTATGTTTTGGCTATGCATTCCTTCACCTTTTTAGGAGCACCACAGGCAGGATATCTGTGTGTGTGCGTGTGTGTGTGTGTGTGATTTGTTCTGAAATGTAAAGTGCTCTATGATGATGAAGATGTTTGAAAATTTTCTTCTATTTAATTATAGTAATGACAAAATTCGGGCTATAAGTATGATGACTTCATTTTTTGTTTAGGTTCGTGTGAGTTATGTGTTCCTGATCCATATACCCCAGCTTTTATATTTATACATGTTACGTAAATTATATATTTATTTTTTTGCATAGATATGTATTATACATATATATATATATATACACACATATTATATTCACATACCAGACGGGATTTCCTACCCAAAATGATGTCTCATTTCATGTCCCATGCTTTAAATTTATGACACGTGTAAATCTTCAAGATTTACTTAACGGCAGATTATTTAGTTATGTTAATTAGATTTTACACGTGTCATGAATTTAGAATATGGGGTATGAGATGGAACATCGTTTTGGGGTAGGGGATCCCGTCCATTCACATAGAATACGTCATACAAAATTTTCTTTTATGTATCACAAAGTTCTGTCCAAATTTTGACCGTTTTTACACTTCATTAACTAAACTTTTTCTTTTTACATTTTGCCCGTTGAACTAGTCATTACAACATTATGTTTGTTTTTGGTGGAAATATTTAGCAGAAAACATAATCGTAATGCAGCTAAATGGACCCCCCAAAAAAATATTGGAATTTACCATGTGTTGTCTTTTTTGCAATTAGTTCGATCCACCAAGAACAGGCATATTGCAAACGTAATGTAGCTAAATAGAACCCAAAACATATTGATATTCACCTTTTATTGGTCTTTGTGCACTTAGCTCCACGAAAACTAGGTTTCAAGGTGGTGACTTGCAGAAATTATGGACTTTTGAGGAGGTAAAATGTACAAAAATAAGAAAAACAACGTGTCAGAACTATGATCGTTTTTATACTTTATCAACTAATTATTATTATTATTAGTATTTACATTTGCCTATCCAAAAAACATTGTTTTTTTTTTCTTTTTGCATTTTACCTCATCAATTCCACAATTTTTACACATTACCGCCTTAAGGCCTATTTTGAGAAGAAATAGTTACAAAATAAAATCACACATGATGAGTTTTTATATGTTTTTGGGGTTATCTAGTTGTATCAGAATAAATTATGTGCGATCTTTTAGGTTTCTACTAAATATTTCCACCAAAAATAGGCATCAAATGGTAATGTGTAAAAAAAATATGGAATTCAAGAGGTAAAATGTGAAAGAACAATGATCCAATATATTGGTAAAATTTAAAAAAGATCATCGCTTGAATCGCAAAATGTTATTATTCAGAAGAATTTTATCACTAGATTAAATAAGGGCAATTAGTTCGTTCAATATTTTCTTTTGAAGTAAATTACAAAGGCGGTCACGAGCTATTCTATTTGTTTGTGTAGTTTGTTCCATGCTAACTGAAATAATCTGAGGCTTATTTTGTAATTTGGAGATATATATATATATATATATATATATGTGCTATTATATCATATATTACTTGTTATAATTAGTATATATTATTTATGTGAACGTAATTATAACCTCAATTATTAAGTTCAATGAAATGTATACAGCATTAATTATGGCTCATTTTTCACGATATTACATCTATGGTGAAACGTCAACTTGAAAGACTTATGTTATGAGACGTTATTTATACGATACAATATGTATACGTACTGTTGTATTGCTTTAATATCGATATAGAATATTTTATAAAAAAAATATTGATACAAAATATATATTTGTATATACACTTCTATATATATATATATATATATAATTAACAAAAGGAAATGAAAATATTGGTATTATTGCTTAATGCATATAATTGACGAGGACTTTGATATTGATATTGACTATATTTAAATTCTACTAGTATGGATCGTATGGTTTATGAATAATGTATTGAATTCAATACGCGGACCACGTCGTAATGTATTAATATTCATTTTTCATCATACGTTTATTAATCTAAACATGTTCAATCCATGTTTTTCAATAACTGAATTATTCGGATCTCCCATGCATGTCTCCTTCAATTTCAGTTTCTTCAAAATTGATTTTCCAAATATGGTATTTCGTATAATAAAATGGAAGGACTACGTATAAATAATTGATAAATGTAGTGGTACATAATAAATTAAATATTCTACGTATACATACATATATGTTTATATATGTTGAAAATTTAAACTCATGCATTGCATGTGTCACTACTGACAGAGTGAGTCCAAGAAAAGCACATAAAAAAATAAACAGAAACGACGACTCCACTGGGGATCGAACCCAGAATCTCTGGTTCCGTAGACCAGCGCCTTATCCATTGGGCCATGGAGTCTTGTTGATGAGGGTTACTTTACATGATATATTATAGTAAACTATTGAGTCTTGTTAGGAAAAAGGGCCCTACCGGGTTCGAACCGGTGACCTCTTGATCTGCAGTCAAATGCTCTACCACTGAGCTAAGGACCCGTTGCTGATTGTGAACCCAGCATAACTCTTAATAATCATTAATTTCCCTCAATCAATACCTTCCCTCGACGCCATCAAAACTCCAGTCCCCCCAAATCGAGCAAAAATTAGGTTTAATAGATTCATATGCTTTGTCGAAGATGGAGAAGGACAAGACTGAATTCAGGGCTCAACAAGTTTTCAGATGTTTGATATATGCACTCATCGTATACAGATAAAACTTCAATCCTCTCTCAGTATTCCAATTCCTAAATGGCTGTAGGAAATAAAGAATGATGATGCAGTTTAACTCAAGACGACAATAAATAACAAGAAAACTCATGCTATAAAGTTCATACTCAGTTTTAAACATGAGAAATATTATCCTTTCTGTATATTTTCAGTATTTATTCAGTATGTGCTTTGCTTTTTTGCACCTTAGCATCAAATCAGTGTATCACAACATATCATACATAATCACTCTATGCATATTTCACCCCAGAATGTGTAATAATCGAATTCGATGTATAAAGGAAGTCTTTATAAATCTTTCAGCAGGAGCAAACACAACCTTCTAGCTATATATCCTTTTTCCATACATAAAAGCTATGATGCTAGTTTACTTTTATTTCTAATGTTTAATGAAGAGAACTATCTCATTACAGCTAGTCATCACTAGGAGGTTGAATTTGCTTCAGCCGCTGCACGACTTGCTTCATTGTCGGCCTAGCAGAAAGCGACTCCACTGTGCACAGAACCGCCACATGGAGCATCTTCACCAGCTTGTCCTGAGGACCCGTCTCCCACAAACTGGCTGTGAAGACATCCTTAGCGTTGCCTTGATTGAGCAGCATGCACGCCCACGAAACAATGTTGAACCCATCTTCATGCGAATAAAATGAGGGGTCAAGAGCCCTCTTGTCCGACATCAGCTCCAGCAGCACCACGCCGTAGCTGTAAACATCAGCCTTGTTGGACACGCGCCCTGTCAGCGCGTATTCTGGAGCTATGTATCCGTAAGTTCCAGCCACATGGGTAGTTGCATGCGTCTCTGTAGTTGCGAGAATTCTTGACAACCCGAAATCAGACAGATAAGCGTTGTAGTCATCATCCAACAATATGTTACTAGGCTTGATGTCCCGATGCAGGATACGGGGGTTGCACTGGTCATGCAGGAAGGAGAGAGCAGAGGCGATGTTAAGAGCGATCTTGTGAAGCACATTCCAGTCGAAAGCCCGTCTGGCTCGTTCCCTGATGAACCGGTCTAAATTCCCTCCTGGGAGGTAATTATAGATGAGGAACATCTCCGCTTGGCTGGCATAGTACCCTATTAAAGTGATGAGATTAGGGTGCTTGATTCGGCCGAGAGTGCTGACCTCAGCATGGAACTGTTGGGCCCCCTGATGCCTTTCAGCTGTGAGCCTCTTAACAGCAACAGTGTTCCCGGGGACGATTTCGGCCCGGTACGTAGACCCGAACCCGCCATTCCCGATGCAGTTTCTTCTGTTGAAATTCTCAGTCGCCTGAACGATGGTCTCATAAGTTAAGGGCACCCCTATGCCATTGAACACAGTGACTTTGTTCATCTCAGGCGATGCGGAGATATCATCCCTTGAAATTATTTTTCCCTTTTTGGTGTAACAGAATATGGCCAAGAAAGCCACAAAAGCTGCAGTGAGAGCAGAAGCACATATTCCGGATGCCAAAATAAGGATAGGAAGCCCACTGTTACTACTCTTAGAATGCTGTCTTGGTTTGGGGGGCGTGTGCCGTTTGTGTTTCTTTTGACCGAGTTGGTGATGGGGCATTGGTGGCACAGATACAAATACTGAATTTAGAGGAACGAGGGCCTTTTTGTCCACCGCCGGAGTCTCATCATCGAACTCATTAGAAGAAAGATTGCATAAGTGAAGGGAAGTCATCTTTTTCACCAGAGTTAAAGGTACCTTTCCAGAGAGCTGATTGCCATTTAGCAGAAGAACATCCAGATTCTGCGAATTCATTAGATCCTCAGGGATCCGACCAGTTAAGTTGTTCCAACTCAAGTCCAGCACGGCCAGAGATTTTACAGCCCCAATAGATTTTGGTATTGATCCAGACATTCTATTCTTGCTCACATTGAAAACCAACAGAGCTGGTGCACCATCACATTTCTGAACCGTTGGCCTGGCTTTTGGGAAGGGCAAAGCATTTTCAGAAAGCGCCTTATATGTGAAGTATGACATGTAAGAAACCGATGGATTGTAGGGATGGTCAAGATCCTCTCTGATGGAGGGCAGATGGTGGCAGATGTTGGTATGAAAATTTGGGACCAGCCCTGATAACCAGTTTCCACTAACATCAAACATTTTCATACAAGACACCTCAAGATCTTCATCCAGCCTTCCGGTCAGCCTATTAGAACTCAAGTTAAGATATTGGATATCTGCGCATCTGGTAAATAGACCAGATATATCACCAGTGAAATGATTTTGGGCTAAGTTTACCATCTTTATGCTCTTACAACTGCGCCAATTAGCCGGAAAGTTGCCTTCCAAATTTGCACCAGGAGCCCAAATAATCTTCAGCCTTGGGATTGTTGTAATCTCATGAGGAATAGAGCCTTCAAACGAATTGTCATTATCCGATAATGCACCAGAAAATCCGTGAGGCGCTTGATTCCCACGTGGAGACCTTTTGGCATTAAAGTGGCTTGACAGGACAAGAACCAACAAATTAATACAATTTCCTAGATTCGCAGGGAGAGGACCACGTAGGCTGTTTTTAGAAACATCTAGAACTTCAAGACTCCAAATCTGCCCAAGCTCGCTAGGGATAACACTGTGCAATCCGTTTGAAGACAACAAAAGTGTCCTTAAATGGCTGCACTTTCCCAAAGCACGCGGTATCTCCCCCTTTAGGTAATTACCTGACAAATCCAAATGCTCCAGATTCACACAATCATATCCCAATCTACTCGGAACATAACCAACCAACCGATTAAATGACAAATTCAAAACTCTCAACTTCCTAAAACTGCCAACAAATCCAGGGATGATGTCACTGATACCGTTTCCCGCTAAATTCAAAATCCTCAAACCCCTGCATTTCAACAGCGACGCCGGGAACATCCCAAAAATCCTGTTGAACCCCAGGTTGAGAATCCTTAACTTCCTCAAGCCTGAGAAATCATAACCCGAGAAATCCCCAACAAGGCCATTCCCTTCGAGATCAAGAACTTCAAGACTTCTCAGCCCCAAGATCTCAACAGGGATATCACCAACAAGTTCATTGAATGGGAGTGATAGAACCCTAAGTTGTGTGAGCTTTGCCACAACACCAGAGAGCCTACCCCCCAATTTTCCATACATATGGGAACAGTTTCTTCTTAGGCCAAAGCCATGCAATGCCAACTCTGATTTGAATGAGCAAGAAGGAGATAGAGACAAGTTACCTCCCAGCCCGAGACCGATAACTCGAAACCTTGAGTTGCATGACACACCAAACCAGGAGCAATGGTTGAAGCTGCCAGCATTCCAGCTGTTGAGAATCCCATATGGGTCAGAAACTGATTTCTTGAACTCCAGAAGAGTCATTTTTTCATCAGAAAATTGGCCAGAAACTGTCGAAAGAATGCCCAGAAGGAGAATGAAAGAAAACAAATCCATGGCACTGGAAATCCCAGAGCCCTCCTTCTCCATTTCAGCCAATGACATCATTTTTTTTCTCTCAGATTTTCAAGAAAAGACGAAAAAGAACAAGTTTTTGCCCCCTCCCTGCAAGAATGGAGTGTGAAATAAAGACTCCACGGCAAGATAAAAACGTCGAAAATCAAAAGGGTAAAAGGGAAAGCAAGAGCAGCCAGCAGCAGAGTATCCCAAAAAAAAAAAGGAACAAAAAAGCTTCTAGTATCTGCAGAACACGATTATTGAAACATCAAGATTTCATTTTTATTTTTTCTTGCTTTCTGTAAACCCATGCTTGCACAAAAACGAAAATGAAAAAAAAAAAAAAAAAGGAAAAATATGGGATTTTTATTTTGTTTTTTTTTTTGAGATGCAGAAAACCTTGGAGGGTTAGCAAAAAGAGGAAGATTGATTTTTCGTTTTTTCAGATTGCCGCTACTACTATGTTTTCCCAAACAAATTTTTATTTTTTCCCCC
>CM047882.1:7511464-7521464 GCA_026212405.1 Petrea volubilis | reverse complement strand
TAATTGATTGGTTTGAAGCTATGACAGAGAGTTGAGGAGAATAGAAATGTAGGTTTAAAAGCATGATACCATTTTAAAGAATTGAATAATATATTTATATGTTTAGAATACAATATTGCAAAGTATACACTAGAATACAATACGAGTTTCAACTAATACAAAAGGAGCCCTAGTCTGTATAGAGATATAACCATGAATATATAATAATTAATATTCTAACATAGTCTGGTAGCAATCTCAAATATCGTTGTTAGTAGGTATATTGATATATTTAACATACAAAATTACCAAGTATATACTAGAATATGATATGGGCCTCAACTAATACAAAATGATATCTAGATTGTACAAAAGAAGCCCTAAAATATATAAAGATATAATCCTAAATATACAATAATTAATATCCTAACATAGCAAGGTAGCAATTTCAGATATCGTTGTCATCTTATGTTGTCCATTCTTTTATTCGCCAGGCATCCATCTTCTGTCAAAACAGCTGAAAATTCACCTCCATACATTTCTGAAAACTAATTATATTACACATTTACAGTGAGAGAAATATAGGACAAAATTGAAATGATATTGAGTCAAAAATCATGGCTATGTCTTAGAAGAATAATTTCTTTCTTTTTTTTTTGTTGTTGTTGGTGGAAAGAAGCGAAAAATGTACATGCCGATTCCCTAACAACAACCTACAACTTCTAACCAACAATTCATGTACAAAAATTTTATGAAAAATATTTGTAGTCTCCTGTCTTAAGTAAAACAAATGTACCAATGATCACATACGGATCCCTTGGCCCATTGCTCACAAGAGTCGTGTTAGTTAAAAAATCATCGCTAATTAATCTAACCGGTCGCACAAGAGCATGATTATTTCTAACCTATCCGTTTCTTATGTCTATAAAACAAATAGTCATTATATACACCCTTTTGTAGTCGAATGGAATCCACCTAAAACCCTAAGAAAATAAATTAACTAGACATCATCCATATAAAATTGACTAAGAAAAAGTAGAAGAACATAAACGAAAATATAAAATAAACTAATATGGAGCTTTTCTTGCAATTGAGAGTTGAGTCTTCATGGTTGCCACGTCCCACTAAATTCTTCTCTTTGATATGCAAACTAAGTTCATGGAATAATAAGGGGAAGAACCCTATTTATGGATGTGGGAAGATAGGTGGCTGAATCCTAATCATAATCGAATTTTCTCTTTTTGCTAGTTGAATCCAATTAGAGATCAAATTTCCTTGTTTGTTTGTAGACTTCTATTCAAAAAAGGAAAATGTGTCATCAAATAGAAAATTTGCAAGACTTTTGATACTTTTTATTAAAAATAAAGTTTCATCATTACTCATTTTTAATAAAAAGTACAACAATGAACCACATAAAAATATCTAAATTTTAAGCTTATCAAATGTGAGTTGGATTTCTCTCTCTTTCTCTCTCTCTCTCTCTCTCTCTCTCTTTTTCTTCTTTTTTGTTTTTTCTTCTTCAAGACAAAAAACTGTTCATGTTCTCCAAGTCCCCCCCCCCTTCCTTCTTCTTCTTCTTCTTCTTTGTCAAGACAAAAAACTCTTCATCAGGTGAAAATGATCGAAAAATTGACCGAAGTCCTAACATTGCAAAAGTTTTAAAACTTAGTATCTCACATTTGCCTAGTAGTGGCAATATGAGTTATAAACAATGGGTCCAACCCAACCCAACTAGTTATGGGTTGGGTTGGGTTGGAAAATTTTTTAAATGGGTCAAAGTAGGTTGGGTTTAAATGGGTTAAATTAATTATGATTTTTTAATGGATTTTAAATGGTTTTTTATTGGTTCACTAATGGTTCCTTAATGGGTACATGATGGGTTTGGCCTAAAACTTGAAAAAACCCTGCTAACTACTTATATATATAAATTCATTATTCTCGTGAGCTTGTGACCATTGATGAAGAATAAGTCCACTCGTGTATCCATAAAACTAGTGTTCATTTATTTTGTCAAATTTTGACACATTGTAATTGTGTCCTTTGCATTGTCAATATATATATATATATATATATATATAAATAATTAGTATCAGTGCTAGGCGAATCAAATTATATTTTCATTGAAATTAGACAAAACAAATGTTGTTTTAATTATTTAAATAGTGGGAAATGAGAAAAGAAAGGACGTTAATTATGTTTTTCGCGAACCCTTAATTCTTTCAATAAATTATTGAAAAAAGGACAAGTCAGTACCAAAAGCTAAGTAGGATTTGCACATTCTTGCTTCTTTTTTTTTTTTAACCTTTATTCATTTTTCTCTTTCTTTTGGCACCACAATTTAATATATTATTGTGCACAAAATTCCTAAAAAACTTGGAGAATAAATTCATATGTACAAAAAATCAAATTATTCGAACTAACTTGAGTTTAACTCAATAAAAGCTAAGTGTAAAATGTGTGGGCGAGTTTATGCTAGTGGGACGAGTAATTGAAACATCATATGAATGATAATTGTCCATTTCGTTATGCAAGTTGTAACGAGGGCCAAAATGAAGACATAATTTATTATTATGAGATGTAAGTTTATGTAAAATATGATCTTGAAGATTGATTTGATCTAAAATTAGTTTTATTTTTTAAGTTTTGATTTATATGAGTATTTTTTTGCTGGACCCACTTTTTACCTGCTCCGACCCGTTTACAACCAGCTTCAAACCGTTTACAACCCGACCCATTTACAATCCATTATCAAGAATCCATTTTGAACCCAACCCACAAGGACCCGAGCCACCCATTTGCCACCTCTACATTTGCCACCCAAAAAAAAGTGTTCTAAATGTTAAAAGCATCATCTTTACTGTCCTGAAATTGCCATTTTTCTAGAACCTTTTTGTAGAAGAAGGAAGAAAACTTGGAAGTTGTGTCATTACTAAACCTACTCAATCACAGGGTACAACTAAACAAAACTTTATGTCTTGAAACTACTTTATTTCGCATTTAAAGCATATCTTGTGCATTTAACACCCAAAATAGTCTTTATGAGAGAGCATTTAAAGCTCCTGGAACTGACTGGACGAATCCATGTGCAATAGGTATGGGTTTGGCAGCAGTGGGTACGGTGCTTAATTGGACTGCCAGCTAAGATCCCTCATTGTGTCTTGTTGACAAGTTTGGTGAAGGCTTGATTAGAGGACTCATGCTCTCGATAGGGCATGACTACTTTCGAGGGCATCCTTGTGCCCCAAAACCATTTGTTTTTCCGCTTCACTTGTCCTGCACACAGATTTTTCGAGGGCCAATTGGGGCCTCTACTTGTGACCTTCTCATCACGGACTTATTCGAGGGGTAAACCTGGGGGTATTCTCCCTCTCATGATACTCACTCAAAGGTATCCTTTCATGCGCAGATGCTTTCTCGAGGACAGTAAGTCTCTTCTAGGGCATCGAGTCTCAAACTTGTGAGTATAGTTGACTAGCAAGTGATGATGTGTCTGGGTGACGAGATGCGTGGCACATCAAATATAATATAGCACACACAAATACACAACACACACGGTAACACACACACATCACACACAAACACACACACACACACATTTGCACAAACACATACACACACAAAAATTATTCAAAATTTTGAATATTTGGACCAAAAATTGTTCACACACACATACCCACATATTTGGATATTTTGACATAAAAATTGTATGAAAATTTGTAGATCTGAGATCTAGAGATAGGGGGCGGTGGTGGTGGCAACTGCAAGGGAAAAAGATGGGTGGCAGTTTGGTGGTGGCAGTTGCGGGTGGAAAAAGATGGAGTGACCGTGGTGGTAGGAGGAAGAAAATGGGGGTGGTAGCGGCGGCCATAGAGGGAGAGGCGATGACAACGATGGTAAGATGAAGAAGATGGGTTGCGGTGACGGCGACGAGAGGAAGATGATAAAGATAGGTGGTTGGGTTGGGGAGGAAGAATATGGGGGTGGGGGTTGAAAAAGAAGAATATTTTGATTAAAAAAATTATTTTGATATTTTTCATTATTTGTGAGAAAGAAATGAAAAATAAAAAAATAAAAAGAAATAAAATTTTAAAAAATAAAGATTTTTTATTGTAAAAAATATAAGAATAATATAATATAGAGTAAAATACATTAACCACCCCAACGATTGTGGTCGTTTGCACTTTGGTACCTAGCCATTGTAAATGTGCACTAATAGTATCCAAACTATTTAAAATGTGCTTGGTAGTGATTCTGGTGGAATATTGAAGAATATTCCATTGATAATTATTAAATTAGTTGCATCTGACCCTGTCTAAAATTGAAAGTATGCAAATCAACTCCCTTATGCTCCCAAAACACAAAATTCATCGAAACAAATATTACATTTTTGCTCCCTATGTTTTTTCTTTTTGTTTCGTTTCTATTTTTTTCCCCTCTTCTTTCATTTCCCGTCAGGGGGCCATTGCTGACAGCAATGCGAAGAAAAGGCTATCCTTTCTCACCACGAGATGTGTGTGTGTGTGTATGTGTGAGAGAGAGAGAGAGAGAGAGAGAGAGAGAGAGAGAAAGAGAGAGAGAGAGAGAGAAGATGGAAATGCAAGTAGTCTACGGGCTGAACCACACAAGTCCACTCTCTAACAGGTTTTCTTCAAATAGATTAGAAATTGTTTGGTAATAATATTGTTGGTAACATTTTAATGGAGATTTTGATTTTTTGTTTCTTTTTTCTTTTTTCCCTTGTAATAGAAATGAATTGGTTTAGGCAATGAGTTTGTTACAATTGCAAGATTCAACACATACTTAAATTTAAGGTATCAACACAGATCTAACAAAGAGAGTGTGAGGGAGTGAGACAGAGAGAAAGAGAGAGTTTCATAGAGATAGAGACTGAGAAAGAGGGCACCAATGTGGAGAGGAAGGGGGTGGTAGCCTGGAATTGAGTGCACTGTGATTGTGGCGTCGTAGCAACTAGTACAATGAGAGATAGATCTGTGTGAAAGAGAGAAAGAGGCAGTGACATTTGCGAAATTTGGGTAGAGAGAGAGAGAGAGAGGCATGTAGCGGAGCGAAATTTGGGTAGAGAGATCGAGAGGCAGGGAGACGAAAAAAAAAGGAAAAGGAAAAAGAATGAAAAAAAGAAAATAGAAAAAGAACGAAAAATAATATATAAATTTAAAAATTAAGAGTTTCTTATTTAATGTATAAAGAATGTTTTTAGATAAACTAGTTTAAAAAATTAAACCATTTGTAATATAAATAACCTAACTAAATATAGTAAATTAAATTAATATAAAAATGTCATAAACAAATTAATAGATCTATTATTTAAAAGCATTAAATATGGGTTATGAAATAAATTTAAATATAGATAGTTGATAAATAGTAATTTTTAAATTAATTTGAAAAAAAAATTAATGCAGATGTAGCTAACCCTAAAATAAAGGACACAAAAAAAGAAGTTTTAATAAAATGGAAAAATTATTAAGAATTACTTTAATTAAGTAAGGTTGTTTTAGTATTTTTAATATATATGGATGTGTATTGACTTTTTATTTTATTTTTTGGGGTTTCATGCCATCTCCAATTCTACAAGGGGTCAAATGTAATTAACTCAACCTTGTCAACGGAATATTCTCCAATGTTCCATCGGAATCATCATCTAAGCACATTTTAAATAGTTCGAGTACTGTGAGTGCACATTTGCAACGATAAGGTACCAACGTGCAAACGACTCCAAACGTTAGGGTGGTTAACGTATTTTACCCTATAATATACAGTCATATTTTAATATGAAATCAAATTTATTTGTAAAGCGTTTATTTATTTTTAAAATAAAATAAGAAATTTGATTTTTTAAGATTGTTAAAATAAAAGTATGTTTGCAATTTTCTATATTAAAAATAAAGTTATAGAGTTTAGGTTATTTTAAGATTTTGACAAGTCAGGGCTTACTTGTAATATTATATAAGTATATTTAAAATTATAAATGAATGGGGGCAATGTTTTTAAAATCAGATCGGAGATGGAACCGGAAGCCTTACTGGTTATTAGTTCGATCGATTTGATCGATCTAACTGCCAGTTCAACCAGTATGATGTCACATGACATAATGATTATCTTTAATTATGTATATCTTTTATAAATAATAACCAAAATGTTTTATAATATAGAAAAAAAATCATGAAAATGGATTTCCAAATTTGTGATATTTTCTACGCGTTCTTTAAAACAAATATTTCAACGGTCCCTCAATTCTTTTCATGTCCATTATCCATAGAATAATAGAATGAGTTAGGATTTTACATTGAAAAATTCAAATTCAAAAATTATAATATCATAAAAACCACAAAAATCAAATCCATTTGGTTTTAGGAGAAGAAAACGCGTAAATAAGAATCAATTGAAGAGAATGTAGAGGATGAACAAGAACATGAGATGCATCAAACTAGGAAATGGAGGGGGAAAAGTCTGCGAAGGGACTGCCATCTCCACTTGGTCGAACCAAGCCGATTTTTCCCAATTATTGACCGATTTTCACCAGTTCATGTTGGTTCACGGCAGGCTAATTGTGCAGTGATTTTTGGGGTTAGCCCGGACTGAACCAAATAGCGGTCACCGATTAAATTGGTAGGACCGATCGGTCCGGTTCAGTTTAAAAAACACTAAATGGGGCTATAATAGCCAAGACATATGCATTTTAAGATGGAAAAGAGGTCAATATACTATCAATTTTGCATTAACGACGCGTGTAATGCAGTGTAACAAGAAAGAGTGTTTTTTGCATGAGTTTAGAAAAGATGAGGGTTTTTTTAGCATGTTGTTGAACTATAAAGTAGTAATATGTATAGGGGTGGCAATTTGGGGTAGGTCGGGTGGGTTCGGGTTGGGTTGAGGTAGGGGTATAATACAAAATCTCGCAACTCTAATCCAACCCATGATCTATCAAACTTATGAGACCTCAACCCTAACCCAACTTGACTGGGTTCGTGTCAACCCAAGTTGATTTGTTTTAAATAAAAATTTCAACTTTTAAGAAATTAAAGCAATTATAATTTACTAACTAAAAGTTAATTCCCCCCCCCCCCCTAATTTCTCATTTGGCTAACTATAGTCTATATACAATTATTTTGTATGCATTATAAAAAAGCACCCTTTATATTTTATCACAGTTTTAGAGTATCATCATATCATGTGATGATTAATGACATAATTCAATGTGAATAAAACTAAATAAACAATTAGTAACAAGACATTTATCAACGAATTTGCTATAAATGACATCTAATATAGAAAACTAAATTTGTAATTTGTTCGACACTAAAAGGTATACATTCTTGTAATGATGGTCGGCTACGTACAAAATACATGTTTGAAATTTACATTAGAAATTTATGAGTTCATTCCCTACTCTAGTTTATTTAAATTTTATTTATAATATACTATAAAAACGTTTGATAAAAAATTTCATTCAATATTAAAATAAATCAATATAAAACTTTAATGAATGCAAATAAAAAATTCAAGGAAGAAGATATACTTTTTTGGAGGAAAGAAGAAGATGATAACTAACATAATTATAAATTTTCATTCAAATTAACTTTTCACTTATTTAAAAGATCTAACGATCTCTTATCTTTAAGTACTTAAAATTTTTTGTGTGTTTAATAATTAAAAAAATTTCCTATTATTTTTTTCATAATTTTTTCTATATTATATTATTAATGATTAATTACAACCCATCACAATGTTATAATTTATAATTTATACATAATGTATTTTTCTCTAAACGAGAGGGAAAGGAAAAAAAAATAATAATAATTTGGGTCAAGTTAGGTTGTATTGGGTTGGGTTATCAGTTAATCCATAAAATGATTCGGATTATTTGGGTAACTCACGAATCAACCCAACCTAACCCATATTTTTCAGGTCACTTTCGGGTTCAACCCATTTTCAACTCTACCTATGAACTCTTAACCCTAACCTACTATTTTCGTTTTGCGTTCATATTGGGTTATCATATTGGGTCAAAAATTACTGTCCCTAAATACCTAGCTTTGCGAAATCATAGGTGTTTCTTTGCAATTATCCCAATCATTTATATATTTGTATTATTAATAAAATAGAAAGGCCTTTGACTTTTTTCTGTTGACCCGTTTAATTATATGATTCCTAACAAACACTTTAGCTACCCTTGTATCTCCCTCCTCCGTCCTGTTCTCTCCACCTCCAAATCGTAATTCTGGTTTTCTTATTTTTATCTCTCTCCATTTCCTTTTTTTAAAAATTTCGTTCTATTTTATATTTTTATTTCTGTTTTAAATAAAAAAATTTATTTTTTAACTGATCATAGATCTAATAAATGTATTATAATTAATTAAGAAGATATTATAAATAATAAAATAGTTAAGAAATATGTATGTATGCATAGAATTGAACAACTTTTTACTTTTATACTATTAAAATTTAATCAGTTCATTAGATTGTATGCCATTTTTATTTTAAACACGTATTAAGTGTGCTTAATACGCTTGTACATGTAAACAAATATATGCATATACGCAAAAAATTATAATAGTTAAAAAAAAGTGAAGAAATAACACAAAAGAAGGAAGAAAAACAAATCTGAAGACATATTGAGTCCCATCCCTACGACGTCGTATTAGTCCATATAAAATCACTGTGAGTCTGCACTTCTAAACTCAATATCCAAGCAGTTCAAAGAAAACCTAAAAAGCTCCCATTTACAAGAAGAGGAAAATCGGCCCTGATTAACAATGGCGATGGCTGCAATGAGGCGCGAGGGGAGGCGATTCGCTGCCCCTCTCATTTCCCCTCACCCCGTCAACCCTCTCCGATCTCCTCTGGCTTCCTCCGAGTAAGCTAGCGATCTCTCTTTCTCAATTTTGGTATGTGGATATTCTTGATTTTGTTTGTCTGATTGCTTCGTGTCGGAATTTTATTTTGTTTTCCCTTGCCTGTTCTGCAATAGTATGAACCGGATCTGCAAATTTCAAAGAGAAAAGTATCGTATTGATGATGCGTAAATCAAAAAATTCAGAACAAAAATTTAGCAAAATGATCGAAATTGCGGATGCAAAGAAAAAAAAAAGAAACTGGGTCACAACATTGACCTAATCCAATTTCTTGTGCTAATAAAAAAAGAAAAAAAAATAGCAGCTAGGAAACCTCTTAGGTTAATCCGATTAAGGACTTAATGGAATGAACTAATTAACTACGGCATGATAATTTTAAGTTTAGACAATATATATATATATATATATATATATATTTGTTATTATACACGATTGGACTATGTCATTTTTCTTTTTATTGCTAGGTTTGATATTTGTCTTGGATTTGTGGGGCGGACACTTTCTGAATGGCTGTATTGCCTAGACACTCCACATCATGTTTTAGATGGACAGTCTTCAATCGTTAACTTAGCATCCAACCAAAATGCATAATCAATAATTAGTTGATAATGTCCCAAGGAATTATTTTAGGGATAACTAAGTATTGTAGCTTGTGTTGTTGTGGATGATGCTGATTGATGGACTTATTTGGCCATAAGGGTCTATTTGATTACTTGGACCAGTAGGCTTCTAGCTACTTAGTCTGAGAAAAGTGATATTCTTTTCAGTTTTTTTTCACATCATTCAAATAGCTCCATACATGTGCTTCATGTAACAAGATTTGTCTTCAGTCATTTTGAAGTTAATAGAGTTTTTATATTGCGAGTTTTGTTTGAAAGCTGTTCTATTTAACTAATATATGTCTGAGCTGAAGTTGACATTGTAAAATATGAATTACTCATTTTAAGCTTCAACAGGAGATTAACTACTGGGAATATACAGGACGGGTTGGTTGGGATTGGTTAACTACATTTATCAAGCTGTGCTTGTCACTCCTTTGATGGGTTAAAGTTAAACTTTGATTAATTGAGCCTAATCTCCTGATCCTGAGTGTTAAGATCTTCCAGCCTATATAAATAATTGGTGAAATAAATTACTACAATAGAAAA
>CM047882.1:7185964-7510964 GCA_026212405.1 Petrea volubilis | reverse complement strand
TCAGCCGAAAAATTTAAAAAATTAAAAATAAATAAAAAATATTTTTTTTCAATTAAAATTAAATAAAAATTAAAAATAAATATTTTTTAAATAAAAAAATAATTTAATATATTTTTAGAATATATTAAAATTTATAATTTTGATTTTTATTTGAATTATTATTATTCTTATTATTATTATTAGAATGAAATGAATTTTTGTATGCTATATATATGTATATAATATTATGTATTATATATATAAATTTTTTAAAAATTTTCAATAAATAATAAACGTATTATTATAATTATTCATATCCTTTTCTTTTATTTATCTAGTTGTTTATTTTGATTTTTGAGTAGTTAGTATTTTATTTTATTTTATTTTATTTTATCTTCAGACTTCAGTCCCACTTAAGCGGCATGGAGCTCCAATCACAGACTGCTATTTGGCAGACACTTCAGAGTTCCTAAGGCTACCTCCTCCACCATTTGGACCTCCGCAAACCCTAGCACCCTCGGCATCATCGGATGATGATCACAACGACGATATGGAGAGCTAGTCGAATCCAGGGATGTTTCTTGCACCTTCTTTGTTCTTGTCTTTTGTTGCGTTTATTTTCCGTATGTTGTTTTCCATTGAGGACAATGGTTGAATTAAGTTTGGGGGTGATTGATTAGGGGGGTATTGTCTTTGCAAGCTTGTGTCTTTTTGAGGTTAGTTTGATGTTGCGAGTGGTTTTGCTGCTGTTTTGTAATGGCTGTGGTTCGATGATCGAACATGCAAATCTTTTCGAGGATAGCAGATTTATCTGTCTTTTGGGTATGCCTTTCTCATTGTTGCACTTGCCTTGGTTGAGTTAGGTGACTTTAGTGAAAGATTATGCTTACACTCGTGTGAAATGTGAGTTGCCCGTTCTTTTCCCCCCCTTTCAAGAGTGCTTTGCTTGTAGATCAGAGGGCCCGATGGCATTGAGGTTAAATTTGTGGGAAGAAGGTACTGGGAAATGTTGATATTCGAATTATTCTCTCTTTAAAAAAAAAAAAAAAAAGAGAGAGAGAGAGAGAAAGAGGGAAAAATAAAATTGCATGGCATGCTTTTGTTAGTTGACTTACTTTTGAAGTGCATAGAATTGCAACTCCCTTTGAGCCTTCCGAGCAAAATCCAATACGTGCCTGGGATGACCTTAGCCTAAGTAAAGCACTTGAGATTCTTTCATTTCCTTTCTTTCTTTTAACTCACTGATTAACTAGTTATGTGGGTGTAATTTGATCTGAGTTTTACCTCTCATTCAAGGCGTCACACACACACACAATAAAGGTATATCTCAAAGTGGATTTATCTGGCTAACTTTAAATCTTTTAAATAGAGCAGTATATGAGAACCTCGTACAGCTATGGTTGATTAATTGTTTTGTTTGTCAATCCCTTTGTCAGTTAGGCGTTTCTTTTGCTAGGGACTAGCAAAAACTTAAGTTTGGGGGTGTGATAACTCTAGTTTCTAGAGTTATTTTGGCTTTATATTGTGTAAATTTTAGCTCCATTTAATTTAAATTGCTAGTTTTTGGCCAAGAAAATGTTATTTAGCTTGCCTAGTTGTTGCTTTCTTTGGCAGGACGAGTTTTGGAGACAAAACAATTAAAAAAGGGGCAAACAAACAGTGAGCCAGCCGCCTAGGCGTAATAATGTCCCGCCTAGGCGGCAATGAAGAAAATGCAAATCAAGTTCCAGTGAGCTAGCCGCCTAGGCGGCAAAATATCCCGCCTAGGCGACATTGAAGTGAAAATTTCCAGCGAGCTGGCCGCCTAGGCGGCACTATTCCCGCCTAGGCAGGGGCGCACTTTTGAAAACTAGGTTTTCGGAATTTTGAGCGTTTTTCTGACTATATAAAAGGGGAAATGGGGCAAAAACAGAGCGGCTGGACCTGGAGAAAAACAGAGGAGAAGAGAAGAGACTTGTGGGAGCAAGAGAAGAGAAGAAAGGGAAAAAGAAGAAGATTTACATCATCATCAAGAGTTTTTCTTTCATCTCTTCCTTGTTTTATGTTTATATTCTTCATACTTTTTGCCATGGATTCTTGTAGTATGATGAACTAGATTTCTTTTCTAAGTCTTTAATGGAACCTTGTATGGATTTTTATTGAATCTTTATGAATCTCTATTAAGTACTTTGCATATCAATTGTTTTGTTTTGGTTTTAATGCATTCTAGTGATTGGCCATCATTAGAATTGATTCGTTAATCTTGATTGATCTCGAGAGAGGATTTCATGGTTTAGAAATGAACAAAGCAACCTAAGTTTGTATTCTTTGGGAATATAATTCGTAGGGAGGACGAGAGTACCAACCTACATTAGGTAGTCACTCGAAATTGATTCTTAATGCTATTATCTAGGTTCGATTCTCATAGAGATAGAGAGGATTAATCTAGTTAATAAGGTTTATTCTATATCGAGAGAGTAGTTTAGATAAAATCGAATTTCGGATTATTGAGCATGCTATGTTACGTGATAGAGAGGATTAGGAGAATTGCTTAAAAGACATACAAGGGGAAGTTAAAGACCTAGGTTATTTTCTCTTAGTATTTCCTAATTTATTACTTTCGTAACTTGTTTACTTGCGCTTAATTTCACAAATCTCTCAATTTTACTTTCAATTGTTTGAATTAAGAAGTCACAAATTTGTGTGAAGAAGATTAGAAAATTGCTTAGGAATTAGTCCTCGTGGGATCGATATTTTTATACTACTTGTGCGATACGTATGCTTGCGTGTGCTCGTTACAAACGTCAACAGCATGATAGCATGCATACATATATTTTATGGACAATTTGGTTAAATTATTCATAATTAGTAAATTTTATTATGTCTTTTACTTAGTGGGAGATGATTACTAGTCTGAATTGCAAAATTTTCAATTTCACTAAGTGCAAGAAATAATAAATAATTTTACTTGAATCTGGAATAACTGCGCAATTAGTTTATTTAGAGATCTTACACCAATTCATCATTGTTCATTCTTAGTTAATTAAGCGTGAAAATTGGACAAGTTGCTTATAGTTGTCGCGAGTTAGGCGCTAACAAGTTGTGCTTTAATTTGTTAAACTGCAAATATAAGTGTTGGAAAATAGAGTTTGAGCTCTATTTTGAAATATGAACCAACTCACAACTAAAATAAAAGGTTCTAATTGTTTCACAGTCGTTGTTTTGATCTGAATTTTTAGACATTTATAACCTAGGTTATAAGAAAATTCATCTAACTTGTGGTTGATTTTAAAAAGTCGAAAAATGAACAAGTAATTTGCAAATGTGGCTCGGCAACATAAACCGATTTAAGGGATTGTTGAAATAAGCAGAGATGAGCTAGACAAAAGAGCAAAGAAATAAATTAGAATCACAAAAAGATCCAACATAAGTTAGAACTTTGTGTCATCTTCAGTATAAAGGCAACCAAGGATCAACAAAAGGCTAAGTGTCATTAGTCAAGTCACTTGGCTCATAATTGTATGAAGATAAAGTTTGACTAATCTAAAAACTCTCTCGAAATTTGCTAGCATTTTCTACTCATTCTTTAGTGAACAAAAGTGGAGATACATATATATATATATATAACACATAATTGAAGGTTGAGTATGTATACAGACTATTATCGAGTGTTGTGCAGCTATATATTCAAATAGCGCACAAGAGAATGCACTATTAGTTATGTAGTGTCACTTTAAGCTCAACAATGATCATGAGCAAATCATTTCCAAACTCAACAATAGGGTAGACTTTGCTCTGGGAATGTGCATCTACAATATAGTCAAATTTTTGAAATCAAGACACCTATATTTGTTGAAAAATAAACTTATTCTAACTTTTTTATGCAAGAGACCTAGTAGCATATATTGTCTTTTCTTTGTGACTTAAGTGATTTAAGCTGTTATCTTTTTTTTCATATTTCATTTTTTATGGCATACGAGATTATGAGGATGATCATACTAGCTGGAGGAGATTTTGTTGGCTGACTCGCAAAAGTCAACCTCACTTGTGCAAATTTTCTAACAAAACTCTCCTTCAGAATTAAAGAGGGCATTCATCCTCTAGAGTTGTTGTTATACTAACACGAATGTAGACTTATGAGTATGAGGTACTAAATAGTCTAATCTATTTTTATTGTCCATTGCTCGCACTATATGTTGGTACTTTTTATGTCTCATTAGTAAAAAGTGTTAAATCTATGTTTATGTGATTTTTTTTTTTTGACAAAGTGAATAGGTTTTTATATACCAATAGTAAGCGAGAATATTTTGTTCAATTCATTTGAACATTTGTGACAAAAAAAAAATAGAGTTGCAAGTTAAAATGATTCTTAATATTTCGCAGTTAAATGGGCTTGCGATGGTGGAAGAATCAAACGTGACTAGGTATGGCTAGATTTATGATGGCGCAATATAGTAAGCGAGAATATTTTGTTCAATTTATTTGAACATTTGTAACCAAAAAAATAAATAAATAATTCGTACGTTAAAATGATTCTTAATATTGTGTAGCTAAATGAGCTTGCGATGATGGAAGAATCAAACTCAAATATAAGAGCTAGTTTATATGCTATGAGGTAAAAGATAAACCAAATAGCTAAGAACTATGTACAAGAGCTAGTTTATCTTCTATTTGAAAGAAAGATCACAAGAAACATGGGATCTGTGAAAGGTCAAGTGCAAAATGGATGGTTCAATCAACAAGTGTAAGCTCATTGGATAGCAAAAAAAAATTGTTCTCCTTAAATGGTGAGATATGCCTCTATTCATTAATATGCTATATATTATTGATACTTTCGTCTAAGTTTGCTGCAATTAACCCTAAAATAAACATATATGCACTTTAAGTGTTATCAATGAATGTGTGTGTGTGTATCTAAATTTTTATAAATATATAGAATTATAAATAAAAACACAAATTCAAACATTTGGTAAATTACAATTTTTTTTGGCAAATGGTAAATTACAATTGAATATCAATAATTTGTAATTAAATAAAATATTTAAATATTTATAATCGGGTGAATATTAGAATATTCATAATTGAAAATGAACATTTAAATATTTATAATTGAATTGAATTTTGAAAATTATATTTGAATGCGGATGTATTCACATCCAACTGAGACATTACGGATGCAAATGTCGATTTCAAATATTAGGAAAATACTTGTATCAATATCAATATTTGGTAAATTAATCTCTTAAGAAAATAAAAATCATATATTCAATCCATTTAACACTCGTTTACATAAAAATGAAAATAACATATTTAATTTGTTTAATATTCGTTACACACCTATCTATGGATGAGAAACAAATAAGTCCATTACAGTTCACAAAGAGAATTTAAAGGTAATCTGTTGGTGGCCAAGCACTACCTTGTAAATTGACCATCCACATCAGCCTAAAACTACTCTCAGCCCATTTGGGGTCCATCAAGCTACAACGACTCGAGCCCAAACACACAAAAATCAGTTACATGGTTTCTAACTTTCTCTTGCGAGGAAGGAAAAAAATTAGCATGGAAGAACCAAGTCAAAGTGATGCTATTTTAAGGCAAAATGGTGGAGTTTTAACACTGTTTTTCACCACTAACAAATCTATTCAACTTTGTAAGCATATGAGATAGTAAGGGATGGTGATTTAACGCAGACTAATTCAAGCCATCTCGGGTTGATACCCTGCCCTGGCCCGGCTGGGGACCCCCAGCATGGCCCTTATTGTAGACGGTCCCGTTTTGAGTAGCTTCACTGTCCCGTCCCCTGAAATTGCCATTTCGAAAGCCACCCCTCGTTGGAGATCTTCCTGTTCCATCGTTACCTGCATTAGATTTCGAGAACAATAAGTTTATAATAGGTTCACTTTACAGCGTTGTGATAATCATGCAATATCCTAATAGAAAAACTTAGTAAAAATGTGGACTATATATTTTAAGGGAATGATAATAGGAAAAAGAAAAAAAGGACAAAAAACACTCATCCAGTTTACCTCGATTGAAAGATGATCTCTTGTATGTGATATAGGCTTCCTTTTCACCAAATTTAACATGATGAGCCTGGAAAGAAGTAGTTTCGTCAACAAACTTGTAGCATCTTGAGGTAATGATAAAAAGACTGGATATTTAAAGTTCATGGTAAATATAAGCGTTCAGAGACTATGATCACAAGTACCTCGACTGCACGATGTGCAGATTCTGCAGATTCAAATTCCACAAATCCACAACAAAAACCATCCTGGTAGAAAATGCTTAACGAGTCAGAGAAATAAGAAGAGATTAAAAATGAAGCATAAAATGCTGGAATCAAATCCAAAGCTTACCTCATGTCTTCTAATCTGCACGGTATCTGGATTTCTTCTAACCGGCCCGAATTGCTTAACAACTTCCACAATCCCTTGTTTAGTTATGTCGTAAGGCAACCTTCCTATATATATTCCTCTACCTGTGACGATCATCATATATAGAAGTCAGTAAAGTTTTACAGCTCTGAGCACAAAGTGGACCAGGGCGGGAAAATTACCATCTCCATAGGCACTAGTATTAGGCACACCGTTGCCAGCTGTTGGCGACTTGGGTGCACCTTTGCTTGAGGAAGCTAATGGTCTGAATACAGCACTGCTGCTAGGAGTTGATACTTTTAGCCCACCATCGCCTGGAGGAGCTGATACTTTGGCAATGGGAGAAGCAACTCTAGCAGTTCTTGGAGAAGTCACGGGAGTCTCTTTAGCCACGGGAGTCTCCTTTGCCACCTTTACAGAAACCAGACCTTTTCAGCATTTTGTGGTTTCATGTAATAACAAGAATCTAAATCATAACATCATATAACACACCATAGAAGCATAGCTGATTTTCTGGGGAACATTTGAAGCTGTTGCAACAACTGATCGTGCTTTTTCACCAGAAGAAACAGGAGATGAAGAAGTAGCTTCTTTTGCAATGGTGTCCTTGGAGACAGAGAGATCAGATATTTCAGCCTTTCCATTTTCAACTTCTGCTGTGGTGTGTAAGGATGCAGGGCTATCAGGGGTATTGCTAGGAACTGAAAAGGGCACGGCCACGTTTTATGGAAAATGAGTCACGTGGAAAAATAAAGCAAATTAATAGTAACCAAATATAGCATAAGTAAAAAGTTCTACCAGGATTCTGCACAGAAGGAGCAGGCTGTTTGATTGTGCTATCAGAATTGGCAGCAGTATTGTTTGTTGACTCATAGCATATATCGAAAACGCGAAGAATATCGTTCAAGACAAAGAAGCCCTTCTCTTGTTTGGCCAAAAAGAAGGTCTGGGAGAAATTCCGTTTTACATTGTCCATGTCAATCAAAGAACCAGTTACTGCAACAATAACCCCTCCATCCACAGACTCTTGGGCATCTGTAGTTCTGATCTCTGCAGAGCAATTCTTGTAATCGGAGGACATGATCTTGCCACTGATTCCCTGTACCAAGATTATTCAAGCAACTATTTAGGTTGAGCAGATTTAATAATAATTATTTATAAGAAAAATAGCAAGATCCTCTGTCCCGAATGCCAGTTAATCCGTTGGGTAAGTAAAAACATCTAGGAAATATATAGGTTGCCTCGGCTGTGATTTCCTAAGACACTTACATTTAAGCTAGTCACAGGTGTCACGACACCATCAGGCCCTGGCCAGCCTAGTAGGCTACGTTCCTGGTAAAACTTATGGACATTTTCAGGACATCTACTGAGGATCACATAATATTGCTTGACAAAAGCTTCTGCCACATCCTGAGGTAGCATCTTAACTGCCATATCTGTAAAACAATCAACAGGAAGCATTATTATAAGATTACAAAAAAAGGAATGAGACAACTGTCATGAGGAAAATATAGGAAGCTTAAATATTTCATTTGCCCGGTGTGAGAAAGCACACAATTACACACACGCACACATACAGATAGATCAGCCGATAGATGGATATATAAATAGGTGGGTGAAAATTGTAAACAAAACCACATTGAGGATGGGAAATAATAGCTAATCACCAAGTATGTATTCCTGCATTCTAAAGAGACGACCACAAAGTTCATGTCGTATTTTGAATCTAAAAGAGGCATAAATCCAAGTGTTGAAATGTGCTATTGGTTAACATGAGCATTTGGGAGCATAGACTTTAACCAACAAAATGAAATTCTATACAATGACAACCAGAACAGGGCAGAATTTGAAGAGAAGTACTAAGTTGTGAGTCACCTATGGAATTTATATGATGATAAGGATATAGTCCTAACTGGATCAATTGATAAAGCAAACCATGAAAGCTTCATTTGAAATAAACAAAAATACAATTATGCAAACACAAAGCACTACGTACACACATGAAAAAAGCAGATGGACAGTTGCAATACACAAGATTGGTTGATAAATCATAAGTGACACCCTTGAATCGAAATGTGATCCCCATGGTAAATTCATGTAGTAAGGCAATAGTCAGAAACAATGTTTAAAGATCAATCTCTTCTCAGGTGTAATAAGAAAATAAGCAACTAATTAGACATTTGATATTTTGAATTCAAAACCCTCTTTCAAAGCAGATTTGAAGTAAGAATAAGCTACCATGGGATTGAAAGATACTCCCAAACCAAACGGAAGAAAAACTCAAAGGATTCACATTAGTAATCCAAGGGCCATCAATTTTCTGAATAAATCGTGCATACATTGATTAATTAACTGAATAAATATGATGAAAAGGAAAATGTATGCCAAGCACGTACACATAACAACGAATGCAAGTGTATCCAAAAAGCATGAAATGATTTTTGTTTAAGAAAATCAACCATGCATGATCAAACATCATAAAAAAACAAGCCAGTGGTTGTTGACCAAGTCTAAACTAGTTCTAAACAAATCCAAATAAATTTACCATCTGAAATCCCAACAAAGGAGAACAAGAAACTAAAAGAAATCCTCTTTCAATCCCCCAAAAGCAGTCAACAACGACCAAGTCTAAAATAGTTCTAAACAAGTACAAATCCAATCTCATCACCAAAAACATAACGCATCAAACGAGGGTAAAAGCCCAATCATCAAGAAATGGCAAACATAAAAAACATGGATGTTTAATGCGGAAAACACACACCCAAGTTCTAACCCAGAATTTATTTCAAACAATCAGGATGTCACGCAAATCCAATCCCACAAACATAAATGAACACCACATCAACATGAAATCCATCCGTTACTCAGAAACAACCCCCCCAAATCAAGCAACAAATCAAAATCGAATCTTTGACAAAGCAAACTCCAAGTTTGCATACATGTTTCCAAGAACAATCATATAAATGCACCATAAACACCAGAGAAAAACTTGAGTTTTTTACCTCTTACGACTTAACCACAGGAGGCGAGTAAAAGAAAATCTTGGAATGTGTAAGAAAAAACCCAAGAAGATTCTTGGGGTGCCCTTCAAGAGAGAGAGAGAGAGTGAGAGTAAAAGGGCGTGGTGATTATGAGGGCTAGTGCATAACTATTGCTCGAAAATATAAAGGGGTTTCCAAAGGAAAGTGAGTCAGAGGAGGCGGTTCCAGGCTATTTTCAGACTCCTTAAAAGATCACAGTGGGAATTTGAGAAACCGGTTTCCTTGTCACTATAAAGCACTGTTTGGAGGGAACTTCAGAGTTTTAAGGGGCACGTTTGGGAATTAGCTGGCTAGGGGAGGAGGTGGGGCCCGCTTGGAGGATTTGGTAATGGGGCCCGCTTTTTAAGGTTTTCGTCTTCTGCATGCAATTGCAGGGTGGCTGAGTTGATCTGCAGATACGCCTTTTCCGCTCTCGTGTTTTCATTTATTTTCCCTTTTTTGTGGTAATTGCATTTTGACCCCCTTAATTATTCGATATATCATATATACCCCAAAAATTGTGGT
This sequence comes from Petrea volubilis, assembly GCA_026212405.1. Lineage (NCBI taxonomy): Eukaryota > Viridiplantae > Streptophyta > Magnoliopsida > Lamiales > Verbenaceae > Petrea > Petrea volubilis. The sequence continues at coordinate 7,501,084 of CM047882.1, read as the reverse complement.
TTTGTACCACTTAACAGTTTGCTGTTAGTCATTCCGTCTTCTTATATTGATGTGGAAGAGAAAAAGAAAAATAGTCGTGTTCCCCAATTAACTTGCATTTGATGTGGGAAAAAAGGTTAAGTTCAAATGAAAAATTTTAGCCCGAATCTAAAATTTGAGCAATTTAATATTAGTTAAATAATAAGACTTTAGTTTTTTTTTAACAAGTTGAGATAATTGTTACGATATTCAAATAATGAAATCAATGCCGTAATTCAATTTTTTTTTTTAATTCAAATCATTCCATGGAACAAGGAAAACATTTGACCTGAAAGACCAAAGCGACAAAATCAATTTTGCTTGGTTTTTTCTTCTTTTTCTTCCTGAGAAAAATCATTTCACCCTCTTGTGTAAATTGTTTCCTATAATTTCTTTTTTTCGTCTTGATAAGTCAACTCTTCTTTTTTTCCCCTTTTGGCTTCTAGGGACCATATGGATAAGCTTAAAAAAAACTGTTTTATTGAGTCGTACATTCTATAATAAATTTTTTATTTTAAATCAAGCAATTATGCATTTGAACGCTATAATTAAAATGCTTTAAAAGGTGTTTTTTTTTTTACCTTTTTTAAAAAAGCTAGTCAAACACAAATTTTTTCATTCAAGTATTTTTTTCAAAAAATAAATGTTTCTCTTTGTTTTGATTTTAAAAATCCATCCAAACGAGGCTTTTAGTCATGTTTCCTAATTACCATGAGTTGAAGCTCTTTCCCCTTGCCGCATCAGCAAATACAAGTTGGACTAGACGGAACGGACTTAACAACGTTTGAACTCGGGTGTAAGTGCTATTAAAAATAGTACAAGGAGGCGAATATGCCCTGTGAAGTAATTTAGAGCAGCAAATTGCATTTAACCCCAATAATTATAATTATGTTGAAATTAGGCAACGAATATAGGGTTGGTTTGTAGTTGGGAAGCCTCTCTCTCTCTCTCTCTCTTAATTATTACAATATTAATATCATTGGATTGTGTACGTCGATTATTAATGCTTTGACCTAAAGCCACATTATGTCGAATATTCTCAAAATCAGTCTCTGGATTGCTTTTGTAATATACAAAATCAATTATTTTTATGGTAATAGATGAAAATAGATTCTGTCACTAATATAAGTACAATATAACGAGAGGAAAGCCAAATTGATAAATCTATTTCATTAGGCAATATCTTCAACCTTTATACGCAATTATTATTTCTACATGCTATATATGCTATTAAAATTGTGCTGCATAATATTTTGGGCAAAATACACTTAGCCCCCTTTAATTGTACTTATTTAACACTTTATCTCCCTATACTATAATAAACTCTACTTAATTCATTCGTCTTAATTCGTGCGCAAACATGACATTAACTATTATTTATAAAATAACTATTATAACTTTAATGTTAACTGTTTTGTTTGTGTACGAATTAAGACGAAGGGATTAAGTGGAGTTGATTGCAGTACAATGGAATAAAGTGTTGTATTAACATAGTTTAACGGGGTTAAGTGTATTTTGCCCTAATATTTGAGGTCTACCAACAATTAAAACCAATAAATGCTCCTTTTTATAGTAAAACTTTAACTTGTTTAATTTCTGAAGTTTAATTTGAATTCCATACAATTAAGATGGAAAATTTCAAAACTCTTATAACAGCTATAATTTCATACAACAAAGCACATCGACGATTAAATAAATGATTTAATTTAATGCATCAGAATGTCGATTTTTACACCTTAAAAATTCAAAAATCGTCCCAACTTACACGTTTATGTGGAATACATAATTACATTAATGTAACTGACAAGATTTGCGTACAACCACCTTGCATGTTTCTTTTCGTCATTTCTTATTCTTATTTTGATAATTCTAATTTAAAAAAAAAAATGGGTGTGTGTGCGTGTGTGTGTGTGTTTTCTTTGGTTAAAATGATTGGTGTGAGCATCTTCTTTGTAAGACTATGACAAAAGATTGGATTGGCGTGCGAACATCCGTGGTCAAGCTTAAAAAGAGTTGTTTAACCAATTAACGCTTTAAAGTGTTCACAACAAAATAGCACCCAGAAAAACGCGCTTCCGAAACACGGTGAGAAAAAAGCCCCCGGCGAGGATCGAACTCGCGACCTTTCGCTTACGAAGCGAACGCACTACCACTATGCTACGGAGGCATCTTGTGCATGGTTCTTACAAGTGATGATATTTGTATTTTAATCTTAAAGTTCTCATAAACCCTATTCCTTGTGTTTTAGCTTTCGAGGCTCCAGCAAGAAACTAGGGTTCTGTGAATTGAGAGGACAAAGGATGTGTGGGATTGCATTGATTATTTCCGGAATTCAGATTGATTTATCTCTTCTGGTTCATGATTACACGAGCACATCTACTCAATTTTCACACCCGGTAACTTTCACATGCGATTTGTGTGTGTGTGTGTGTGTGTGTGTGTGTGTGTGTCGTTTCAATTTCATTGTTGTTTAGAATGCAATTTTCCTTCCATGTTCCTAATTTTGTGTTAAAAATCCAGTCTTTGATTACGGAGGAGGACATTAGAGTGGCTCTGCAGAGGAGGGGTCCTGACAGCTTAGGAGCAAATATTGTTAATATTTGTTCCAGAGCTTCATATGATGCAAGGAAAAATTATGTTGTGCAATCTTTTGTTCAGAAAGAAGGGCCAGTAGAAAATGGTTGTGACAGTGAATTGCATGGGGAATTGCGCTTTATTGGTGCCACATTGCAACTTAGGGGGGTGAATCCGGTTGTTCAACCATTAACTGATGCATGTGGCAATGTCCTTGTTTATAATGGTATCATTACGATTTTTTTAATTGTTTTGGCACTTAACGTTTTGAGATTAAAACTGCCGTGTTCGACCACCTTTAACGGAATGTGAAATGCTGGTTGGCTAATTTTTTTAGGTTGTGACTTCTTGTTGTTGAGCAGCTTTAAGTTGTTGTTGTGGAAATTTGTAATGCATTATGTTCTTTGTTAACGTAGAATATACTTAACCAGCTTTGGTCCACTCGGTCTTGGTTTGCTTATTACTTCAATTTTTGAAAAGTAAATCATTTAGTGTTTCTCAAAGTTCTACAGGATGTATGCTGTTAGGATTTGGTTTGTTCCCTTTGTTGTATCTCACTTTTGTCATCCTTGTTGACGCGCCTTTGAATTCTTATTCATGAGAGAGTGCATGCTCTTTCTTTAATAGTGATGTGCTGAAAATGATCTCTATTGTTATTAGTTTAATGTGGTTCTTTTTAGGTGAATTATTTGGGGGTATAGACTTTAGCAGTGACAGCAATGACACAGAGATTCTTCTGCAGTCTCTGGGACAGTGCTGCTCATGTATTTCCCATGAAGATAGTAAGTTTCCTCGCTGTACTGGGGGAAGCCAAACTTCTGTTCCAGAACTTCTTTCAAGAATCAGGGGGCCATGGGCTCTAATCTATTGGCAGGTAACTTTGCGTGGTAAGTTTCTTCTAGGATTCTGAATATTGCTAAAAATAAAGTTTTTGCCATTCTTATAATCATCTGCTTACTCTTATTTGTTTGATGCATGTAGGATAGTTCAAAAACCTTGTGGTTTGGTCGAGATGCGTTAGGAAGACGAAGTCTTCTAGTCCACTGGCCAACAAGCCATGATTCTCGGTTACTTCTATCTTCTGTTTCACCACCTTCTACTCAGCAGCACTGTGGTACGAACAGCTTAGTTGATCTCTACTCTATTATATCCTATATGTGTTTGGATATATGTAAATTGAATAGTAGAATAATGTCTGAGTGCCGAGAAGTGGATATGCGTTACATTCTAAAAACTAATGAAATATATCTGTAGACCAAAGAATTGTCTGTCTCTTAAAACCACATGTACATAATGACAATGCTTTATTGATCTTGTGATCATGCTGGATTTTACTGCCGATTACTTTCTATCTGCTTGTCACTAGTTGCACCAAATGTAGTCGTCACTAACTTTGTTTGGAACCTTGCTGTGCTGCCCAAATTCTGTTCTTACTCTGTATTATTTTAGGGAAAACATTGCACTGACTTGTTCTTTGAATCTCTTAGCAGACGTTGATGAAAATGAAAATGTTGAACTGGATTTCTGGGAAGAGCTCTCATGTGGTGTATATAGCATCTCCATGTCTCCTTCGAAGTTGGACGGATATCTAATTGGCGAAGTTAAGAAACATGAGTGGACTGATCCCCAGCTAAGAGAATTGATGAAATGGGAGAGAACTTCTATCGAACCTGAGAATATAAGCAGTTCCTTCCAAGAAGTTCTGCTGATGCAAGAAGACATGCACTCAACCTTTTCATCCAAGTTAGGTAAGTATCAATCCATAAGGAAGCTAAAACCCCCCTTTCTTTTATGTGATTCTTTGTGGTCAGATTCTAGTCAACCTTTTCATCTGATATTTGGTTATATTTAAGAGTAAATCCTAAGTGTTGAAGCATGTACAATTATTATTTATGGCATTTGCCCTTTGATTAATTGCCAGGGTCTGTACAAAGTACACCTTTAACACCATCGCAGAAGGTGCTGATATCTTTGAAAGAGTCTGTAATGCGACGCACTTCTTTGAATAGAATCTACCAGGTTTGTGCATTTTCCTAACCTCTTTGAATAGAATCTACCAGGTTTGTGCATTTTCCTAACTGCCTGCTTGTTTTTTACAAAATCATTATGAATTTAATGAATAAACATTTGACCTAGCTTTGAATGACATCTAATTTATGGTCAAAGGATTAGAGTTGTTTGTTTTAAAAGATAAACCTGCTGCTTTTTTAGGCTGCTGTAGAAATTATATTATTATGCTACAATTTTCATGTTTCTTGTAATTACAAGTATTCTTTATTCCTTTTCTTGGTCGAACTTAGTTACTTGGCCCACTTGCCCTTTTGGAAAATCTTAGATTTATTCTGATTTATGTAGCAACTGAAAATAAAAATCTCTTCAGTGTTGCTTCTTGTTGCTTTCCAGCTTTGGCTTTCAATCCATTTGTATGCTTAATGGTGGAACATCACCTTTCTTTTTTCCCGTCCCCCATCCAGAACAAAAATAAGCATATATTTGCTCCTCTTAGATGTGTTCAACAAAGATCTTTTTGGATATCTGTTCCTCTTCAATCAGAATTCTTCGTATTTTCTTACCTTTGAATTCATTTGAAATTATCCTTTTTAGAAAAGATATTTAAATCGATAAATGGGTTCACCGTTCTTTTGACAAACTCTTAAAGCTGGTCTGATTGATTACTGCATTACTTACTCAGCCTCTGCAGTGGAATCATAGACAAGACAGATATGCTCCAGTAGCTGTGCTTTTTTCTGGTGGTTTAGATTCCATGATTATTGCTGCATTACTCCATCAGTGCATTGATTCTGAATGTAAGTATTCTTTCCAATAAAGCATCAGGTTCCCTTGACCCTTGCATGCATCGATCAATCTAAATATTGGATCGTTGCATGATATGTAATTTAAGATTATTAATTGAAACCCAGGACTCCTATATGTCTGCCAATGTACCTTTTTGGGATGTTAACTTTGATGGTGAAAAGGAACTCTTGATAAATAATATATGTTTGCATTAGCTGTCTCATGTTATTTCCTTTTGAAAAAGTTTCATTCATAATTTTTTTTTGTATTCTGAAAACTGTGCTTGTAGATGAAATTGATCTGCTTAATGTCAGCTTTGATGGCGATTCAGCGCCTGATAGAATCTCAGCACGGGGAGGACTGAAAGAACTTCAGAAAGTTGCACCGTCAAGGAGGTTGGCTAGTTAAAATTTCTAATGTTCGGATATCCAAATACATAAAATTTCTGTTTTGATTTGACTATCTGATGTTCTTTGGATCCCCTTTCTGATGATCGTCATCTTTTTCTGCTTTCTTGTTTGTGTCTCCATTTATTTTTGCATTGCTATTTACAGATGGAACCTTGTAGAAATTGATGCTGATTTACTGAAGTTGACTGCGGAGACGAAGCATGTCATGACACTTATAAATCCTGCTAAAACCTACATGGTAATGTTCTTTTCTGTCAGCGTGTTTGCGCATGGTTATCATGGTTTATCATATTTGGGATTCTGCCGACATGCTTATGTTAGGTACTAAATATAGATAACTTAGCTTGTATACTTGCAATTTTGACCGAATGCTTTATAGGATGATCCTCTATAGAAGAACTGCCTCAATAATATAAAAAACGAATTGACATTGCCTTCATGCCCTGCATAGTTATTACATGTCGGCCCTTCGTATCATAATTAATGAGATGGAAAAATAACGAGAGCATAAAGATATACAGCAAAATTCTCTTGATTATGTACCCTAACAAACTGTCTGTGTTCCTTCTCATCGTTCAGGATCTGAATATAGGCATAGCATTGTGGCTAGCTGCTGGAGGAGCTGGCTCGCTTTATGACTATACAATCAGCGCTGAAGCTGCAAAGGGCCAACATGTCAAGTTCAAATCTGAGGCCAGGATTCTGTTGGTCGGTTCTGGTGCTGATGAACAATGTGCTGGATATGGTCGACACAGGACAAAATTTAGAAACACAAGGTACTTTCTTATTTGTTCTCAATACATAATATCACCATAAAGCTATTTGAGGCCACACCCTTTTGTGCAATCTTGAACTCTCTTTTCTCTCACCTTTCTTTTGTGCCTGTTGCTCTGACATATGTATGAGCAGTTGGCTTGGGCTCCATGAGGAAATGAAACTAGACATGCAAAGAATTTGGAAGAGGAACTTGGGGAGAGACGATAGATGCATAGCTGACAATGCTAAGGAGGTGCTGCACTAGCTTGAATCCATACGAAATTTTGATTATGTGTCATTGCAACTATAATAAGCTGTATCCGAAAGAATATTACACAATTCCATTTATTCGTTTTGCAACAGGCGAGATTCCCATTTCTGGATGAAGATGTCATAAGGACTTTGCTTGATATTCCTCTATGGGAGATCGCGGACCTTAGTCAACCAAGTGGGGTTGGTGATAAAAAGATTCTGAGGGAGGTTGCACGGTTACTTGGTCTGAATGAAGCAGCTGTTCTGCCCAAAAGAGCAATTCAGGTGTGTGAAGCTGGCTCGTTTTGTTCTTGTTGGCTCGTTTTATGGATCGTCTATATCCTAGGCATAATTCAGGAGACCTTGTCTTGCACCTTTGGCTCATTTTTCATGGATCGTCTGACTGTTTTCATGTTCGTTTCTTCAGTTCGGGTCGAGGATTGCACGGGAATCAAACAGGAAAAACTTTGGAAGTAACAGAGCAGCAAACCAAGCCAATGCAGGAAGTGTGGTGATACATGGCTCATCAGACAACAACATTGCCTGAATTGCCATAGCTATTAACCTCTCTGCAATTTCAGACTTTTGAGCAAATACAATTTTGTCCGCTATTGAGATTTATATACATGAACTCGTGAACAGCTGGGCTATTTTCTTACTCCAATTTCTTGTTCTCATTTCCAATTTTCCATATACAAAATTATAGATTAATCATAAATTGTACGGTTTTGATGTGAACAATATGATTTTCTTTTATTTTCTCTAAAAAGATTTGTCACGTTTATTATTTCTGCAAAGGATCATGAATTTTTACCATCATTTATTTATTCTCGAAATTTATTCTATGCTTATCCGTGACCCGTCTGGTCATCTCGAGTAGATTATATTACGCCGCGAGCCTTTTTTTTAAAGCTCGAGCTCGGAATAAATAATTATTTGAGCCCGAAATAAATAATTGAAGCTCAAGGTGATATTTATTTCTCAAGAAATTTTTTGTGAACCTTGTTATATTTTTCTCATAATAAAATGAAAAAGACAATGTAGGGTGTTAAATAAGAATTTTTAGGCGTCAAATAAGTTTGATATTCGAATAATTTGTTGATATCAAATATTTATTTAATGTTGAGATAATTGCCAATTTGGTCCCATACGATATATTCGATAGCTGATTTTGTCCCAAAAAATTTTTTTAGCCAAAATAGTCCCACTGGATAGTACTCTCTCTCCAAAATGGTCCGTCCGTTAAAAACTAACGGGAAACGCACGTGCAGCTCACGTGCGCCATTAATTTTTAAATGGAGGGAGTTACACGTGGGACTACTTTAATCAATTTTGAAAATTTGGGACCAAATCGGCAAATGCTTCTGTACTGTGGGACTAATTTGGCTAAAATGTATATTTAATTTTATTCATGACTTGATGCAAAATTAATTCCTCATCCAAGTCCAATGACTAATTAAATCACGTTATAAGCTTTGAATATTCTTAATTCTTTTATTCCCACTTAGGAATTTTCATGTGGGATGAGATTCTCAATAAACTCATTCTATAAAGAGCATGCGAGTGTCACTACACTCGATATCCATGAAACAATATATTTCCCATTTGAAATAATCATAATGCAAGTCTTTTAATGAGTCAAGTCAAGACCCCACTCTAAGTAAAACTCAAGAGATTTTAACCAATTTGGTCCCATGCGATATATTCACTAGCCGATTTTGTCCCAATTTTTTTTTTAGCCAAAATAATCCCACTAAATAGTACTCTCTTTCCAAAATGGTCCCTCCGTTAAAAACTAACGGGAAACACACGTGCATCGTTAATTTTTAAATGGAGGGAGTTACACATGGGACTACTTTAATCAATTTTGAAAATTTGGGACCAAATCGACAGACGCTTATGTACTGTGGGACTAATTTGGCTAAAATATATATTTAATTTTAATCATGGCTTGATGCATAATTGATTCAACCACAAACATTTAAAGTTATTGAATCTAACTAAGAGTGTGGTATCAACTTGACTCATTAAAAGACTTACATTTATGACTATTTCAAATGAGAAATGTATTATTTCATGGACATCAAGTGTAGTGACACTCGTATGCATAAATAGGAGATCGTTAGAAAATGAGTTTACTGACAATCCCATCCCACATGAAAATTCCTAAGTTTGAATAAAATAATTAAGAATATTCCAAGCTTATAATGTGATTTTATTAGTCCTTGAACTTGGATGAGGAATCAATTATGCATCTAGCCATGATTAAAATTAAATATATATTTTAGCCAAATTAGTCCCACAGTACATAAGCGCTTGCTGATTTGGTTCCAAATTTTCAAAAATGATTAAATTAGTCCCATGTGTAACTCCCTCCATTTAAAAATTAAAGGTGCACGTGCGTTGTACGTGCGTTTCCCGTTAGTTTTTAACGGAGGAACCATTTTGGGGAGAGAGTACTATCCAGTGGGACTATTTTGGCTAAAAAAAAATTTGGGACAAAATCGATTAACGAATATATTGTATGGGATCAAATCAGCTAAAATCTCATTTAATGTTCAATGTATTTGTTTTCAATATTTAATATTACAAGTTGCTAGTATTATAAGGTTCGGATTTGAATTTAATATTATTGAAGTTTTCGATTCGAATACTCTTATTTTGTTTGACATCTATAAGAAAAGAAGTTCGTAGAAATTTTAATATGAGATTAAAGATATATATATATATATATATATCTCGTTATTGTAATTGTGGGAGATATTATTCTTACAATTTTGAAGGGTACAGCTTTTCCTCCCAGCAAATGGGCTTCTGAATTTATGTTTTTATTTTTACGAGCAGAATTATTGATGAGAGTAAAGATATATTAATTGACGTTTAAGTCGAATATTTCTAACCCTAATGGCCCTAATTATTTATATACGTTACTCCTTCAGAATTTTCAAAAATAAAGTAAAAGTTTGAAGAAATATAAGTAAGGTTTTGTTTTTCATGGCTCGTTCAAGCAGTAACACAGATATGATACAAAAGAGTACCAGCAGCGGCAGCGGCAGCGGCAGCGCCGCCGCGTGGACGGCGGAGGATGCCATCGCCGGCAACTGCGAAGCTTTGCAAGCTCTCAGGGAGCTGATCGCCTATCCTACACTCTACTCTCGCGAGTCCAAAATACTTGGCCTCAAAGCAAGTTTCACCCAGAATTTTGATTTTATATTGTTGAAGAAGCATATAAATTTATTCTTACTGTAATTATTTTTTGTAATTTTCAGTGGCCTCGTGGTTTGCTGCTCTATGGTCCTCCTGGCACGGGGAAGGTATATAAGTTTCTCGTGCTTCTTTTACTTGTATATAGTATATATGGGTATGAATTGAAGCTTTTCTTAGTTTATGAACTTTTGGGATTTGTAGACAAGCTTGGTTCGGGCAGTTGTGCGCGAATATGATGCGCATTTGAGTGTTATTAGGTAATGTTACTTTCTCATTGTGATTGTGAATTATGATGGAATTTTGCAATTGTTTCTTGGTTAGCTTATATTATTATTTATTTATTTATATGTTTGGCTGAATATTTGAAATGATTGGCGGCACTGGAGTTGGATTGTTTTAAACTGGGGTTCTTTTGTTTTGCGCCCTTTGGTTGACTGGAAGTTCATTGAACAAATTTTGTGTTGTTTCGTAATTATATTCCTTTTCGTTTTTCCTCCTCCCAATAAGTTGGAATGTTCGAAAAAGTAAATCAAATGGACATTAGGGTAATTGTTACAAGTCTTTGGCATTTTCACACGATTGCTGAGACCTGAGACACTGAATTGAAGCAAATTAGTTCAGGGGCTTTACATCATTTTTTGTATTTGAACATTGATTTTGTTAAAGCAAGTTGCTTTAGTGGTTTGACAGAAGCTGTTGTAGCTGATAGCTGTTGTTTCTACACTGCCGCATGCAATGATTGATCGAACAATTAAAACTATCCAAACTTTACTGATGAACAGTTATTTACTCGTCTCAAGTTTTACTTGCGTTTATTAAATTGTGTACTGATGTGGGTATGTCTTGCAGCCCTCATTCTGTTCATAAATCACATGCAGGAGAAAGTGAGAAAATTTTGCGTGAGGCTTTTGCCGAAGCAGCCTCTCGTGCAAAATTGGGAAAACCTTCGGTTATCTTTATTGATGAAATCGATGCACTTTGCCCTCGTCGGGACTCTAGGTACCTGCCAATTAACAAAGTTTGGATCACTAGACTTTTAATTTTCTCTACTATGATGTATTCAAACTTCTCTGTCATTTGACTGGAGAATTTATTTCTCTAGGCTTTCTATTTTTCTGATGTGCCCAACTCAGTGATACTTTTCTTTACTCTTTAAGTGGAAGGTAAAGTTACTAGACAAGATTCATTTGATTATGAACTGGTGAGGAAAGCTACAGAGGATGAAATAGGTAGGAATTGTAAAGGGACGGATAGGGCAGGGTAATTAACCCTGATTGTTGCATGTCAAACTCAAGCTTTCAGATAAAAGAGGACGAAAATGTTATTGCAAATGCTTTTTAGTTTTGTTAAGGCCCGTGAGTAAGAATTTCTTGAATAAATTGTTGCCACATTGTATCCTCGATTGTAGGAGGGAACAAGACACTCGTATAGCTTCTCAGCTATTGTTGCTGATGGACTCCAACAAATCTACATTAGCATCTGGATCGCATGTTGTGGTGGTTGCGTCAACTAATAGGTAGTTCTTGGATCATTTCTCTTGAATTAATGTCACTGGCTGCAGTTTTCCTCTAGCAATTTTGTCTGTCGAGCATATATATATATATTCAGGGAAATGTAAGATTCATGTTTCCACTGAATTCAACTTTTTTGTTTTGCATGCTGAAACACATTGCATATTTCGTCTTGTCAGACATCTTCTACCGACTGTTGGTTAGGATTCTGCGCAGTAGGCAAACATTATTCTTTTCCGGACTTTTTCATTGTTTGTTTCTTATGGGGCTTTAGAGACATTAACTTGTGGAGATGTGCTTTGATATCTTTTAGTTGGTCCGCTTAGATTTAAAAAAGCTTCCTTTTTGGGGAATAGTTAGAATTGGCTTACAATGTGAGGTTGAGTGATTTCCTTTCTTTGTTATGGGATAGTCTAGCTACTAGCCAGTACTTCTAGTAGAAGCAGGGCTTGGATGAAATAAGATTTTCTTTATAATTTTACTATGATTTAGAGGTGAAGATATTTTTTTATTTACTTCTCTTCTCTGAAAAGTTTGAGGTCTCATTGAGAACCAAGCCTTTAGATCTTGGTTGGTTTTCATGCTTATTATATTCTCTCTTCATGGACATAACGATTCCAATTGATAATACAACATGTTTGTCTCTTTAATGGTCTCATGACAGACTGGCAAAGGTATTGATTTGTAGTTTTGATGGTGTTTTTTCTATTAATCCCATCTAGGTTTTGTCCCAAAGGCGTATGACTAGTGAACATTTATGTGGACTTTTATGATTTCTTTTCTTTGTTGATTACTTGTTTTCGGGCTCATAAATACAGTTCTGCTTCTCATTGAAATCAATTACTCTTTGTCCAGGGTGGATGCAATTGATCCCGCACTTAGACGTTCAGGACGTTTTGATGCTGAGGTTGAAGTCTCCACTCCAAATCAAGATGAACGCTTTCAAATACTAAAGGTACCATATGTGATTCTGTGTAGCATGTGTATTCTTTAGCACAAGCCCAGTCTTTTGCCTCTCAAGTTTCTGCAGCTATACCCACCTAATGTAGTTTAAAGAAACTAAAATACCATCTTATTTTGATTTTCAAAATGGCAGCTCTACGCAAAGAAGCTTCCTTTGGATCCAGATGTTGACCTAGATAGTATAGCTGCATCTTGCAATGGTTATGTTGGGGCAGATTTAGAAGCTTTATGTCGTGAGGCTGCCATGGCTGCACTGAAAAGATCTGATGTACATCAAAATGTTAACCAGTGTACTATAACAATGGATGACTGGAAGCAGGCTAGATCGGTGGTTGGTCCCAGTATTACGCGAGGTGTTACCATGGAAATTCCCAAGGTCTCTTGGGATGACATTGGAGGATTGAAAGATGTGAAGGTCTGAACTGTAGCCATTATATTACTGATTTATGGTTGAGCGTTAGCTAAATCTGATAATATTTTCTATACATGAAACAGAAAAAGCTTCAGCAAGCAGTTGAGTGGCCTTTAAAACATTCTTCAACATTTTCAAGGCTGGGAATATCCCCCATGCGTGGTATTCTTCTTCATGGGCCTCCAGGGTGCTCAAAAACAACCCTTGCAAAGGCTGCTGCTTGTGCTGCCCAAGCTTCTTTTTTCTCTTTGAGGTATGGCTCCTCCGAAATTTTGAATTCTACTTTCGATTGTTGGACTAATTATATGAACTTACTTTTAGAAGACAGAAACTTCAGAGTTGGGCAATTAAGGTTTTAGCTGACAAATTTTCTGATGACTCTTCCAAAGTCAGTTTGCGACTTTTGAATGTGATGTCTAAACCCAAGTCAAAAAAGACAAATCACATGATTTTTCTTAGTTGAAAGATTTCCAAGGTTTTGGCATCCTTGAATACCAGAAACTGGGTAAATGCATGTTGGTAAACAAATATTCTTAGTGTAAGCCACCTTGGAAACTTATATGACGAGTTCCTTGGTCGGGTCATGGTATGATTTTAATTATATATGCTCAATGATTACTTAAGCACCCACAGCCAGATATTATTTTCATTATAAAATCTATGACTTGCTTGGATTCCTCATAAAATAGCTCGCCTCGTGGTCATCAACTTATATGTGCTTTTCCTTCTCATATTTTCTTGTTATCTGTTGTAGCATAGAAAGAAACTTTTCTATGTTTTGATTTTACAAAAAGATCCTGTCCTGAAAGTTATGGAAAGACATTCTTCCCCTTCTATGATTATTTATTTATTTATTTTTCCTAGTGCATGACGTTACTAAAGGAGATTAATCTTAATCTTCTGGTCAATGATACAGGTAAAAGAAAAGGTGGTTTTTTGACTAAATTTTACAAACTAATATGTAAAAGTTCGTCAAGCTTACCTATAACCACTTTTTGCTTGTGAATCTGGGTAGTGGATTAGTATATTTTCATTGCCTGATATCAAATCTCGCATCAGCGGTGCAGAGCTGTATTCCATGTATGTTGGTGAAGGAGAAGCTTTGTTGCGTAATACCTTTCGGAAAGCTCGTCTTGCTGCCCCAAGCATAATATTTTTTGACGAGGCTGACGTGGTTGCTGCCAAAAGGTGAAGTCCCTAGTAAATTTGAGTGAAGTTCTACTTCTGTGACGAACAGTTCATCTTCCAGGCATTCAGCTTGCTTGAATCTCATATTATCTAAAGGGAATTTTCGTATGGTTATATCCGCTGCCTCTAAGCATCTGCGTCGAGTTCATATGTGTGAGTTTATAGATGTTGCTGTCATATAGACGAGAATCTCTTTTATAAATGAACTTTAGCAAATGTAGGGTGCTATTGATACTGTTAGGTTAACCATCATATGATCTGAATTCTGATTTTTCGCTTGGAAACCATTTAGATATTTGCTGTTACTCGTATCTTTTGTGTTCAACTGTGAGTTTAGCAACACTGAGAAATCTCAAATCTGTTTTGTTACCAATCATTCATGGGCCATATCATTTAGTTGATGATGACTTGGTTGCTCGGTACACAACTGTTTCTTGTTACTAGCCACGAGATTCGTTTACTTCCGAAGTTCAGACCCATCCATTGCATTGCAAAATACTTTTAATGTTTCATTGCTTTTATGTTAACCCAATGGCTGAAGGATTCTTTTATTGCTTTCGTGTATTCTGCAACCTGTTCACTGGGTATTGAACTAGCTTCTCTACAGCCAAGTTTTTTGTTTGTCAGGTTAAAACCATCAATGTGTAAACTATATGTCTATGTGATCATCGGATGCATGTGGCTCTTGTATATTCATTTTCACTATCTTCATTTCCTGAATTCTACACTTTCACTTGCCACGCAGGGGAGGAAGCTCAAGTGGAAGCACTACAGTTGGGGAAAGACTTCTGTCTACTCTGCTGACTGAAATGGATGGGTTAGAGCAGGCTAAAGTGCGCTATCATATCTTTACTTCCTGTATATATTCCAAACATGATGGACCGGAATCTATCTTTTAATACCTTCCCTTGATATTGGTTTGTCTTTGCAGGGAATTCTTGTTTTGGCTGCTACAAATCGTCCTCATGCAATTGATGCGGCGCTTATGCGCCCCGGACGCTTTGATTTAGTAAGTTGTCTTTTCTCTCCACCTGTACATGTTTGTTAATCATGCCCAATAAGTTGGTTTAACTTTGCTCTGTTTAATGTTACATAACTTGGTCTGCTCTGTTGAATAGGTGCTTTACGTCCCGCCACCAGATCTAGAGGCTCGATATGAAATCCTTGGTGTGCATACACGTAAAATGAAAGTGGATAACGACATTGATCTCAGACAAATAGCGGAGGATACTGAGCTCTTCACTGGAGCTGAGCTAGAGGGACTATGCAGAGAAGCGGGAATCGTCGCTCTGAGGGAAGACATATCAGCCACAGTCGTTTGCAACAGACACTTCCAGACAGTATTGAGATCACTAAAGCCAGCACTTACCAGAGAAGAAGTCGATTCATATGCCTCATTTCTGAAGAATCCATCTGTAAGGACCTCTAGTCCGACTGAGTCGATCGCTAGACCGGAAAGAAAGGGGACCAAGAGCCTGTTGCTTGCAGCAGCAGCTCCTGTTGCAATTTGTGTAGTTACTATAATTTTATACGCTGGTCTGAAGGGTATCTCTGTGGATACTTACAGAACTGCCAGAGAACTAGCAAGGACATGAATATGTCATTTTTGTGTTCAGATGTTCGACTTGGAAAGTGATTAGAAGTTTGTTAATGGGGCTGTTTTTCTTGTTTATCTAATTTGTTTGTTTAAGTAAATCGAGGAGGCTCGTGAAATGTTCTAGTATTGTTCTAGGTCACATCAAGCGAGTGAGTGTAGATGCGTGCGAGAGTAAAAATTAAAAAAAGTTGAATACGAAAGCGTCTTAAAACGTCTAAGAAAACAATATTTTATAGACAATAGTAAATTATATATGCTTAATGCAAAACACATTTGAAAAATTAGTATAATCAAAATTAATTTTATTAAACTCTTCGCTTGAATTATAACATTGATAATTAAATATAGTTGACTAAATTTGTCAAATTTTCTTATGACTTAAAATTCTTTTCATATAAATATATAATTTATATATAAAAAGCTAATCGCACGAGTATTCTTAAAAAGCTATATTAATATCCTTACATATATATTTACTATTTAACAATTAGAATTATTATATGCTAATTACATGAGTAGAAGTTTATTTATACAGTATTTAATTAGAATATGAATTAATTTTTTTCAAGAGGCTAAATAAAAAAAAATAGTTAAAAGAGTTTATCTATTAAATGAATATCAAACTTTTAGTAGCTTTTTTTTTTTAATATTATTGCCTAAAATATAAGCGCGCGAGAAGTAAAACTTCATGCAAAAGTTAAAAAATCTTAAATTGTTTTTAATCGAGAAGTAAACACTCAATTCGCTAGTTTGAGCACTGAGCGCGAAAGCGATAGGGGTAGTAGAAGAACTATGTGACCTAGGTATTGTTTTATTATAGATGCATATAATTTTGAGTTTTATGAAAAAAATATGTTGGTGTATAGGCATAGTGATATGTCTATTTTTAGTACTTCAGCACGAAATTTAAATCCATAAGTGCTTCCCCTATAATGTTCTCGCTAGTCGCTATTCTAAATTAATTGCTATAATCATTTATTTACAAAGTGCTGGTTTTTCTTTTGATAATTTCAACATTCTAAACTTTCGAAATCTTAATATATATTAAGTTTTGTAACGTCATTCAAATACTTCGTAACAAAAAAACCCAACTTGCTTGCTGTTCTCAACTCCAATACATATATATATATATATATATATGTGTGTGTGTGTGTGTGTGTGTGTATAGTGTTATGCCATTCTAATTCGTTTGATATCTGATGCCATTTTTAGCAATTGGACGGTGCCACACTAAGAGAGTGTTTGGCTAAGCTTATAAGCTCTTTAAAACATCTTATAAGATGTTTTAGAGCTTATAAGCTCTTAAAATTTGTTTAGTAATATTTTAAGTAAAGGAGCTTATAAGCTCCAAAAATAAGTTGTTAGGAGCTTATAAGCTCCAAAAAAATAAGTAAGGTACCCCCAACTTTTTTTTGAAACAGCTTATAAGCTATCTAACATCAAAATATGAAATGACATAAATATCTTTATTTTTTTTCAATGTAACATTCCTACTATCTCCAAAAAATATTTGTTTACATAAATTAATTTTACATTCGTAATTTTTATTATCATTAAATTTAAAATAAAATATAAGCTCTTATTTTTACCAAACAGAATAACAACTTATAAGCTATAAGATTTTATTTTATCCAAACACTTTAACAACTTATTGTTGAAATAAGACATGTAAACTTATAAGCTCTAAAAACATTTTATAAGCTATACGAGCTTATAAGCTCTTTAAAATAAATTTAGCCAAACACCCTCAAAATAGAGGAAAATTTTTCTATGCATTGCATTCCACCCACGTAGCATAGTGAATGTAATTTTTTTTTTTAAATACAAACGATTTAAAAACATTTATTATTCACGATATTGATGCATGAGAGATGTTTACATTAAGGGCATAGAAAAACAAGATTGTGGATTACAAAGTTGTTAATCATGGAGTCGGACAGACTTCTTTTGCCCTGTTGAACTTAACCTCGGCTGCATTGCTTCGAATTATTATAGAAAATGAGAAAATTCATTCAAAAGGAAGGTTAAAATTATTTGAATTGAACTAATCTCAATTGAATTAAATTGAAGGCAAACTATTATTTTTTGAGACACATTACGTCTACACCTTTCTAGGTATAACGTAATTATAAATTAGCACATCTTGTTCTATAAAAAATATCCTCTCTGAAATTTAGGATATTTTCTAAACATTAATATTAATATCTAAACGGTAGCTTTATTGCAGTTAGAGTAGTCAGCCCAACTACCACGAGATATGAGTCATCGAACTTGACAAAAATTCTCAAATAATTTTATTATTCCACTGACCTTTGCCAAATAGTTTCACTTTATATTGTCACAATTACCATTGAGTTTCATCATCTATAATTCGATACAATTATAATATTTTTTTCTTTTTTTTCTTTTTAAAATTGACTACCTTTATTAGGGTTGTTCAATCGGTTTTAACCGAACCGAACCGCATGTTCGGTTCGGTTAACCGAACGGTTCGGTTTTTTGGTTGGTTAACCGAAAACCGAACAGTTCGGTTCGGTTTTCGGGAAAAATCGAAAAACCGATTTAAAAAAAAAAAAAACAAATTTGTTTACTTTGCTGCTGCTGCTGTTCGCGTTGCTGCTGCTGCTGTTCGCGTTGATGCTGCTGCTGTTCGCGCTGCTTTCCAGCAAGCATTTTATTTGTTGGCTGCTGCTGCCGCCTGCTGCTCGTGTTGCTATCGCCTATCGGAGACGGAGCGAGATGAGAGGGAGAGAGAGAGTCGAGAGGAGAGATGGAGAGGTTTGGCCGGCTGCTTGGTCTTGGTGTTTTTCTTTTTCTAGAAGCTGGACAGGAGCAGGCACGCAACAGAGGCAGATTTATGAAGCTGCAAGTTGGTTTGGACGTTTGGTCCAGCCTTAAGTGAACAGAAAAAAAAAAAAAAAAAATTTGTAAACGTGGTTTCAAAACACGTTTTCAGACTATTTTTTTTTTTTTTTAAATGTGGCCCGGTTCGGTTAAATCGAACCGAAACCGAAACCGAACCGATGCAATTTTTCAGTTTTCGGTTTCTCTCGGTTCTAACCGAGAGAAAAAACCGAACCGAACCGAATGTGTTCGGTTTTGGTCCTAAAAAATCGAAAACCGGTTCGGTTCGGTTCGGTTCGATTTTTTTCGGTTTCGGTTGGTTCAGTCGGTTTTCGGATATTTTGAACACCCCTAGCCTTTATAACTTATTCATCTTGGAATTATTTAGATCATGCAAATTCTATTTTAAAATCCTATCAAAAATACTAAAATATAACTCAATAATTATGGCATATCTTGATAAAGAATGAATTTTGTCAAATTGTACACACCTTAGGGTGAAGTATTTGTAATTTTTAAAATTAGAGCAACTAATTTATAATTACAAGATAATCAAGGGTGTAGAGGTAATTTGCCCAATTTCTTAAAACTCAATTAAAATTCTACCCACACACTTATATGTAGCAAAATTTTAAAAGACATTGATTCACCTCCAAAGTCCGAAAGCAAGTCCGGTTAGCCATGCCGTCAATGGCTTCCAACAACTCCAACCACACTGCCAAAATCAATCAGCTCAACGGACCCAAACCCGACTTCTTTGCCAGGTTTTCTATATCAATTAGTTGTCTAATTTACTTTTCAATTGTATTTGTTTGGAAAATCAATGGTTTTTTTTTTTTTTTCTAACTGTAATTATTTTTCAGGAGGCAAAAGATTGAGCAGCACAGGAAGGCTTTGCCGATTGCTGCAGGTAAATGTGTTTAATCCTTTTGTTTTTTCAACCCATTTGCTTAGAGGGTTCTGTCTCTGTCTCTCTCTCTCTCTCTCAATGGGGTGTGTTCTGCGTTGCTGGTCTGAAGTTCTTAGTTTGTTATAAATTTGGACGGGTTCAAGATATGTTCTTTCGAAGGGAGGGTTAATCTTTAGTTGGCGAACAAGTTTTTGACATTTTCAATTTAAACTATTGTGGTTTGTGTTGCAATTTGATCTAAAAAGAGTAATTTTTAACTGAACAAAAAGCTCTGTGCTTCTGATTGATCGAGCATTTGGAAGGTGGAGTACAGTTATGAGAGCAACATTAGATAACAGTGGATTCAGGTTATTTTAGTGCACATGATTGACTAGCATTACCCGAAACTTTGAATTTATTCAACAATAAAGAAAGACCGTGAGTGGTCGATTGGAAACGAGTCCTCAATTTATAGATTTAGCCTAGATTGGGGCTTTATCTATTGTATATCTGAAGGCGAGGGTAAGAGTTGAGCAGAAGGAAATTGTGTATTTATCAAATTTGTAATATGTTCAATTATTCAGTACGTATGTTGCAGAATTCATAGTTTGAGAGAGTTATGAATAGTAGGCATTATCCGTAAAAACGAGAAATATTTGAATGATTGAATCCCCGCCTTCAAAAAGAGATACCTAGCAATTTCTTCCTTATCCTTGTGTCCATTTCATGTAACATATGCAAATATAGTGTTTTGTCCCCTATTGACGAAATATTACATGTCATGGTGCCACTTTCATTAACTTTTATGTGTATTTATTGGTCTCTCATCACACCCCTCACAAGTGTATGACTGTGGAGTTGTGGGTTAGTTTGTATATCTTATCATTATCATGATTATGTTTTGGTGTTGTATCTCTTTCAAAATTTTTACATGATTAGGGTTTAGGGTTTATGCTGAACTGACATAGAAGCATATCTAGAATTGATTTCTTTTCACCATTAAACTAACTTGGCAAATGTAACTAAGATTTATTCTGTTCGTCTTTGCATTTTTTGAGTCATTATTACATTTTACTGATGTTCTAAAATTCTCATATCTCCATGCTAATTACATTTATCTACTTGAAATTCTGATATTATGCAGTTGAAAAGAGACTTTTGGAGGAGGTTAGCAATAATGACATCCTAATTATTGTTGGCGAAACTGGCAGTGGGAAGACAACACGTAAGTTTTGAATGACCATAAGTTTCCAACTGAAATTTTCTTCTGTGGGACTGATACTGGTATGTGGCACATGCGTTTGATGTTGGCTTCAAGGTACTCTTCATGTATGCTTATTGATGACCATGAGTGGTCCTGGTTTTGTTGCTCTGTATCAACGGAAGACAGATGAGATGTGTACCTTCTAAGGTTATTTAGTCACCAAAGGAAGAAGGGAGTTGTTCCTTGTTTTCTGATTGACAATTTGTTGGCCAAAGTTTTCCACCATGCCATGAACCTAATTAATGCCCCAATTTATGAATGGGTAACTTATTGGTATGTCTTGTGGTTTCTCCTTTCTGCATGTGAAGACCCCAACAGGAATACAATGTTGCCACAGATGTTGCATAATATGAATTGTGGGTATGCCTATATGGTGACTTTACCCATTGCCTAGTACCTGAATGGGAGGTGGGCCTTTGTTTGGCTGACATCTTTTTAGCTTTATTCAGCACTTATACTAAAGAATATGGTAGATGGGTTGCTTAGCTTGCTAACTGTGACTTAGGTTTCCTAGACAAGAATGTATGTTTAGGACAGCTAATGATCCTTGGGGTTCAATGAAGATTATATATGTGCAATGACATGCATGCAACTCCTTTATATGCTTAGACTGATAAACTTAATCCACTTGTATTCTCTAGTACTTCCAGACTATTTGTAATCATATCTTGAGTTGTTGTTCCAGAGTGCTCGGCCTTTGCTCTTCCCTGCACAGTATCACATATTTACCTTGAGTCAGAACATTTTATCTTATGAAGTAATAATATTTTGACAGAGTTGCCCCAGTATCTATTTAATGGAGGATTCTGCCGCAATGGTGGAATAATTGGGATAACTCAACCTAGACGTGTTGCTGCTGTAACTGTTGCAAAAAGGGTTGCTGAGGAATGTGGAGTTACATTGGGACAAAAGGTTGGATATGCCATAAGATTTGAGGATGTGACTTCCAGCTCAACAAGGATCAAATACATGACAGATGGCTTGTTATTGAGGTAAAGAGGATGTGCCTGTTTTCTGTTGCCTCTTCACACAAATTACTTTAAGGCAACATTATAGTGTAATCGCTTACATGTGTAAATTGAAATATATGTTAAGATATAAGGTTTCTGCTTGAAACTAGTTATTCTTAGACAAGAATCTAACAGTAAACTTCTATGATGTTTGATTACAATTACAGGGAAGCATTATTGGATCCATATCTCTCCAAATATTCAGTTATTATAGTGGATGAGGCTCATGAGAGAACTGTCCACACTGATGTTTTGCTTGGCCTGTTGAAGACTGTACAGAAAACAAGGTCTCAAGGTGCCAGTGACAAGGTACAGAATGTTCACTCAAAAGTAGAGAATGGCACACTGTTGGAAAACGCGAATGATGTCCAATGTACCAGCACTCTGAAGCACACTCAAGGCAAAAGGTTGTCCCCATTGAAGTTAATTGTCATGTCTGCCAGTCTGGATGCACAAATTTTTTCTGAGTATTTTGGTGGTGCAAGGGCTGTCCATGTCCAGGGGCGACAATATCCTGTTGATATACTATACACTCATCAACCTGAGACTGACTACATAGATGCAGCCTTGATTACTACATTTCAGGTGAATAATTACGTAATTTGTTCCCTGAATCACTCTTAAAAACACCTGAAATTTTTTCTGTGCTAAAACAAGTGTGTGAAGGTCAATTACCCTACACCATACTTGATCACTTTTTTTTTTCTTGGCAAATATGTCATAAGAATATTGCATGGTTTTTCATTCATTTCTTTCAGATGAAATTTAAAAATTTTTAAGAACAGAGAGTCAACATGAGAGACTAAATATGAGAACTAAGCAACGCTTTTTAAAGAGTTTCTATAGTGGTTAAAAGTACTTTATATCTTAAAGGTGTCTTGATGGAATAATGTGGTGCAGTCCTATTCGAGCTTAGTTTTACGATAGTTATATGCTATATGCTTTAGAAGTCTGAAGAATTTGAAAAGTGAATGCAACTTGGAGAGAGCATTACAAGCTATCTGCCTGCTAGAGCAAGCGCTTTGATATTAATTTGCTTTGGAGGATACTTCCCGTTTTATTATGCTTATATGCTTCTTCTTCTTTTATTCTTTTTTATTCTTTATTTTTTAATTTTTATCTTTTGTAGCCAAAAATTATCTATTATTTTTGTTTCAACATTTGTTTCTGCAGTATTATATTGTGAAGGTCTTTTAAATTTTTCTGTCGAATTTCTTCCAGAATTCAATTGTAACATTACCGTGGATACTGATAGTTCTAGTTCATTAAATTTTGATGAGCTCCCCTGGTTTTTGGTTTAATTTCTGGTTGGGTGTCATTGTTGTGTATTTAGATCATAATATTTAATTTGTTCTCGGGTTCTTTTACCTTATAGATACATCTGGAGGAAGGGCCAGGTGATATCCTTGTGTTCTTGACTGGCCAAGAGGAAATAGAATCTATTGAGAGGCTTGTCCAAGAGCGCCTTCCAAAGTTACCTGAGGGTAAACGCAAGCTTTCAGTCGTTCCAATATTTGCAAATCTTCCATCAGAGAAACAGATGAAAGTTTTCATGCCTGCACCAAATGGGTTTCGTAAGGTTGATCTCTTTCCTTTATGTATTGTCTCAATGTATATCTAACTCTTGCTGTACACCTGGAGGCATATGGATTTCTGTGGTTATAGTACTCTGTAAATTGATATATTTGGTCAAATAATAATGTTTTAAAAGGATTCTTATTATGATTATACAGAAAAGATACTTAACTATTCTAATCTGTTTGATCAGATAACTTCCACTGATGCACTATCCCTTTATAGAAAGATTTGGTGGTATCCATTCTATAGTGGTAGTTATAGTCAGATACTTTAGTATTCATTATTGAATGATACACAGCATGTATGGTTGGTAGGTTAAGGAGCATGTGAATTGAATATCTGTGCTGAAGCTGCCTAATTCTTGTGAGTGAACTCTCTTAGGGCATATCATTGAGAGCGAGAAAATTTCTTGGATTTTATTTGGATGTGTCAGCGTTTCCATCCTCAATAATTGCTTCTTCTATATAAGGACCTGATGCAGTCAATGTATCTGACCAAAATTTGCTTGCATCTGTTTGCTGTCAGGTAATTTTAGCGACCAACATTGCTGAAACATCGGTCACAATACCTGGAATCAAGTATGTCATTGACCCAGGAATGGTTAAAGTACGCACTTATGATGCTTCTACAGGGATTGAGCCACTGATAATAGTTAAAACCTCAAAAGCACAAGCACTTCAGAGGAGGTAGAGCAATTGATTGATCCTTATATATTCTCCATAGGGTAAATTTGTGCTTGTAAAGTGCGTTGCCTATATATTTCTTCTCTGAGGGCATTATGTTGCTTTCTTCTATCTACTCCGTCCTTTCTTTTTCTTGTGGATAATTCACCAACATCTTGGGGGAAGAGGTGATAAATTAGATTTATATTATCTTGGGCATCGGGCAGTCAAATTTTTTACCTTTTCTTTGTTGGTTTGGCAAAAGCAGTCAGGTGAGTTAAGGAAAATGGTCTTGCGCCATTTAAAATCTTTGATGAGTCTGTAACTTGCATATTTTTGTTAAGTGGGTTGCTATGGAAAAAAATGAAGCTTCTGAAATGTGCGTAGCTTAAGTTACATTTGTATCTTTGAAGCTTGGCCCCTTGGCTCACTTAAATTTTGCAAAGTGGCTTCAGTCTAAGGTTTTGTATATTGGGAAACTTGTTACTGATGACTTCAGTGAAAAAAGAGTACCTGGGAATAGTGAAAAAGTTGACCTATTTCTCTTTTTCCAGATAAAAGAAAGAGCCACCTACAACAAAGAATAATAATGACTGTAAAACAAAGAGCCAGTGAGCTAAATTTCATTTGCAATTATTAGAAAAAAAATGTGACAAACTTTTACAATTCCAATACAGTGGGCGTGCTGGCCGTGAAGGACCTGGGAAATGCTACCGCCTCTATCCGGAGAATGAATTTTACAAGCTCAAAGATTCCACAACACCAGAAATAAAAAGATGCAATCTTTCAAATGTTATTTTGCAGCTCAAAGCTCTAGGCATTGATGATATTGTTGGGTTCGACTTCATTGAAGAACCAGACAGGTGATTGTGACAACAGAGAAAAACTTTTTGCCATGTTTAGCTCTCAAATTGTTGTGTGTTCCTCCTATGGTTTACTCTTCAGCAATTATGCCAAAATATAATCATACTTCCTGCCTTGGCTCTCTCTCTTCCTGTTTTCTATTCAGTGTGCAGATATATCTTGTTATACTGTGAATCCATTCTTAGTTCAATTACTGATTACATATCTGTCCTTAAATTCCCATCTCCTGTCTTTATTTTTACAGGATGGCCATCATCAAGTCAATGGAATTGTTATTCTTGTTAGGTGCTCTTACAGATGAAAGTAAATTGTCTGATCCAGTTGGTCGTCAAATGGCCAGGCTTCCCCTGGATCCTATTTATTCTAAGGCTCTCATTGTTGCCAATCAATTTAATTGCTTGGAAGAAATGTTAATAGTTGTTGCAATGCTCTCAGTCGAATCCATCTTTTATGCTCCTCGTGAAAAGTTGGAAGAGGTACGGCTTCAACCTTCTGCTTTCAATATATTCCTGTGCTCAATAGTCTTATCTAAAAAATCACAACTAGTCTGTCAAGAGGACATGCCAGAATAGGATATCATCCATTTAATACTCAAACTATGAGATGACAGAAAGCTTATAGTCCGAGGCACTGTAAAAGGATGCAGGTAGATTGATGAAAAATATGAGCCAAAAACAATGACCTTTCATTTTACTTTTCTTTTTAGTAACCTTGCATTCCTTATAATAACTAAGCCTGTCTGTAGCCCAGTGGTTGATCATGTTGAGGGGTAGTATTTGCTTCAGGTTTCATATACTGCAGCGTCTTAGAGAACTGGGAAATGGTTAAGTAGAATCTGTTAGATTTATTTAATCTACCATCTTTAAGAGGACTACTGTTCTACCTTTTCGACACCTCCTAACCTGAAATCAGATCAGGTGCTTCTTTTGTTAATCAATTTCATGGAGCCACCTTACATTGCTGTGTCCTTACTATCAGTTTGTTTAGCAATTTTGTCTCCAACTTTCCGATCACTAAGAATAGTGTATAGTGATGCATGTATTGCTTCAAGAAAATAAGTTATCTTTGCTGTAAGTAGCCATGCAGATGAGGTAACAAAATGCAACTCAAATACTCTCTTTATTTGGCTCACTTGGTAGATCAAATGTTATTTGGTTATGGAGTTTGAAGATGAGAATCTGTTGTAAACAGTTATAGAAGTGGGCAATGGTTCCATTTCTGGTCCGGAAACTAAATATCGAATAGAAGTCGTAAATTTGTTAAGTTTATATAACTGTTTATGTTGGCATGATGTGATTCTAATATTAACCCAAGCAGGCGCTTGTTCTTATAAGCTAATCTATTCATGCTGTATGATTTGGCACAGCTTCACACTGTTGGAATCTGTTGATATGTTCCTTACTTGCACTACCAGCTGTGAGCTGATATTTTGAAATTTTCTACTATGCAGTCACGAACTGCTTTGAGGAGCTTCTCAAGTCCCGAGGGAGATCATTTGACATTACTAAATGTATATCGTGCTTCTGATGAGTTCTTGGAGAAGAGCAAGCTAGTAAGCAGTATAGAAAAGGCTGAGAAGAATCTTAGAAAATGGTGTAAAGAGAATTTTATCAATGGTCGCTCCCTAAAACATGCCCGTGATATCCACAGGTTTGCTATGGTTTCTTGTTACACATTAGAGGCTAACTATTTGGTTATTCTGAAAGTGCCTTTCTCTTTTCTTTGGTTATGTATGGTTCTTGGATTTTGGTGAGAAAGCCACCAAGGAGATGCTTTCCTTACCCCAAGCGATAGTCTTTTGTGGTTTACTTGAATGCACCGTCCTTTTTTTCCCTTTTTCTTTTGCACCCTAAAAATCCAAGGTCCAAATGTGGCATTGCAAAAGTGCTTTCAAGATAGGTGGTGCCTGTATGGATTCTGTCTCGATGACGGCAGACTTATAGTTTCAATATGTCCTGTTTATGTGGACAAGTAAACTACCTTTGACATTTTATTCTTCCCCTCTATTTGTAGCCAAATACGGGGAAATGTTGAACAAATGGGTCTTCGTGTCACCTCTTGTGGCGATGATATGCTTCCACTCCGCAGATGCTTAGCTGCCTCCTTTTTTCTCAATGCAGGCTTGAAGCAGCCTGATGGTACTTACAGGTAATTGTTTTTCACAGCTTATGGCATCTATTAAGATGTCAAGAAGCTTGAAGCTGATCTCTCTCTCTCTCTCTCTCTCTCTCTCTCTCAACCATTTGAAATGCTTTTCTTCACTCCTCAAGTTTTGAATTCATCAACTGTCAGGGCTTTGTCAAGTGGTCTCACGGTGCAAATTCACCCTTCGTCTGTATTATTCCGGATGAAACCAGAGTGCATAATCTTTGACGAATTAGTCCGAACTAATCAGAATTATATCCGCAACATTTCTAGAATAGATTACTTGTGGTTAGCTGAGCTGGCTCCTCAGTGTTTTGCCTTGCAGGAATAGGTGTCGCATGATTACTCAAAAATACTTTGGTATGTCTACTGAACCCATGTGCATGATCATCCAGTAAATTGAAGCTATTTGTTTTTGAAACTGTCATCAACAAATACCTATTTCTCTGTCCAAATTTTTAAATTGAATTTAGTTCTGGCTTGAGTTTGATCAAAATTCATTGCACTCTTCCTGCATGCCATTTTGCTGCAAATCAATGTTATGGGTTGGCTCACTGTTTTGAAGATTATGATTGCAATGCATGCATAATTGTGCTGCTGAACTTGGGGGTAGTTTTCTGTTTTTCCCTCGAATCGGTTAAAAGTTGGAGACTCGGAGTGCTGTGGGCACAAAGATGACTCTGGAGGTCATGGGATATCTTTATTTGTATCACTTACGCTATGATTGGTCCTTGGATTTCTGTAAGGATATCAGGAAGGAAAAAAGTTTTCTCTACTTTAAATGATTGTACTCTGCGTCTTACTTTCTGTTCTTTCTTGTTTTCCTTCGACTTTTCCTCATCAAAATCCAAGGTCTAAACATAACTTTATTATCACTTTTTTGCAGTGGCAAATGAGAGACCGCAAACATGCAAGCCTTTGCCCATAACTTGGGGGGGGGGGCGCATACATCAAAGTCGTAGCTGACCTTTTTTACTATACTGGGACATTGAAATTAGAGGAAATTCTTGGAATTTCAGAAACGTTCCCCAAGTCACGTGTTGAGGATAAGGCAAGCGATGGGTGTACTTTTAGATGGGGATCAAAATGGCCGCTTTAATCTATCCTGAAGACGTGCAGATATATGATTCCAAATGCAATTTGTCGATGGCATATTTGGACGGAAAATGCTACTGCTTTAGCGTATGAATACTTGCGCGATTGGCATGAAAAAACAGGTGAAAGGCAAATCATTTGTTATATTGTTATTTATCATCTGAGAACGGTGCCCGGTTTTTCGTATTTTGTTGCTGGTTCTACGCCACCATCTTCTCCTGGCAGCAACTCTAAATTCAGAGCAAAACTCTTTCCTTATATCCCTGTTCTGTAGACCAAGTAAAACCTTTTATTTTCAGAAATTAGTTCTTGCAAGAACATTTTTGTCTTAATGTTATGCTCTATCTCACTCTGTCCCGCCTTGTTCTGGGATGATAGGAGTGAGTGCTGCATATTTTTATCAGGTCAGATCTTTTGTTTTGGTGGTATTTTAATATTGGCAACTGAGTGTGCGGAAGCTTCGTTTGTCACTATCTTGGTCAGACTTCTTCATAAGTCTTATGTTCAACGATTGTGGGAGCTGGAACACTTTATTATCATTCAAAATGGTTTATCTTGATAATAATAATAATAATAAATGTAATAATAAATAGTCTGTCCGGACTTTTCTTGCACAAAGTAGATTTTTTAGTGTTTTATTTTGTCTTGGTCGCTTGGTTAAATCAATTTTGATTTAGCCATCTAGAAGAAAGTAAGCAATTTTCCAATTCTGAAATGCAGGTAATCTTGCTCAAATGATGACATAGATAAAGCTAGGATTTTTCAAAAATAAATAGGTGGATAATGGTAAATATCTTCAAGATAAGGGTAAATTATGCTTATATTGTTGAGGTATAGTATAATTATAAATTAATTTTTGTGGTTTTGAAAATTATAAATATTCTCTTGAAGCGTGTATGAACTTAATAAATTTCACCCTTCATCAAGATATGACGTGATTGCAAGTCATATATCTAACGTTTGTGGTCGGGTTTTGAAATAGAATTCATGTGATTTTAACAAATTTAAAATATAAAAATCGTATGTGAAGTTAATTTCAAAGAAAAGTAATAGCGGGGAGTACTTGTAAGTTTCATAACAATAAAAATTAAATTATAATCGTACTATGCCTCAAATATGATGGATGCAATTTGTTCTTATAATAAACTCTCTTGAAATTTTAATGAAATTCCAGCTGCGAAGATTTTTTTTTTTTTTTTCATGAGGTGGATGCAAGGACAGGGCAACTGTAGAATATTGCTGTATTTAATTGAATTATTGTCGCAGATGGGAACTTCAAGTCAAGTATGACATAAGGAAATTTGACTTTTGAAAACTCATTTTTTTTTCCCTCTGGAATGTGGTATATACTTTTTTGGATTTGGATTTTAGCAAGAAAAAAGCAAATAAAATATAAAAATGAAAACACTGTCAATAGGGCTGTAAACGGAAAATCGAAAATTCGATTACCGTCCGCATCCGTATCCGTTTACGAGGCATATTATCCGCATCCGATTAAAATGGATATATCCGTATCCGATTATAGGTGTCCGAGTAATAAACGAATACGGATATGATAATTAGATATCCGCTCCGTTTAATATCCGCTCCAATTGTATATCCGTTGGATATATCCGTTTACTTATATCCGTTATCCGTATTCGATAAATTATATTAAATTATTATTATTATTATTATTATATCCTTATCTCTTCTTACTCTTTATATGATTTAATTAGATTATTTATTAATTTATATACATTATAAGAATAAATAGAAAAATAGGAATGAATAATATGAATTATATTAATTGTATTAATGATAAAATATAAACAGATTCGGATATTCGGATAAACGAATTCGGATATCCAATCAAATATTCGGATAAACGGATTCGGATATCTAAACAGATATTCGGATAATTGGTAGCGGATTCGGATATTCGGATATCCAAAAATTCATAATTATATTATATTTTAAAAAATACTAAACGGATACGGATATATCCGAATTCCTAAAATATCCTGCGAATTCGGATATAGGTTGCCAATATCCGACGGATTCGGATTCGGATACGGATACGGTAAAATTTAATCGGATACGAATTCGGATACAGCATATCCGCTCCGTTTAATATCCGTTTACAGCCCTAACTGTCAAAAACTTTTGGATAATATGATGAGAATCAAGTTTAAATAATTCTTGTTTTCCTACTGTTATTATCACCAAAAAAAAAAATTGAATAATATAGCAACATGCATCTTATTCACCAAAGGTATTAGATAGAAAAATGTTAATTTTATATTCGTTCATACACAAATTGTCAAACCCTTTACGAAACTTAGCTTAGCTAAGCCAAGGACAAGCCATTATTTTGACCATTACTGCTGGCCATGTAGTATAGTTGCGAAAATTCATTGCACGTGCCAAGATTATAAATTAAAGTGCAAATTATATCTAAACCCATTGAAATATGGTGTAATTATAAATTAATTTTTTTGTTTTAAAAATCTTAAATACCTCCTGAAGCATGTGTTCGCTTGACAGAATTCATAATTCATCAAGGCATGATAATCGCTAGTTGTATTTATGTTGTTTTAGGCAGCATTTAAAAATAGGATTGATATGATATTGATAAGTTCTAAATGTAAAAGTTATATATGAAGTCTATTTCAATAAAAAATAGTAGCGGTATTAGATTGTACATGATGATGCCCGGTGATAATAATGGTTGTATAAAGTGAGATTATTTTGCGAAGGTTGATGGAATAATAAAATTGATTGAGTTATTTTGTCAGGCTCGATGATGCCTATCTCTTGGTAGCTGGGTTAACTACTATGGTTGCAGGAAAGTTATTTTTTGTATAAGAAGGTTCTAAAATTCAATGAGGTATTTGTAATTTTTAAAAGGGAGAATTACATCCACCTCCCCCGAGGTTTGGCGAAATTACATTTTAATCCACGGTTTTTTGTAAATTACAAAAACCCCCCTGAGGTTTGTAATAATTACAAGTAATGGACGAAAAGTGTAAAAAGTCCGTTTTGCCCTTTATTTTTTGCTGATATTAAATAGGGCAAATTACATCTACCTCCCTTGAGGTTTGGAGAAATTACAATTTAACCCACATTTTTTTGTGTATATTACAATAACCCCATGTGGTATGTAATAATTATAAGTGATAAACGAAAAATGTATAAAACCTACTCTAGCCCAAAATTAACCTCACCAATGTGTTTTCCACGTCAAAAAGTTGAAGACCCGCTTCAAGTTCACCGAAAAACTTGTCGAAAAACGGAGCAATTTTTTTAATATTATTACTTTTAGCCCCACAAAGATGTAATACATAACATACAACCCCAAATATTTTATATATATGACAAAAAAACCCGTCAAGGGTACTATCGGAACTTTACGTACAAAAACTAACGGAACCCTAACGGTCATAAACGGCTGGGGTAAATTGTTAGACGGAATAAACCTCAGGGGGGTTTTTATAATTTATAAAAAATCGTGGGTTAAAATGTAATTTCGCCAAACCTCAGGGGAGGTGGATGTAATTTTCCCTTTTTAAAATAAAGACTAATTTATAATTATATCATTCTTCAAGGGTGTAAGTGTAATTTGCCCTAAATTAAATATAGCCCTCTTCAATCAAATTCAATATATCAACCTACAAACTCCCCAACTCTTTTAAGTATTACCTAATCCCTATATTAAATATGTGGTCCATTTCATAAGTCTCCCTATGCAAAACCAATTCAACTTTTACACACACACACACACACATACACTATATATATATATGTATATATGAACACACCATATGTATCATTCTTGGACTCTTATGAAAACAAGAAATTAACAATATCATGGGGAATTCATTTGCATGTTTCGCTCCCACAGTACCAAAATCATCATCATCATCACCACCACCTAAAGCTGTTCTTCCTCCATGGCTTTCCCCCTCAGCTGCCCTGAGAAAAACAAGAAAATTACTGCCTTCCCCCTCCCAACCGAAGGCGAAAACCGAGGTTTTGGATGATGATTTCATCAAAAAACAAGCTCAGATAGCGTCCGTGCTTTATCACCAGCACCTGCAGACCAACGGCGGTGATCTTCTCCTCCAGCTGGACCGGTCCGTATCCACGAAAAACCCTCCTCCACCCTCCTGCAAGAAGAACAAGAATCTTTCCCGGCGATCGCGCTCCCTTTCGTCTTCTACTTCTGTGTCTTCTTTGCAGCTCCCTAATCAGGTTTTTGATCACACACACACAGACACATATATATATATATATAATTTTCTTTGGGAAATAATGATTTTGATGATCATGTTTTTGTAACTTTCATGCTTAGTTACATAGTTTATGCATGTTATAGTAAAAGTGCAACTTTATTTTAACTTATCTCATTTTCAATTATATGTTTTTTTGGCCTGTTCTAATTTCTTAGACTTAAATTTTTAAAACCATGTTTAATGATTGTGTATATTGTTTGCTCGATCACTAGATTTAATGCAGTCTTTAATTAGCTTACCAATCTTGAACTAATTCTTATATTTTTTGTCAGGACTATATATGTATGTGTGTGTGTGTGTGTGTGTTCATGTTGGAGTTTTCATACTTGATACTTCCATTGTCATATCCAACTCTATGGCAACGTCTTTGAATTTGATTTTACTTTTATGCAAGACAACAAATCGGAACTTGACTATTTAAGTGCAATCAAATTTTGTTGATTTTTGAAGAAATGTGTTATTATCTATCGGATATTGGTACATCAAATCAATAATATTTTGGCTGTTAGGTATACCTATAATTTTCTTGGGAAACATATTTAAGTATATATACATGTGGGCCCCCATAGCTGTTTAACATTTTTTTTTTAAAAAAAAACAAAAACAAAAACACTTGACTATTACAAAAAAGACTGCTTACAAGAAACATCAAATAAATTGATTTCTCGACAAAATGCTGACCAAGTACATTGGTAAAGTCATCTCTTGGTGACTGCAATCCGCTACAATAATGCATTCTAATCCGTTATAAATTTAATTTTTGTAATGAATCTCGTCTATAACAAATTCATTAGTAAATGCCTTGTCATTGACTATGTCTTTAATTCTATTTACATTGAATTCTATCACTAATTCATCACAAATACCTCAAATCTATAACAAAATCTCTCAATCAGATTTTTCATTAATGAAAAGGGTGTTTTCTTGTAGTGGTCTTATACAAAAATGTGCTCAAATTACATTCTTTTGATCACTTAACATGTCTCTGAACTTTGCATTTAATTCAATATATATTATATTTTGTGAATGCACTTATGTTTTCTTATCGTAGAATTTATAAATTAAAATTTTTGAATGAGAAAAAATTTCAAATCGAAATATTCCGGTTCGAAATTTTCTATCTCCTTCTTTTTAATGTTTTTGTTTTGTTAATTTTCAGAATCTAGCAAGAAGTGATGGAACAGAGAGCAAGCATTTTGTTTTAGTCCATGGGGGAGGCTTTGGGGCTTGGTGTTGGTACAAAATCATAGCACTCCTAAAAGAAAGCAATTGTGAAGTTGATGCCATAGACCTCACTGGCTCTGGAGCTAACTTTTGTGACATAAATTCCATCACAAGCCTACCTCAATATGCCAAACCTCTTACTCAGTTCCTAGCAAATCTTGCTGATAACAAACAGGTACGTACAAGGTGTGTGTGAGTGTGTGTGAGTGTGTGTGTGTGTGTGAGAGAGAGAGAGAGAGAGAGAGAGAGAGAGAGAGTTATTGGATTATAGTGATGATCAAGAACTTGCTAGTGCACGTCATTTAGGTGAGGCATGACCTTGGTGGAGCTTGTGTTTCCATTGCACTGTGTTTGCGCGTGTGTGTGTGTGTGTGTGTGTGAGAGAGAGAGAGAGAGAGAGAGTTATTTGGAGTATGGTGATGATCAAGGACTTGGTAATGCAGGTGATTTTGGTGGGACATGACCTTGGTGGAGCTTGTATTTCATATGCAATGGAGATGTATCCAAAGAAAGTTTCTAAAGCCATTTTTGTTGCTGCAACCATGCTCATTAATGGCCAGAGTGCCCTTGATATCTTCTCCGAACAGGTCTCTCGTTTACATAAAACATTGCAAATCATGGCCAAATTTCTGTTTTGCCATCTAAGTTTTCTGCGTAATTTGTGAAATATTTTCGATTTTTGAATCATAAGTTTTACTTAAGCAACTATTTTATGGTGTTGCAGTCATGCCTGAGTGAGCTAAACCAACGTGCCCAGAAATTCTTGTACGCAAATGGGAAGAATCATCAGCCAACCGCTATAGATTTCGACAGGTCACTTATCGAGGACTTCTTGTTTAACCGAACCCCTTCAAAGGTACGACACTGCACATGTCAGACCCAACAATCACCGCCCTCCCCCTAACTGTTTCCAGTTTTGTGTTTTACGAGTAAATTATATACATACATGTTGATCCAGGACATTGCATTAGCATCGGTATCCATGAGGGCAGTACCATTTGCACCCGTGAAAGAAAAGCTCAACCTTTCTGTGGCAAACTATGGTTCCATCTCAAGATTTTACATAAAAGCAGAGGACGATTTCGCCCTTCCCGAACCCCTTCAGGAGGCCATGATACAATCAAGTCCCCCTAAGCAAGTCTTTGATCTCAAAGGTTCAGATCATTCGCCTTTTTTCTCGAGGCCTCAGGCACTGCAGAGACTTCTACTAGAAATATCGAACCTCCCACGGAAGTAGACTTCGAAGAATGGGCTTACAAGACATCAAACATGGAGCAAAAGGGAAATGCTTGGTGTTGGGAGGCACCACAAGTCCCGCTACGGCCACCAGGATGAACTGTGATTGCAATATGGCGGGGGGTTTTGTAATTTCAAAACTAAGAGAGGATGATGGAGGGATAATGACTTGGAGTGCAAGGGGGATTGGTGTAATTATTTCATGTGAGATCTTATTTAAAAGCTCTAAAATTTAACTTTATTATTTTAGATCTCGAGGCAACACTTAGTCCCCCATGTTAAACAAGTCAAACTCTTCTTTTTCTTGGGCAAATAGACTAGAGTTTATGGATTAATGATTCATTTAGCAATTCAGTATACAATGGTTTGGAGAACCCCAAAGCATTAAAGACTCAGCCTAGGACTTTGTGTGTGCCTTGATTCAGGTCTTACGACATTTAATTATTCTACATGCGTATACAGAACAATTTAAATTAAGAAGAAATCATAAACAGACAACAGGAACAAAACTTCACAAAAACAAGCGTATCAATTGAAATAGATATGTGAAAATAGTTCCAATATCTTGATGGTACCAAATGAAGTTCTATAAAAGAGGCGAAGATTGCCCTTTATGAAGAAAAATAAAAGTGTCGAGCAATAACCAGAAATCCCAGAAGGAAAAAAATCACAAAATTTAGCAATCAAAAATAGGTATATGACTCAAGACAACATGGAAGCCGCGTGGAAGCATTTCTCTCACAGATCCAGGATGAAGAAAGTAGTGTAACGTACTAGGCCAGCAGAGTTCAATTCTTCCCCGAAATACCGAGCCTCTTGCGGAAATCCTCCTCCATAAGTGGAATGCCTTCGCGCAACTTGATCTTGGGCTCCCACCCCAACAGTTCCTTAGCCTTTGTTATGTCTGGTTTTCTCTGGCGAGGATCATCCGGAGTGTTCTCCACTGTTACGATTTTCACTTCTGGATTGATCATCTGAAAGAGGGCACGATAATTTCTTGTTAGAATCAGAAAACTGTGAAATGACCAGTATGTATGGAGCAGTTCAGAAAGTTACCTCCTTGACAGTCTCCGCGAGCTCAGTCATTGTAAATTCACCTGATAGTAAAATCCCACGTAAGCGCAAGCATGAAGATAAATTTTGGAATACACTTCAAAGGAAATAGAAATAGTGCTTGACAGTGGGGTAGTGATTCTAACCTGGATTGCCAAGGTTGATTGGCCCGGTGTGATCTCCTTCCATCAGTCGAATAAGTCCATCAACCTTACCAAAAAGAAAATACAATAAGATTATAAGAGCCATTATCACGAATTGCATCGCCAAAACAAAAGTGATACAGTCACATACCAAATCAGAGACGTAACAGAAGCTCCTCGTTTGAGTCCCAGGCAACTGAACTGTCAAAGGCTCGTCACTGCATGGTTTCACACATACAAAAGTGAAAAAAATAAATTCTGCATGGGGGTGTCACATAGTGAATTGTATGTATCTGCAGAGGTGTTCACTCTGTGTGTGTGTGTGTGTGTGTGAGAGAAAGAGAACCAGCACCATTGGTTGCAATACAGCCTGGAACTTATGCTGGGAAAATAGCATTATGGGAAGATAGTATTACCGTATTGCTTGAGCTAGGAAATTGCTGACAACCCGGCCATCGTCAATATTCATGCGGGGTCCATAAGTATTGAAGATCCTTGCAATTCGTATCTCTATTAAAAATTCAACATTTCATAGTGGTCAGGAATGCATAACATCATTGATTATAGCACAATTTGAGAAGTGCTATGAGTAGAAAACGAGAGGCTAATACCAATTCCGTGCTGTCTATGATAATCAAACATCAAAGTTTCAGCAACTCTCTTCCCCTCATCGTAACAACTCCTAACTCCTGCAATGCCATGTCAAATAAAGAAACGTCATTTATATATGACTTTGCAGATATTTATTCAGCTTTCTACCCCCTTAACAGCACTACAGTACCTATAGGGTTCACATTGCCCCAGTAATCCTCAGTTTGAGGATGCACAAGTGGATCGCCATAAACCTCTGATGTTGATGTCAGTAAAATCCTATTTCGATATCATACAATATAAATTAACAGGTCCAAAAGATACAAAAATAAAAATACAAACAAATTCGGAGGAGTTGCAAAACCTTGCTCCCACACGCTTTGCAAGCCCCAACATGTTCAGTGTTCCAATTACATTGGTCTTTATTGTCTGTGGGGTATAATTGCACCAGGAAAAAAAAAAAACAAATCAACATGAATAATCACAGCTCCATAAGTTTAAAAAAATGTTGCTTTTAACAAATAATGAACGTAATGTGGAAGAGGAGATTGCTCCTCAATTTAGAGACTGACCTTCACAGGATTGTATTTGTAGAAAATTGGGGAAGCAGGACAAGCAAGATGGTATATCTGATCAACTTCGACTAACAAAGGTTCAGTAACATCTGCATAAGAAAATAAATATAAGTACAAATGAGAAAATAAAAATAAAAGAACGTAAAAATGATTCCATCAGCAGAATAAAAGTGAAGGAGGTCTCGCAACATGCTTAATCCCTACATGCAGAACTATCATGTAAGGGTTTGAGAAGATGCAATCATCTTAAATTTTGTAAAATTGTCTAAATTGAGCTTTCCATGGCCGCTTAAGCAAGTGAGAAGTACACACTGAACCATATTAGAATGCAGACTAAAAGCTCGGGAAAACTGCAAATAATAGGTACCATGTCGAATAAGCTCAAAGCGAGGATGACCAATCCATTGCTTTAGGTTGTCCTTCGAGCCAGTGAAGTAGTTATCCACAACAATTACCTGATCGAGAACCAACCAAAAATGTATGTTTTATATAATGCATATTGTCTAACCATAAACCGTCCGTTCACCAATGGTGTGTCGGTGGGTGCGTGTGTGGCGGGGGGTCGGTGTCCTAAGTGCTTACTTCATTTTTCTCATTTTGCAACAGTCTGTCAACCAGGTGAGAGCCAATGAATCCAGCTCCACCAGTAACCAGAATTCTCAAGTTTGCCTGTCATCAAAAAGTAGTGTATCATGTATCACATATCTACCGATATCAAGAAATATCCACAGGGAGAGGAAGAAGAAACAGAACAAAACTGTTATGCAGCATTATTATGGCAAAAGGGGATGATAAATTTCAACTGCTTCTGACTTATAGAAACTAAGAGTACTTGGGCATTCATGAAAAATAAAAACGTAAATGTAGATCTGATACCTAGAAAATAGTGGGCTCTGAAATAAGCGGCAAACAAGATAGAGCATATATCAAACTTCTATATTTATATATGAAATAATGCCTTCTTCATGATAACAGCACGGTTACTCTTCATCAAGTGACAAGCACACAAAATACACAAAATGTGGGAGATACAATTCCAAGCTGTCAAACCCTCACTACCGACCCCAACCCCACCCAGCCCCAAAGATACAAGGAGTTAATTAAGTGTTTAAAAAACACACATTGCTCTATCAATCACCATCTCTGTCATACCTTAAAAAATTTTGCTCTCCTCAATGGTGAAGGCTCAGGAGGAGGCTTGGTGGTTACATGATTCCCTCCATTTGAAACTTCTTTAGCCATTTCTAAGCCCCCTTCTTTCCTTTCTGCAATCAATACCACCTACATATAAATCACTATTAGTTCCAAACAAATTCCACATACAACTCATGATCAAAGATTAGCATACATACTAGTATTCAAAATTATCCATAATTCAGTACTTGATTGTCTTAAATCCTAATGGTGATGTACAAGAAATCCACAATAGAAAGCTGAAAGACTTTTTTGCTGCACCACAAAGTCAATTGGAGTCTCCTATTTAAATCTCCTAAGATAGTGTCTGGCAATGCTCAAATTTAGAAGGAAAAGAGAGAAGAGATCTGAAAAGGGAAAAAATTTCTAGTCTTATTTTTCTCTAATGCAGCAAATAATGATCAATTAAGTTCAAGAACCCAAAAGAGAATCAAAATGCTAAAGTTACTGCTGTAATTCCATTCAGAACTTTTCTGCTTAATGCAGATCTATCAAAATAAGGGCAGATCTCAATATTCAAAAGGAGAAACAAAATCTTTTCCATTTTAAAACAGCAGGGGAGAAAAAAAAAAGCAATCTTAACCGCAAATCATGAACAAATCAAACTCGAAACACTTAACAAAAGCAAACTAAAACAATGCACTAAAAATATTACTCACTATTTCAAGATCCCAGAAGAGGAACTCAATTGACATATCAAGTAAAACCATTCTCATTCAAAAACTACCTATCTTATTGCAGATTTTCCTGATATCCCAAGAGATCTCAACACTGAAAATATGAAATTAAATCTCTCTTATCAGTAAAGCGTTCCTAAAAGTTCAAACCTTTGGTGAAAGTGTAGCCCAAATCAAACTCTAATCATTAAACGAATAATAAAGCTCAATCATATATCTTCTATCCTCCTCATGCATGTTGACACATTGATCATAATTCCAACCTTAAAAAAGATTTCCTCTTTCGCAAAATCCATTCAGTCTGAAGCACAAATCACGTAATCTCCAAACACAGCAGATAAATGGGCACACGTTTTTTTCTTTTTCTCAAAAATTCAATAAAAGGGGACTAAAAAAGAAAAAACTTGGAGAAAAATCAATAGCTGATCACCTGTTAATAGTGCGTATACTGTATGGTATCACTGGAACCAGAGCACTTCTCCAACTTGAGTGGCAACAAGTGTAAAGACTTCACCTTTATATACTACAACACAAGTCACAGTCCCAAAACCCAAGAATTAAATACAGAAAAACGCAAATATTCAAGTAATTTAAGGGGAATCAAGAATTAAATGAGACTGAAAAAGAAAAAGAAAAAGAAAAAAAAAAGCATGCTCGAGCAATTATCATTACGTTATACCAAACGTTACCAACAGGAGAGAGAAAGAGAGAAGAATCTTGAAGATTAAGCGATATTATAGCCAAGCATATTTTTTTTGTACCATATTTCCAATGTGTATATATCTACATATGTATGTATAGTTCGGCGTACCTTAAAGGTCACTCCATACCAAAACTCCGCAGAGGCAGACATGGGAACGGAAACTTAAAATAATGTAATTTGTGTTTGAAAATGATACTCCTAAACTTGTTACACTTCAATATTTTTTTTTCGGTTTAAAAAGTATTCTTATTTAACCGGGTCGGCCGAGTTATGTGGGATGTGTGCCTCGTCAGATAGTTGACGTTTTGGTATTGTTAAATTAATCCTCTTATTTCCGAAAAATTCTTGTCTGTTCGATCGTATCCGGACAAATTCCAAGATAAGCCTAATTATATTTATTTATAATTGATCTACTCCTACTTAAAGATATATCAACCACATGACAAATATAATATATTTATTACATGATTAATTTTAATATGATTGAATCTCATCCAAATTAGAATTTTTTAGGGATAAAATCAAATATGGTCCCAAAAATTTGTGGCCTTTTTTCAATTTTGCTGCAAATTTTACGGGCTCATTAAAATGAGAACAATTTTTTAAAATTTTCATCAAATTTGGTCTTTTTTAGTGAAATATGTTAAAAATTAATGGTAATGCGCACGTGCTCCTCATGGGTGACTAACAGCACATGTGCGCCTCGCCATTAATTTTTGACGTTTGTCATTGAAAATGATCAAATTTGATAAAAATTTTAAAAGATTGTCTTCATTTTGATGAGCCCGTAAAATTAGAGACCAAAATTAGAAAAAGGCCACAAATTTTGGGACTATATTTGATTTTGTCCCAATTTTTTATTTTCTGAAAAATTCTAACCTACCTTAGTTTTGTTTTCACTGCCATTCAAGAAAAGAAATGGTCTTTTGATAGTTTAAAACTTTAAGAATTAGAGTTTTACTTGAACACTAAAAATTCCAAACATGAAAATTATATATATATATATATATAAAGCTAGAGTTTTAACTAAATTTTATAAATAAAGTTTGGTAAGAAATAAAAAAGGAAAAGGGAAAAGAGCAATGTCCCTAGCTTTTCTTTGAAATTGTGTTTTATTCAATTACAAATTCTTGAATAGTCTTGGACTTTTTTAGACCAAAAATTAGTAGAATATATGCCGGGTTGTTTCATGGAAATCAATTTTCCTGACTTTTTTGAATATAAAAACTTATTTCAAGAATTTTTTTTATAAAATATTTTTTTCCTTGAAAAAATCGAAGTAGAGGACAATATCGTTGACTAAAATGGCTAATATATAAATCTAATTTAATATATATAAAATAAAATGATGGGGTCAGTTATGTTAAGGTGTATCATGTGGCATATGATGTAAATAAGTTATTTTTACTTCTATTGACCGTGTAAATTATTTTAATTTTTACTTTTATGTTTATATTAATTTATTAATGTTATTATATTACTATCTTTCCATAATTGAGATTTATTAACCATTATTTCAAAATAAATAATTTTTAAATCATCATTTTTCATATTTAATCTTATTAATATCTCCGTAACATTTGCAACTCATGAGAATAATTGCCGTAACTCAATTTTTGTAACTAATTTGCAATTATTAGATTCAACTCTTCAAATTTGATATCATAATTATGTTTGCCAGCACAAATGTAATTTATGATATTTCCAAATCATATTCTCTTTGATGCAGTTCATATAATTTTAAAGTTTAACTTAAATTTTTAGTCATCAAAATAGAGTATTATCTCATTAAATACTATAATAATTACTCCCTCGGTCCTATAATAGATTTCATTTTAGGTTACTGCACAAGGATTAAGAAAATGAACTAACACCATTAATTATAGATTAATTTGATTAAAATATTCCCATAATTAATGAGTTGTTGGGAGATTTTTCAAAATTTTACAAAAGACATTAATTATTGTCTAAGGGTACATTAGAAAAATACTAATAAATTGTCTCATGAAATTTGATAAAGACATATATTATGTGACAAAAAATTATTCCTAAAACGACATCTATTGTGGGACTGGAGGGAGTATAATACAAATACTTTCTTTTTAAAAAAATACGAATACTATAATTTAATGAGTTAATAATGTGTGTGTGTGTGTGTATATTAATTCATACTAATGGGGCCATATACACTTTATACAACTCGAATTTCACTAACATGGTACTAAAGAGATGGGTTGAGATACCTATATAAACATATCTTTTATGTGACTACGGGTAAGAAATCACCAACATGCATATGATTTTTTTGGCATTGTACCACTATTAACACTGACAAATCGTTTTAATTTTTTCAAAAGTTGTTTACGGATAATCATTAAGAATTGTTTTACCAAAACAAAAATCGCTATTAAGTTGGTGAGTTGTTTGGCATGAATGATTTAGGATAGGGACATAAAGTCTCAACCTCCATTGTCAGTAAACACACACACACACACACACACACACACACATATAT
The DNA here is from genome assembly GCA_026212405.1 of Petrea volubilis. NCBI lineage: Eukaryota > Viridiplantae > Streptophyta > Magnoliopsida > Lamiales > Verbenaceae > Petrea > Petrea volubilis. The sequence goes on along the minus strand of CM047882.1, from coordinate 7,458,864 downwards.
ATATATATATATATATATATGTATATACATTCACAAATATAGTTTTTAAGTACTTATAGAAATTTTTGTTAACTTAGTACTTGTGTCATATCAGTAAAAATCGAATATTTTGGTCTACTTTTATTTGGGATAAGCTTTGAGAGAAAGTGGTGAAGTAATTTGCAAAGTTGACCAAAGACCTGATTATTGATGTTTTTGATTCCTCAATTTACTAAATAATTAAGTGATTAATGTAATATTGATGTCACAAAGTCAAGACGTTTTGCGTGTGTTCAATTTTATAATGAAAATCACGTAGTCTACTTTATTTGAGCTTTTTTCAACATTCAATTCGCATGTGCTTCATTAAATAACATATGCATAAAAATTAGATTATTAAATGACGATCTATTTTTTCTGTCGAGCTAACATTGAAGATCATGATCATCTTTTTTTTTTTTTTCCCATGTACTTTTGAAATTTGGAAGTCGTTGTTACTCAAATGTGGCATCCACTAACATTAATACGTCTTGAGATTAAACTATGCAGTGAATCGAGGCTTTCTCTAGTGTGAGCGATTTCACGTATTTGATTGTTCGACTTTTATTTGATGTTGTTGTTTATTGTTTTTGGTGAGGTAAAAAATAAAAATAAAAATAAAAATCAAACATACTACAAAATATATCTATGTTGACTTATTTTTTTATTTATTTGATTGTTATTTGTCTTATTTAGGATATTTTATTTTATATCATAAATCTTCCTTGATTTCTTTGTATTTGAATAATTTTATTTTTCGAGTTTTAACATATTCAGCATACCTTTAAAAAAAATAAAAAAAGAGAAAAAGAAAGAAAAAGAAAAACATAATATAAACAAAACAATAGTGCCTACCCAAGTAACGAAAGAAATGCTATTTGTCATAACTAGTGAAGGTTTTTTTTTTTTTTGGATCGAACATAACTAGTGAAGTTTATAATGCTAGAAATATTTGTTTCAAATCCGAAGTGATATGAACTGATGCGTTGGCCTATTATATTATTTTGAGAAACATCAATACATCAAGAGATTACTTAGTTATCAATAGTCAATTACATGTAAAAATTAAGGGCCGTTTGGATGATCTAAAAAAAAATACTTCTCGAATGGTGTTTTTTATGGTAAAGCTTTTTTTTTAAGCTAAGCAGTTTTATATTTGGATACAGTAGTTAAAAGTGCTTTAAAAGATACTTTTATTTGCAACTACTCCGAGGCAACTTATAAAAAAAGCTCTTTTTGGCTTTTTTTTTTTTTTTTTTTCTGGTTTCTGCTCTTTTTAAAAAATCTATCCAAACACAATATTGTTTGTCTGAAGTGCCTTTTTTTGAAAAAAATAAATACTTTTTCTCTGAAAAAAATCAATTCAAACGGGCTCTAAATCTATGAAGAATTTAAAAATAAAATTATGTCGAAATTGAACGTGCCGAGTTGGATCTTAAACCTTCCCATATTAAATTCTCATTTTGGATCCATTGGATATTTCATTTAGGCCAAAGTTCCGATTGTGTTTGCATGTGAGATTTTGTTAAAAAGATAGATTTTAGAAATGCATTTTTTTCCCCACAAATTTTTGGATAATTTCTTTACATATGAAAATGTTATGGAATGTGGCATTAAATGTAATTATTTACTACTATAAAACTAATGTACTTTACTTTTTCTTCTCAGAAGATATATTTAAAAAAAGGAAAAGAGTAACATTTTTACATGCCGAAAGTATCACGTTTTTCAGAGATTATCGTCTAATTCTCTTGCCGTTTATAATTTGTCCTATGTGAGATTTGTAAAATACCATTACCATCTAACTCTATATTTCGACAAAATTTGGTCACCAAAGTTGATGGCGAAATATGTTTTTTTGTGTGCGACAATTGTGTACAAATTTTGGATAAGAATAGTTCGTGTATCTAAAAAGACATATTCGCCTTCAATTAATCTATAAGTAATTTTTTTTGAATATAAACTTAGGTCATAGTTTGTAAAATCCGCGTTGTTCAAACTGTGAATGACAATATATATATATATATATATGATAATATTTAAAAAGCGTAATAAGTTCAAGTGAAAAAATATTTTTTTTTCTTAACAAATTATATTAAATTCACTATTATCATACCTTTACCATCACAAATTCGATTTGGTCGAACCCAATCAATTATGTAATAAGTATCGACACACTTACAATGTAATTACTCACTCTTTCTAAATTGTATGTCAATCACATGATAAATATAAAACACTTGTTAGCAAAAATTTCACATATAAATATGTGTGTGTGTGTGTGTGTTTATATTTACTTTATTTCAAGCACATTCTTACAAATTTGCTGATGAGTCTTTGCCCAGTGATGAGGTGGAGGCCCGTAACTTTAAAATTATGGAATGAATTCCCTAAGTGTTTTTCTAATTTAATATTGATTTCTTCTTACAATATAGTAGTTTGTGTATAATTGTTATTTTGATGTTTAATTGTAATAGACCTACAATAATTATAATAGATCATCGATACGGTAGATTGATTGTAGTTGATCATTAAAAAACAAAAAAAAAAAGCACATTCTTACGAAATCATAATCATTTTTTGAAACTAGTTTACCTCATATCCTTGCACATGATTGTATTTGTACTCAAAATATTAAAAAAATTCTTTTATGAGCCTAGTATTTAGAGCAACATATTAATAAAATAATAAAATTTATATTATATTTTGTATGTTGATCTTTTTATAAATAAATTAATAACATATAAATATAATTTAAATAATTTGATGCATGCATGACACTCAAATCATAGGCATGGTCCTCTAAAGCGAATCCAAACTTGCTAGCTTCATTCCCACTCCATCACTCATCGACTCTCACTCCCTCCACTAAAGTGAAGAATCTGCAGTGCCAACTGACTTGGAATAATCAATAAATGACTGGAAACTGTTATAATCTCTTGCTTGATTACTACTTCCATGGCATTGGTGCAAACTTCAATTATCTACATCTGGTGGATCTGATCCCCAACAAGCGAAAGGTAATTGACAAAAAGAAGTTTTTTTGAATCCACATATACCCCTCTCTCTCTCTCTCTCTCTCTCTCTCTGTCTCCTCTCTGTCTCTCTCTCTCACACTCACACTCACACATACACACACACACACACACACACAACACTTTATGTATGTATCTATCTATCAACATATTCTGTTTGAACTTTTGCTTAAGTGTGTTTATTTGCTGATTTGATTGGTGGGCTATGATCTTATGGTGATTTTAATAGAACAATTTTGTTTAATACTCTTGGTTGGGTGTTCTTGATCATTTGTTGATTTATGATTACAATTTGGTAGTTGATGCAATGTGCCGAAATCATAAAGACTTTAATTTTTCCCAATTCTTGAAGTTGAGATGAGGTTTAATAACAAAGGAAGCTCAATTTATTGGTTTTTTAAGTTTTCTTAATGATAGTTGTTGGTTTTTCTTGAACCTGGTATAAACTGAAAGTTGATTTTCTATTTTCAGAATAACAGCTTGTTAGGAAATTATTTTATGGATTAAGCTTTCTATTGAATGATTAGTAATCTCAGTGAAATTTGTTTCTTCTTCAACCTTAAAAAACATGTGCTTCCAGTGACAGGGTTCTTGCTTATTGATGTGATGATTGTAAAGCCAAACATGATATTGTCATAATATTCATGCAGTTGGTTGAATGTTCAGTTCAGATGGTAAAGTGTAACAAAAAAAAAAAAAGAAAGAAAGAACAATATAAGAAAGTGCAAAACCGGGCATAGTTCGGGGGGCAAAGTGTTTTTTGCCCCTTCTTTTTATGTGCTATGCTTTTGCTCTGATTGAGTTGTTGTTTTCAAATACAGAGGAATAGGAGAGATGGGTCGTGGCGTTAGCAGCGGCGGAGGACAGAGCTCATTGGGGTACTTGTTCGGGAGCGGTGAGGCACCAAAACCAGCGATGGAGAAAGCCCGAGCTGCTTCAACTGAAAGCAGGGCTACGCCCAAAGAACCTTCACCAAAGCCTAATGCGGCTGCAGCTCCTCCGCCTGTAGACATTAGCAAACAGGTGCCTGCAGGCATTCATAGTAGCACATCCAACAACTACTTCAGAGCAGATGGTCAAAATAATTGCAATTTCATCACGGTATGTCTCCTACGAAACGACTTCTACTTTTTTCTGTGTGTTAGATGCTGATTTAATTCTTCATGATTTTGGTAATGTGATTTTTCTATAGAGTAATTGATAAGTAGAAAATTATGCCCAATAATACATATACTTCTATACTAGAAATTCGAGGCTTGGGCAGTTTTGATTTTGATTTCAATTCTTTGCTCCGTTTTGTCCCTTCTTTTGTTGGTTTACTTGACTGGACAGATATGAGTTGAGTCCTAAATGCACTGTGATTGTCCAAATCCTGGAACTTCCCTGTATCAAATGTTCGACATTTTTATTGATTATTAATGATTGATTTGTGCCAGGATCGACCATCAACAAAGGTCCATGCTGCCCCCGGAGGAGGTTCGTCTTTGGGTTACCTTTTTGGCAGTGGCAGCGATTGAGGAATCTGCAAGCCTCATGAAGTGTATTTAGTAATGCGTGTGAGTGAATGAGGCGGCAATTAAGCTACCGGCGTGGCTATGCTAAGCTCCGTGAAGTATTTATGTTATTGTGTGAGATTTGTGGGTTATGATTGCGTATAGTCATGTATATATGGGTTGTTGTTCAATGTCTTGTCCGACGAAATGACAAACATGTGGATGACTGAGAGTTGAGGAAAGAGTTCTGTTTGTACAATAACAAAATCAGAGTGTTGGAAGTTATAATTTTATACAATCAGAACAGTTCAAAATGTTGCTTCATAACAGATTCAGTAACCATCTCATGCGTTGCCTTAATTTGCTTACAGGGTGCGAAAAAACGAAAAAATGTCCGCTCGAGGATAAGTCTAATAGCTAGAGCACCCTCACAACATCACTGCACTATTCTTTCTACAAAACTTTATTTTATTTTGCTCAATTGAAAAACAAATTCTTCAGGCTGCATTAGGTTGAGGTGGGGGAGGAGCAGGAATGATTCCCCATTTCCGACGAACATCTTCGAAGTCCTCATCAAAATGGCGCTCATAGTACACACACATCAAATCAGTGGATCTCATACCGGCACGGAGAGCCCAAGGAAAGTAATGCTGGTAGAATAGTTTCCTCTGCCTTTCACTGAATCTAGCAGTTCCTCCTATCACAGATAGAGCACACATTGGGAGTAGCATTTGCTCAAATTCTATGACCTTTAGTGCTGATTCACCGATCAAATTCGTAGGTAGCCCAAACAGCGTATGCCAGAAGTCATGCACCTCCCGGGCACGGGTTGCAACATATGCTAGTTCGTCCGTTTCCATAAACCGGACAGGTGGCCTGTCATCAGGCGAGAAATTTCTGGATCCCATGAACCTTGCATATGCAGCACCAAAAGTGTTGGGCGGCAGGTCCCATGCATGTCCTACATTAGCAGAGATAACACGCGGACGTTCCAACAGTACAGCCTGCGAGGGAGAAAAACTAAAGGAGGTTTATTCATCAACTGAAATTCATAACAAAGGATAAAGCACACAGTCACAACTGAAATTGTGCAAGTTTGACCAAGCTTGCCCACATGTAGATAACTTGGAATCTTATGAAGCATGGTACATGAACGAAACTTCCTACAAGCTGTCATTGTAAAATTGCAAACAAGATTGCTAATTAGTCCTTGCCAATAGACAACTAGTGTCGCAAAACAGAGAAACCAAAGGATAACGTTGCAATGAAAGGTTTCAAGAAATACTTTTGATGTCAGCTATTGCTACTTAACTTTACTGCTAAAGCGAAATACACACACATTCAGTAGTCTTAGGTTAGCTGAAATTTATAATGGTCAATCAACACACATTTGAAACTGAGAGCAGGGCCTGCAGCATGATTTGCTCCTGAACACCTCTGTAATATCAAGTGAACGCGAATGTTTCTCAAGTAGCTCCAAAAGATGGAGGCTTACCCAATTCAACAAAACAACTTGCTGGTCCAAATTTTATATATATATATATATATATATATCTTAGTGGGTTAGAGTAATTGCCACTTACATCATTCATTACTTAATTTGATAATTAGAAAAAGCAATTATACTAATCATCACAGAACGACTCACAACACATACATACATATATATATATATATATATATGTCAAGTCGAATTAAGCCACTCGGAAACAAATTCTCTATCTCAGAGATGAGAACCTAAAATTCAAAGCATGATAATGAGTTGAAGAATAACTGCCACTTTCTAATCAATAAAAAGCTCACCTTGCCTTCTGGACTTCTCTTCATCCTCTCGAGCACCCTTTCAAATGCAGGCCTCCCAGTTGTTTCCCCAAGTGCAGCTATCAAATCAGCTCTTCGCGGATCCAACAATGCCCCAAAAGCTGATCCAACAGCAACAGCAGCCTGCTGCCATCCCTTCAGTTGAACTCGAGCACCCTCTATCATTTCCACAAACTATTTGCTGCAACATGATAAATAAAGTTTGTCAAAACTAAAGAAATTAAGATGCAGAGATAGTCAAATTTTACCTGTACTTTCAACCTACATATCCGATCATACAGTAGAAATGCAAGAAAGTTGGAAAGACGTCATACATTGAGCAGCAAGGCCACGCACCAATTGCTAAATTGCAAATATATTTATGGCGTTAATTTGCTGACTCCATCTATAAGCTCTCTATTTCCATCATTATTAACATTACTTCTTTTAATTGCATCAAGGAAACAAAGGGATTCTGCATTAAAATCCCCAAAAGCAATCAAATAAACATGGATTACCTGTTAAATATACAAATTCCCCTGTTCTTAAATATAGGTATCGTAGATTCACATTCAGATTCAGAAAAACGCTAATTTAGTGCATAATTAACCAAAAATATGAATATATTATCAAATTGAAAACATAGTAAATGATGAATATTTTCAGCACCATAAGCAAGGAAAAAAGAAATCTCCTCAACTAAACTATCGGCGGAGCGAAGGGAGTCGTAGAAAGATAGCTGCCAAGGAGATAACACACTCTTTGTTCGTGTCAAGGCAGGGTGTAATGGCGACTGGTGGCGACGGCGCCGGATCTTGGCGGTGGCGGCGGAGATTGGCGGTGGCGTCGGGGGACAGACTCAGCGTGCTTAACTGTTTTCTAGAGAGAGGAATTAATTAATAGTCTGTTTTTTTTTTTTCCATATTTTAGATAATATGTGATTTTTTAACTTAGATGGATTTTGGGTCAGGGGTCCAATTTCGGCCCGTTTCAGTGATTCGGATTTTATTTTGGGTCAGGTCCACATTTGTATTTATTACTATATAAAAAATCATTAAAATTTAAAATATATATCAAAAAACATAACGAATATGGAAATAATATTATAATATCTAAAATATTCAGTGTATCACTACCGTAATAGTTTTTTTTTTTAACTTTTTTAATTATGAATTTACTTAACCTTATGGTTATATTTTCAACCTTTTTAAGAATCCTAGAAAGATAAACAATGTTATTTTGCAAGAAAATAATTGACAAACTATACGTACATATTCTGTCTTTTTGAACTATTATTTTAATGTATTTTTTACAATTTCAAAGTTATTTTCGTTTTGATTAATGTTTTTTTGATGGGCATCCCTCACCGGGTGAATTTTTTTTTTAAATAAAATTCTTATTCTGCCAGACTTCCTAAAAATCTTAATATTTTTCTTATGAATTATGATATTTAAAGAATAAATTTATCAAAAAAATTAAACAAGAACAAAATTTTGACCTCTATGAGATATTTCTTTTTAAATTGACTTCGTTTTCGAAAAATTCCTAATTTAAACTCAATTTGATCAAACCAATATAAATTACATAATGAGTATTTTACTTTTGTATTTTGATTGGTGTATAATTTAGAGAGAAATTAATCACTTAACAAGTATAGTACACTTGTTATATAATTTGTTGATCTCAATTAAATCAGGTTTCGATAAGAAATTTCGGATGATTTTCAAGTATTTGTTTAAGTTGGATCAAAATTTAGCCAAGAAGACAAGGTTCGGGTCAATGCATAACCCTACTTAGATCCATAAGTTATATCTAGTTTCGTTGTTTTTTGAAAACTATATATTGAGTTTCAGCTCAAAGTCCATGTCCGGATCAAGAAACCACCGACTTTCACTCCAAGCCAAACACCACAATTCCAAGTTCCACAAACTTCCCAGTTAATCATCCCATTTTCCATGCAACATTGCAAGAAACACACACACACACACACACACACACACACACACAAAAATGATGCCGAATTCCCCAGAAACCATCTAACCCGCCAAATCCATTTCCATTTCCCCATTTCTCCACCATTTTCAAGAATCTATAAAGAGATGACACCTCTAAGCTGCGCGCACCAGCCATGGCTGACGGAGTTCTGGCTGCTGTTGGCCGTGATATCCAACGCCAACGGGACCGTTCTGTTCATGACCCGCTTCCTCGATTTCCCCATCTCCTGGTTCGCCGCTGTGGTGTTCATCATCGGGTACCGCCTCTTCTTCGGCGTGAAGGTGGCCATGCCCATCGCCCTCGACCTCTGCATCTCCCTGCTCTGCCAGCTCCTCGTCACCTCCCTCAAGGACAACCACGGCTGGGAATTCGCCCTCTCCGCCGCCTTCCTCCTCAACCTCTCCGTCTTCCACGGCGGATATTTCAGCACCCATCTCCACCAGGAGTATCTCCGCCTCAAACAAATGCACCCCAAGAGGAAGCCCGCCATAAACAACCTCATACATCCCCTGTCCGTGGAGCTCCTCTTCCGGGCCATGATCGTCGTCCACATCTTCCAGGGCTTCTTCTTCGTCTTCACCTGGTTTTTCCCCTTCGGGGAGCGGTTCTACAAGTTTTACCAGATATTCGTCGGGTACTTCATGGTCGACGAGAGCGTTACATTCTTGAATTGTTATCGGGAGATGATCGCTGCTAAGGACGTCGCGACGGGTCAGAAACAGAGGAAGCAGCCCTGTTTTGGGAGAGCTGTTGCATTCCAATGAAATTTGGACCGTGCTGTAACTTTTTCTCTTTCTTTTTTCGGTTTCATTTTAAGGTAAAGATTGGGGGATCTACAAGTTGAACCCGCGACCCCCTCAATAAAAAGAGGAGAGGTGATGCCACTTCGACGATTAAACAACATTGGCATAACAATGTTGTAAATTGGGTTCCAATTTTTTCATATTTTTTCCTTTTCCCCCCATTTTGTGGATACTTGACAGTTTACAGGTACATATATATACATAAAAGAAAGAACACTTTGTCCATATGTTTTCTTGTTTGCTCAGAAATTTCATCCAAAATTTTCACTCTTATGTAAGTGGAGAAAACTTATGTGGTTGATGGCCTATTCTGATTGTGGGTTAAAAACTTAAAATGTAATTATTTTTCCATCATTTTCATTCTCCAAGAAACCTGTCTAAATTGATCAAGAACTTGAATTGGAAATCCAACACTTGAAACAACCATAACATTAATCAACTACAATCGTGGGTTGTAGATACAGTAGCCGGAAATATAAAAAGTCAGTCTTTGTGCAAACTTTATTTTCTACGCAAACTATCTGTTCCCATAGAAGATGCCATCCATAACATGACAAAATCACATATTTCAACGTGCAGACCACATGTCCATAGATTACCATCTGATTATAAATCCTAGGCTCCAATTTCAGATTTCACTCTCATATATCCTCGTAACCTCCCATTTTTTTTTCCCTTGTAGAATAACATACGAGTACTAGACAAGAAAACAAAAAGATGAACCTTGATAGCCTCGATAACGTATCTATAATCTATGGATCCAAGTCAAGCCTCGAGATCAAATGACCATCTTCAAGATTGATCCATGAAATTACCTACACACACGAACGAGAATTTTAGAAGAGGAGATGCTGGGTTGGCCCAGCGTAGGTTCTTTCATGCTCAAATCAGGAAAATAATTTATATTATACCCTCTTTTAATTTTTAAAATTTTAAAATAATCCACTTTTTTAAATCCTTTCAAAAATATCCCTAGAGTGAACTTTCAAAGCTCGGTTTTACTGTTCATGTGGGCCGGCGTGATTTCTTAAAAATCCAACTTTTATTCTTTATTTCACTAAAACCCATTCCAAAGTATTTTTGATCAATTTAGTCCATTTTAACTATAAAATTTCTTTAAAAATATATTTAAAATAGAAAAAGTCACAATCATCTTTATTCACATTATTTATACTCAAATCTTAAATTTTTAATTTAATTATAAATTTTTTTAAAAAAATTAGTTATGTTAAATCAAGTAAAATCCCCCGAACACTATTTGGTATCAGAGCCATAAAGAAAAATAAAAATTTATGAATTATGGAATATTTAGAATTATTAAAATTATCAATCATAACTCGTCTAATAATTAAAGAACTATATATTTACTTACAAGAAATAAATGATAAAGAATTTAGTGACAACTTAAATATAGAAAGTTTATCTTGCGATTTCTCATGTGATGAAACTGATTGGCAGTTATCTTCACCATGAAGAATAGACTAGTTTCGACATACTAAAAGGCATCCAAAGGTTGAGAAGTACTACAAACTCTTGATGTCTCTAAAGAAAGAAGCCAAGGCACATAAAGATGTTGAAATAAGAGAATTGTACTATAGAAAGTTAAAGGAATATAAAACACGTAGAGCTGTAATGATTCTACTTAGTAATGCTTAATTATACATTACATAGGCTTCGAGAAGAATTGTATTTATACAAAAAAGAGTTGGATTTTATTGAAAGAAAACCAACTTATCATAGAGGAGATGCTTTTAGAATTAATTTTTTGAAAAACAAAATAAAACAAATAAATGAAGGTCTTGAAGTTCTAAGTCGTTTATGAAGACAAATAAACATCTTAAACGATGGATATATAATGTAAATCTAATTCTAAGTCTAAATATAATTCTTAAAAATACAATCGAGAATATGAACACATTAAAACAGAAGAGAATAAAGCAAAGATACAAAGTTGCAAACAAAAGATAAAAGTTACACAACAAAATGCTCAAATATCTTGGAATAGATATAAAAAATACAAAAGGATAAAATAAATAAAAATATTGAAGAATTAAATACAGGAATGAATAAAATACTTCAGGCACTATATGTTCTAACTCAAGAACTTAAAAAATTAAAAACAGAGGTTCAAATCCTAAAGATTTGTAATTCAAATGTTGAAGATTTAATAAAAAACACTTGTCTTAAGAAAAATAAATTCGACAAGAAAATAAAAGAAAGAAAAATTATAATAAAGCCAATAAAAACTAATAAAGAAACAGTGCATCCAAATTCCTTTGATGCATATATGATTAATGTGAAACTACCTAAAATATTAGCTGAAGAAGAAGCTCTTAAAAAAAAGAAGAAAAAGGTAAAGATATAGCTATATCATCTAATCCACCTAAAGAACAAGATTCTGAATCAGAAACAGATAAAGATGAATGAAATTAATGAATTAATTAATCAATTTGAAAACATAGATCTTTCTGAAATAGATGAATATGAAGTATTAGTTAATACTAATAATACAACTGGAGATCCAAGTGGTACAATAAAACCAGAAGAATGGAAATAGAGGAATCAGAAATGATGCCTATTCTTAAATATAGAAGGCAATATTATGATCATATAAAGAATAATAGATATCATAAACAATTCAATAAATTCACTCCAGACACTAATTATAGTGAATCTATAAATCATGGAGGTTCTAAATTAAATATAGATTGTAAAGAAGATACTAAAAAAGCTATAATTTCATGGGCAAATACTATGAAAGTTTTCTTTTTATATAACGCTGATGATACATGGACATCAAACAGACAAGTAGATTATTTAATTGCTATATTTGATGGTATTGTTTTCAATTGGTGGCAAGGATTAACCGAAAATATTAAAGCTATAATAAAAAGAAATGTACAAACTAAATTAATAGATAATACTGATAAATGAATTGAAATTTTAGTTGCGTATCTTTCTGATGAATTTTTAGGAGAAGAATGGTATGACCTTGATAAAGAAAGTACTAAAGAAAAAGAAGAAGCTAGAACTAACTTAATAAATCTTAGAATTTGCAGTATGAAGCATTTAAAACAATATACTTGTGAATTTAAAGAATATTATTATACTCAATATTATAGCAATGAAGATCAAAGTATATATCTTAATATATACTTTTTAAAACATCCACATCCTTGGAATAAATATATAATGAATAAATGGAAAGAAGAAAATAAAAATTCAACTTCAACTCTAGGAAAACGAATTAGTTTTCTCTTTTCAGAGCTAAGTAAATTATGTAAATCTCAAGATTTATATAGAAGATCTAAAACATTTTCACCTCTATATTGTAATGAATTTGAGGTACCCAGTCGATGGGGATATAATAAAGAAAGAAGTAGTAAAAAGAAAAGAAGGTTTTATAAAAAGAAGTATAAAAACTATACTAGTTTCCAAAAGAAACATATAAAACCAAAAAGAAAATATTTTAAAAGAAAACCTAACTTTAAAAGAAATAAAAATCTTTCACAATGACAATGTTGAAATTGTGGAGAAATTGGACATAAATCACCAGAATGTAAAAAACCTAAAAAGATTCGAAGTATAGAAGCTGAATTTATAGAACTTCAAGATGAATTGTCTGAAGTTTCAGATATAGAAAATTATTTAGATAAAGAAATATATATTGAAGAAGAAACATACTCTAGTAATTCTGAAAATGAATAAAGAGATAATTGAAACTGAAGATTCAGATAAAGAAGTAGAAATTTATGAAGGATCAGAAGGTTATGCTCAACGAATAACCTTTGATCAAGAAACTTTATTAAAAATAAAAGGTTTAAAACTTGATGCAACCAACCCTACTAAAAGTCTTTTTAAGTCTTTTGGTGACTTCATAAAAAGTGAAAAAATAAATGTATATGATTATCATGTAGTAGAAAAATCTATAAATGTTGAACATACTAAAGGGCAAATTAGATTAAATTTGCTTACTAAATCCTCAATAAATCAAGCTTTAAATAAGATCAAAAATAAAGAAGTAAGAAAGAAGATAAAATATGTTTATCTTGGTAGAATTCAAATTCTAGTTAAAGCTTTATTTAGAGATGGAATAGATAGTCCTATGGTTATTTCTCTTCATGACCAAAGGTTTATAGATGCTAAAAATAGTCATTTAGGAACAGTTGAAGGAAATTCAATATATTCACAATTTCGCTTTGATTGTTATCCAAAATATAGTGTTGATATAAATGATCAAAATATAAATGATACTTTAAGTTTACATTTTCAACTTTTAAAAGATTTAAAACTTAGGGATAAAAGTCAAGCTTTTACCTTTTACTATAGAGCAATTTATGCTTTTACTAATAGTAATTATGATAAAATATATCAAGAGAAACCATATATTGAAATTGATAATGAATGCAGGGATATAACAACAATAAAATTACCAATGATAGAATAAATTAAAGAAATCAAAGATTATGAAATTAAGATAAATAGAAAACCCATTTTAGAATATGGATCTAGTAGTGGTATGATACCACAAATAGATTTTGAAAAAAATACTATATCTAGAAAAAGTGTTAGTAGGTTACTGCTTACTAATGTTGAATTTACAAGACAAGATATAATCAATACAATGATTATAAATGCTAAATATTTTAATGGTCAAGAATATATTAAAGGACCAAATATATTAATTGATATAGGAGCTAGTGGCAATCACCTTGCAAAACATAAAAATAAAGGTTTAAATTGCAAAGGTTGTTTCTACAATATTTCAATATAAAAACTTTGAAGGACAACTAATAACTTGTGATCAAGAGGTACAAGTTACAATACTTTTTGAAGAATTACGAATAATTGTACCTTGTTACATAGATAGTGATATGGCAGGAGACTATTACGATATAATTCTCGGTAATAGTTTCTTAAATCAATGTGATTATTATAAAATAGAGAAACATAGAGTTACATTACAAATTGGAAATATAAATATCTTTTGTAAAAAACATGAAGGGAATTAATTTTTCTTTGAGTGTCTTTGTACAAATAACAGTACAAGATACTAATATAACAACATGCGCCTTAATAGATAATGGTTCAGAAATAACTTTGTTTAAATCCTTTCTCTATACTAAATGTCAAAAAAATGGGAATATAAAGATAAAGGGTGCTACGCGACAAGCCGAACACATTAATAAAAAGGCAGATAAAGTAAATGTTATATCAGGAAGTAAAATTATTACTATAAAGACTATATATAATTATAACTCCCTTGAAGCTGATATATTGTTAGGAAATGATTTCCTACAATAATTTCAGTTTTATTCACAGAATATTTATTCTGTTATTCTAAAAATTAAATGTAATCATTATTTAAAATTACCCCGAATCAATGCGTCATTTAGAGTTCAGCCAGCGAAGCTTGGTGGACCGTATGATAAAATTTTGATAAAAATACACAATATAACAATAAAACGGATAACTCTTGAAGATGTAATAAAACAGCTAAAAGAAAATTATAATGATCATCCTCTGGCTTTTTATAAAGAGTCAGATTTAAAGGCAAAAATAGAATTAACTAAAAATATAGTTATAAAAGAAAGACCTATGTTATATACAGAAAAGGATAGAAAAGAATTTGATAAACAAATAAATGAATTATTATATAAAAATCCACCTTTGATTAGAAGAAGTAATAGTCCTTTTAGTAGCCCAGCTTTCATAGTTGAAAATGAAGCTGAGAAAAAATGAGGAAAACCTAGAATGGTAATAAATTATAAAAGACTAAATCACTTTACTAGGTGAGATAGTTATTATCTCCCTAATAAAGAAAGAAATATTATTCTAAATTTGATTGTACTTCAGGGTTTTGGCAAATAAAAATAGAGCATGAAAGTATACAATATACAACATTTAGTTCCCCTCAAGGACAGTTCGAATGATTAGTGATGCCATTTAGATTAAAAAATGCACCTTCTATATATCAAAGAAGAATGGATAAAATCTTTAATAAATATAAAGAATTTCTTGTTGTTTATGTTGATGATGTTTTAATTGCTTCTAATACTTTAGAAGAACATAAAACTCATCTCCTACAATTTGCTAAAACTTGTAAAGAAAATGGTATAGTCTTATATGAAAGAAAGGCTATAATCATGTAAAGAAGAAATTGAATTTTTAGGATTAAAATTAAATAAAGAATGAATTAAACTTCAGTCCCATATATCTAAGAAAATTTGTGAATTTTCAGATAAATTGGAAAATAGAAATCAAATTGAGAAATTTCTTGGTTGTCTAAATTATGCTGAGGGATTTATAATAAATCTTGCTAAAAAGAAGCATGAGATTCAAAAATTGCTTCGAAAAAATAATACTAAAGGATGGAGTAATCTACATATAGAGATTGTTAAAACTTTAAAGGAAGAATGTAAAACTTTGCCAGAATTAAAACTTCTTGATGAAAATGATAAATTAATCATACAAACGGATGCGTCAGATCTATATTAGACAGCATTACTTAAAACCGATCTCAATGAGATAAGGAGGTATACAAGTGGTACGTTCGGTCAAGCTGAGGTCAACTATACAACCCATGAGAAAGAACTTCTAGCCATTATAAAAGGAATTCAGAAATTCTCTCTCTTTTTATATAAAAAGCCTTTTAAAGTTCAAACCGACAATACCCAGATACAATCCTTAGTTTTCAATAAATTACTAAATACAACCCAATACAGAAGGCTGCATAGATGGCAAGTTTTCCTGTCCTTTTATAGTTTCAAGATAGAGTATATAAAAGGTTCAGAAAATTTTCTAGCCGATTTCATTTCTAGAAATACAGAATTTGGAAACGAATGAGTTCTCCAACTCTAAAATGGATGAGATGGGTATGCATTTCCCTATAAATGCAAATAGAGTGATTGTATGCACTATACATACAACTAGTCCACTATCTAACGGTTGGTGGTAAAGACTTTTCAAATTCCGTTGATGGGTGACAATTTCCCAAAAATTGTGTTGATGATACAGATCATCTTATAAATCCTTATTTTTCTGCAGGAATAAAATAGTAAAGAAAGATGGATCTTGAAGAGCTAAAGAATGAGATAGACGATATTGTCTTGATCTGTCAAGACATTGTTGACAGTAATAAAGCTCTTAAAGATTTGATAGAATTAAATTTTAAAATAGTTACATATATCTTCAAGAAGGACTTAGAAGAGTCATTTTCCTTCAAGAAAGTCTAGATTTGTTCCTTGAATCTAGAAATAAAGAAAAAAGAAAAAATGAGTGAAGCTAAAAATGAGAGTGATAAAAAAGAAAGCAATAAATGAAAAGATAAAGCAGAGTCTTCTGGAAGTCAAGATACAAAACCTAGTATCTGATAAAGACTTTTTAGACTCCATGAAAAATAAAGAAAAAACTTCTAAATCTCAAAGTGATGCTGAAATTATTGAGATAAAAATCAATAAATCTGAAAGCTTCACCAACAGGGGATCCAATGAAGAATTTGTTCCTACAAATAAATGGGAATGAGAATATAAAGAAGTTGCTGAAGAAGCCTATAGATGGAAAAATTCCAGAACACTATTCTACTCTAAAGGATATAGTGTTCATCCACGAATCACCGCCATATTTGGAGCTGATCCTCATAAAGCTTTTCAGTTTGCAAACTATGGATTTCTAGATCTGCTATATGTTGGAAAAGATCTAAAAGGAAATTTCAGAATTTGATGATCGCTTTAAATCCCAGGTCAGTCAAGTTGCTAGAAATAGAGAAGTCGTACTCAAGTTCTATTTTATAGCCCCATGAACCTGAGATGCGAATCTGGCATGAAGTTCAACACATGATCAGCCATAGATGTTATAACTACAAACTTAAAGATTGAAACTGGAATAAAGAATTTTCGATCTTTCAAGTTCACCAGTTCATGGATCACAGAAAGAAGAGTCATGGCATTAAAGCCATTCAATCCATTGCTGAGTCTCTATGGGAGCGACAATATGAAACTCTCATGCATGCCAATAATTGGATTTTACTAAAGAAAGGAGGACAAATAAAATCTCCATTGCTAAAGGAGTTCCTCACTAAATTTTTCAGACATGAATTTTACTGCACAGAGACTACAAGGAAGAAAGCTCGCACAATGATTGGCTGTTGTAAATCATGATGTAAGCACTTACGTCACTGCAAGGAGTGACGGATGCCATGACGTCATCATCCACTAAAAAATTATGGCAGACAGCTGTGAAGCAGCTTTTAACTTTTGAGGCTAAAGTAGATAAAGTTCCAGCGCATAAAGAAAGGGACAGCGGACGCCAACTAAAACTTTGAAGTTCGAATAGTTAGATTTCTAGATCTATAAATTGTACTTGGATTTTATTTGTAAGGCATTCGAAAATTCAGACTGATTCTCACTCTGAAAAATAATCCATAGAATAGGAAATCAATCCTTTCTAGATCTTTGTAACCATCTTCTAAATCATGTTTGTATAAATCCTTTTTGAAGGAAATAAAACCAGTTTATTTTCATAAATATTCAAGTTTAGAAATCTTTCTATAGAAATCTTTTAAGCCTGTATTTCTCCAAAAATTTTCCAAAATTCTCTAACCCTACGAAGGCCGTTAGTGATTACACCGTTCGAGACAGTAGCCGTTTGGAAGCGTAAGTCCCGTGAAGCCAGGAGAGCGTTTGGGCGAAAACCAGTCAGGCTTGTCGAGGTGATTGAAGACGAGTCCGGAAGGAGGATTAAAGAATGAAGGACGTCAATGAGGTAATATACTTTTAAAAGATTTAAATAGAAATATTTTTCTACTTGATGTTATGAAAGTATATGGTTTTAGAGTACTTCATCAATTATTTATGAGATTTGTGCAAATATATGATTGTTTGGATATATAATTATGGGAAAAGATTTTGATATCATAAAAAATCAATTTAAAAGAAAAAACAATAATAAAAAGAAAATAGTAATCTTAAAACCACTAGAAGATCTATCCGAAGATTTAAGAATTCTTATTGCAACATATAATAATAAAGAAGATTATGTTTTTGATCTAATCAATAAAACTATAAATCACGAAATTCTTAAAAATTATATTAAACAATTAGAACAAATAGACAGAGAATTAAAAGAACTTTCGACATCAGATAGAACACTAGAAAATTATATTCTTATGAATTGTAAAAATTTAGAAAGAATAAAATTAATAAAATTTATATATGACGAAAATTGGGACATACCGTACTTTTTCTAAAACTTAGAGGTATAAACTCATAAATAAATCAAAAGTTTGGATCATAAAATAAATAAAGAAGCTTTAAACAGTGAAATTACTATTCAAATAGTAAAATCATTATTCAAAAGGGGTAAAATGAAAAAACTTTTTAAAAGAAGGATATTTTGAAAATAAATATATAAAAATAGGATAAATTAAAAATTATATCCTCAAATCAGATCTAAAAAAATTTGTACGAAAAATTTAGAGAGAGAAGTAGTATGAAGATAAAATGACTTGTATGTATTATATTTCTAATTGTGAATTTTAGGTTATTTATAGTATTGGGATTAATGACCGCATCAAGTAACACAATCCCATTATGTTGTCGCCCTGGATGAATATGATTAATTGGGTCATACGAAGGGCTTTATCTCCCTTTAGCTTGATTGTATTAGATTGTTCACTATAATTTTTTGGATTTAATTTACATTTTACCCATATCGAGGATTTGTTTTGTGGCACATAACCACTGACTATCATACAAGCACGTCAAACAAAACCCAAAAATATGGAACCCATGAAATTACTCAATAGTAAAATCGGCCATGAATTATTAAAAAGGCCGGGTTCCAAGATCATGAAACATTCAACTGTCGAGCTTTAATTCAATCACTGAATCACGTTTTTAACAAAAAGTTTAGAAAGTATATATATATATATAGAGAGAGAGAGAGAGAGAGAAGAGTTATGGGGCCGTTAAAATTTGAGGACTAAAACTCTAACATTGTGTTTGGCAGAGGAAAAAAATTGAAAGGAATGAAAATGGGTTGATTTTAATTTTCCACAGGTATGTTTGGTTGAAAGGAAAATAGATGGAAGGAAAATAGAAATCTACTCATTTTCTCTTGTTTGTTTGAATGGAAAAGTGGAAGGAAATAAAATGATTTCTGTACTAAATGACAACTATATCCTATATCATTATAAATCATAATTATGTTATTAATTCATGTATTAAAATAAATTAATAAAATCAAACAAATAAATATAATGTAAATAAAATATGTAAATTAATATAATGAAATATTTGTTCGCATTGTGTTAAATGACAACTACAATATTATATAATTATAAATATAATTAAGTTGTAAATATAATTATGTCATAGATAATTTAATATAAATAAAATAAATAAATATGTGAAATATATTTTTAATGTATTATACAATGAATATGTCATATTTGCTATTTAAAAAATGCAAGAATCCATGCTAGTAGAAGATGCAATATTATTTAAAAATCTAGTTATATATGTGGACAATTTTGAAAATCATATTTTATAGAAATCGTTGTGTTATTTTTCTCTCCTTTTTTGTCCAATTTTGGGTGGAAAAAATCTCAGTGGGCCCCATATTTATTTTTCCATCCTCAATTTCTTCCCTTCCCTTTTCCTCCCACAACCAAACAAAGGAAAATATACATTTTCCTTCTAATTTCCTTCCTTCCCCTCCCCTTCCTCCCATTTTCCACCCTACCAAACGAAGCCTAAGAGTCATTTACATTTGTTGTTAATGATGGTTAGGTTAATTTAACCCTTACAAACTGATGTTTATTTTTGTTGTCTAAATATCCGTTTATAACACTAAATATCCGTTTATAAGAACCCGGGATTGTAATTGGTTAAGGGAGGTTTGACTGACCTTGTTTTTTGGGCAATTAATTTGTCCGGTGTTTTGGCTAAAGAGGAAAAAAGATAGATTTGCCCATAAGTTGATACAAATTACGCACTTTGCCATTGTTTAATGCAGGTGTTAATGAAGGCAAAGGTATTGGAGTGCTGATTAATTTAAGAAAAGAAGATAAGGTGGTGTAAAAATTGAATATATGCTATTCTAGAATATGAATTTTTAAAATAAATACTTTAGAAATTACTTATTAGAACTACAAAGTGTAATTTAAAACGTCTTACAAAATTGAATTTTAAACCTTTACATTTTTATTGAGTTCATATGGTAATTATTAAAATTTGGCAGTGTCTCAAGTAAATTTGAGAACTAAAAATTTTGGATTAAGACGAAAATGTTGATTATATAGGTATAAAAATTAAAGCACACCAATTTATTGGGGGCTTTTTGCATGAAGCGATGTATGCTTTAAAAATATATTTTGATTTATTAGTTTTAGATTGATTTAATTTTTCAAGTTCACAATTTACTTTATATCAAATTAAAAGTAATTAATTTTGTACATGTTATAATAAGGTGGTAGCCTATGGGCAAAAATATAATAATAATAATAATAATAATAATAATATTATTATTATTATTATTATTGTTGTTGTTGTTGTTGTTATTGTTGTTGTTGTTGTTGTTGTGGTTGTTTTTGTTGTTATTTATTCAATCTGAGACTTAAATATGGTATTGGAATTTGACATCAAAGTAGTTTGGCCAATTTATGGAACATAACAAAATCAAAGATTGATTTTAAAGGAAAATGCAAAGTATGTGGCAAAGGACTTAAAAATATAAAGGGGGCAAAACCGTAATCTCAAGGCAAAACAATTGTTACCCAACTGATCAAGTAAACATCGGGAAATTCTAGCCCAGACCCGGCTCGACTGAATCAATGTTAATTATGTGGCGAGTGTTTTA
Source organism: Petrea volubilis (assembly GCA_026212405.1). Taxonomy (NCBI): domain Eukaryota; kingdom Viridiplantae; phylum Streptophyta; class Magnoliopsida; order Lamiales; family Verbenaceae; genus Petrea; species Petrea volubilis. Next base: position 7,437,861 of record CM047882.1, on the reverse strand, counting down.
CACTTACCCTATAAATAGTCGATAATTTAGGAATAGTGACCAATCACTTGACAAGTGTAATACATTTGCTATATGATTTGTTGGGTTTTGATAAACTAAATTCGGCTTAGAATTTTCCGTAAACATGATGCAAAAGTGGGCTAAGTTATTGAAGCATTAAACTCCAAAGTAAACGAAAGTTTACCTCTGTTAAAATCTTAAAAACCTGATAGATTAACCGTTCTTATCTAAACCAGCCTTACCCCTAACATTAATAGTAAATGACTCCTTAACTTCACGTGCTTTATAGTTAAGTTGGCCCTCGATAGACTCTCCGGTCTCCTCGGGCCAAAAACAAGTCCGTCAACATTTGAGTCCTGCAAATGTCCCCATTCATAATCCGTTGCAGCAGCCATTGGTAATACTCAGGGTCGCGCATGGCCCTCTCCGCCTCCATGTAGACATGATAGACAGAGAATTCTACACTCTGTGCGACCAAGTAAAATCCAATAATAAACTGACTTGTATGACCGTCATAATTCCCATACCAAAACCCCCACAGAACAAATTCTCCTATATCCAACAAAGGATGATAAATCCTCGGCACGTACTGTGGGATGTTGCACGGCCGCCTGAACACCGCCCACGAACACGGGACAGCGTACGCTAGCCCTGCAAACAGGGCCACCCATTTGTATCCCACTGTAGTAAACATCCTCTCAGAAAGTGATAAGAGTGATGATGTTCAGGCATATATACGGATTGCACGATCTTGCGTTTGGTTGTGGGGTAGTTTCCGGGCCGGCAGTAGCTGGCCGTTAATGAGAGGAGACGGTAGCAAAGATCGAGTGCTGCCACTGCAAAGATGGGGAGTGTGGGCGACCATGAGTACAGCCAGTTTCTCAACATGAAGTGCAGCCCAAGTGTTGCTTTCAAGATAGAACTGTTGAACCACAGCTCTTCTTCCCAAGAATTCGCCATCATTTTGTTTAGTGCTCGTACGTGAAGAGTACCAAAAAAATGAGGTATATATGTATTTATATTAAAGTAGTGCGTGACAAACCAATAAGATTGTCGATGCAAAACTAACAATATATATAAAGGTTAATTAAATGAGTCAAATCCAAAATATAGGATAACATCTTTTTTAGCATCTAGATAGCATATGCTCTATGATCACATCAAAAAATTCGGTGCATACTAAGTGTTTTTTGCTTTCTAGTGCTTGTTTGTCTAGGAAAACGTTTATTTTTTTTTTCTTTTTTGGATTGTTACTCGTGCGCGTCTATGGTTAATTTTTTTGAAAAAGCCAATTCCAAAAATCCAAAGCATAGGAAAACATCTTTTTAGTGGCCACCCACACTAGATGTAAAATTAATTAAAAAAATTAATTTTAAAAGGCTCCTGCTCGATTATCATATTCTCAACTCCAGCAGTTCCACTCGAGAGTCAGTAGCTCCACTCAAGTCAGGATAGAGCTACAAGGAGAGAGAGAGAAAGAGAGAGAGAGAGGAGCATCGAGGCAGAAGGTGGACAAACTTTAGTTTCAGATGGAACCTCAAAACCAGCAGGTGTTGAGTATGATGCAACAAATTTTCAGCCAGCTGCTCTCACCCTGCAAATGATGACAATGTAGAATAGTTCTACGATGATGAGTAGTTAGGACATGTTACAACGGTTTAGACGAATACAGAAATTTGAAATGAATTTATTTATCTTATGTGTATTTTAAATTAAATGATGATTCGATTTGCACTTATTAACCGACCGGATCCTCTACCCCGTAATAGTGCCCCATCCCCTACCCCACATTCTAAATGTACGACAAGTGTAAATCTTGAAGATTTACTTAACGGCAGAAAAAAAATTTTCTTACCAAATTAGATAATAGGAAATATACAATTAACGAGACTAAATATTCGGTAGAAAAGAGATTTTCTTACCAAATTAGATAACGGGAAAAATACAATTAATGAGACTAAATATTTTGCTTACCAAATTAGATAACAGGAAATATACAATTAACGAGACTAAATATTCGGTAGAAAAGAGATTTTCTTATCAAATTAGATAACGGAAAAAATACAATTAACGAGACTAAATATTTTACCGTTGAGTAAATTTTCAAGATTTACACGTATCGTACATCTAGAATGTGGGGTAGGGGATGGGCCTATCAGTGGTCGGGAGTATCTGAGGAATCGTACACAGCTGCCTGGACTTGGCCCACAAGCACGGGACAATGTAGGCTAGCCCCGCGAACAGGGCCACCTATTTGTATCCCATCCTGGTGAACATTGACTCGGAAAGTAATAGAGTGACGATGTTTATGTATACGGATTGCACGAACTTGTGCATGGTTGTGAAGTGGTTTCCATAGCAACTGTAGGCGTGTGAAAAATAGTGGCGGCAGTGACAAAGATTGATGGTTGCCGCTGCAAAGATGGTGAGGGCTGGCGACCATGAGTATAGCTGGGTTGCTCCAAATAAGGCATGTTCATCGGAACGCCGCGATAACAGCCGAAATGGAACCAGAATGCTGGCCTCCATTCTGTTGTTCCGGTGTTTGTCGCAAGTGGAGGTGTCACGGAATTATAACGCCCGTTCCAGCATTCTTTTGCTTCGTCGCTGCGATGGAACGCTCGGAGCGGTTGGAATGGAACGTTGCAACAGTCAGAAACTTAAAAAAAGGTCGAGATTCAAGAAAAATACATTTCTGTTAAGAAAAGCATATTAAAAAACATACCCCTCTAAACAAAACCTTGGTTTGAGTCAATTCTTGTATCATATCAATATCCTCCTCTCTTTTCTGCAAAAATCAAAGGCAGAGTTTGTGAAATTCATTAATGGAGGAAAAACAGAGCAAGAAACAAGGGATTTTGAAAATTTTTAAAAATTGAAGAAAGAATACAGATTGTGACCAAATCCAGTTGCATAAGTTCACGAAACCAAAAACCCAAGATTGAGACCAATCGTCATCACCGAGGGGCATCCTTGAGGCGCCGGTGTCACTGTCAGAGTTAGACAGCGGCAGGATTTGAGGTGAATAACCCCAAAAAAATGGAATCTCTGTAAAACCCAACAGAATCGTAGACCTTTCCAACAAAAGGAAAAAAAAAGGATGATTCTTTGGTAAAAGGCAACAAACAGATACAATTATTCGGGTTTATTTAAAAAAAAGCATATTTGTGTATTTTTCCTTTTTTTTTTAGCAACTTTATGTCAAAAAAAAAAAAAAAAACAAGACAAAGGTTGTAAAGAATAGTTTATCTCGTGAGCAATTATTGTATATATTTATATAAGAATTATATGAGAGTCATTCTCATTCTCATAAAAAATTCTAAGCCTTTGCTACGTACTTGTGTGTATGAAAAGTTATTTTTACTTGGTAGTGGATAGTCTTATATAATCATCGCTTAAGGTAATTGAAATTTATATATGATTTATTTGTGAATTTTCATTATTAATATCTTTTTTTTTGTATTATTTATTATATAAGTTTCGTAGTTTTTAGTTATTTAAATTATGGGAAAAATATCATGGAATGTGTGTTAATTTCAAAAAAAGGGTTTTATGGATAAGTTAATTATCTTGCATAGTCGGTCAGCTAATGGTTTTGTGATCAGGGTTTTATATTTGCCTTAGCATATCTATCTTGTTAGCACACTTAGATGGTTTTGTAAGTTCGTAATTATTGTTTTAAAAGATGAGCTGCTAAGAAGGTTGATTTTTCTTAATACTAGCAACACTGCACACTTTATGTGTGTCCAAAATATAAAAATATATATTTTAATTTAGTAGTTAATTTTTTTTTTCAGGATAAAAATATAAATATATTATTAAATTTCTTTAATAAGAATACTTTTTTAAGAATTATTTGAAATAATTTATTAAATTATAATAATTTAAAAATAAAATAATAATATGAAATAAAATTACATGATAAAGAATAAACAGAAAAAAATACCAAATAATTGTAATTAGAGAAAGTGATTTATTGGTTGAGAACATGGGTTTTTTAAATTGAGTGTAATATTACAATATTGACCTTTTTATTTGCTTATTTATTGCATGTGTTTACTAATTAAAAGGGTAAAATTGATATATTAAAATTTGGTATCCGGATTGAATTGATTTCATGTGAATTTTTAATTTTAGCCATAATTTTACATATATCTATTTATTTTAAATAAAATTGAAGGGGAAATTTTGTAAAATCACATAAATAACTGTCATTTGTGAAACAAAAATAACTTTCTTTTTATAATAGTATAGATTGATCACATAATTCTACTATTTATTATATTAGTTTCTATAGAATCCATATCCTAAATTTTCTTGTAATTTGAAGTGCATGTAATTTTATGAAAATAAATTTGAATTGTTTTGGACATAAATACAAGGATTTTTATTGGGCAATTTGCATAAAACCCCCTTGTGGTTTAGCGAAGTTGCGCCAAACCCCCTGTATTTTAAAAATAGGCGAAATATCCCTTGGGGTTTTGTAAACTATGCATGCTTTGCCATGATAACGGTGTGTGTGTGTGACGCGCCTGAGATGAGTCTCATCTTGGAACCTTGCTGCTTTTTGACTTTATTGAGGCGTGTAAAAGACTAAAAAGCCTTCTCCTCTTGGTATAAGACAATGAAATGAGTTTGGAGTCTCCATTCTTTGGTTTTGCTTTGCAAGAGAGCGGCCTGTTGGCGCCAGATTTGCAGGTAGGCAATTTTTTTTTTTCCCTTCAATAAACATAATAATGAACAAGTTTGTTTTCAATTAAACTTTTTTCAGTTAACCTCTTTTCAGTTAATCTTGTTTAATAGTGTTTTTAGTTAACCTCTTTTCAATAATTTTTTTTAAATAAACATAATAGTGAAAAATTTGTTTTCAGTTAACCTTTTTTAATTATTTTTTGGGAAAAAAACTATTTACCACCCAAAGTATACGGGTTTTTACAACTTGCCATATAAATTTTTTTTTACCGGTTGCTATCTAAACTTCACGTTTTTTATAAATTACCATCCAAGCGAATATTCCGGCGGAATATTCTGCCCAAATTCTATCACATGACATTCATGTGACATTCATAAGGCCCTTTTCGTCATTTCCTATGAAAATTGTGAGATTTTAAGGGCATAATGGTCTTTTTATAATTCTCCCTCAAAAAATCAATTGAATTGCATGCGAAGGGATTCGAAACCAGTTTCTTTAAATGGTCTTTAACCACTCGGCCAACTTAGCAAAGTTAGACAAGTTGTGATAGATTATTATATTTATCTTGTATTAGGCTTACTAGTTTGATTGATTGTAAATATAAATGGGATTAAAGAAAAATAAGTTCATTAAAAAAAATTGGACGAAATGATTTTTTTTAAAAAAATTGATCTTGCTAATTTAACTAAATATTTAGAAAAAATTGATCCTTCTAATTATATTAATTTTCAAATAAAATGTGGTTAAAGAAATTTAATTAATTTTAAAAAGAAGTTTCAATAAAAAAGAAAAAGAAAAAAAAGAATTGATGAAAATTATACTTTTGAAAAAATAAATCTCGTTAATTTAATTAATTCTAAAAAAAAATGGGATAGAAAATTTTTTTAAAGAATAATTTTTTAACAAATTTTCTTATCCCATTTATTTTCAAAATTCTTGCTATTTGATATTTGTAATTTATTTTTGTTTCTAATCATGTGGTTTTGAACTTCGAGGATTTTGTATAAAGAAATAAAATAGGCATGACCATGAAAAGACGAAAATGCCCTTGCGAATGTCACATGATTGTCATGTGATAGAATCTAGGTAGAATATTCTACCAGAATATTCACTTGGATGGTGATTTGTAAAAAACGTGAAGTTTAGATGGCAACTGGTAAAAAAAAAACGTTTATATGGCAAGTTGTAAAAACCCGCATACTTTGGGTGGTAAATAATTTTTTTCTCTTATTTTTTTTTTGTTTATTTGGAAAAATTACAGAATGTATCCTTCAAAAAGCTCCAACTCAAGGAATAATAGTATGGTTTCCCTTTATTTAAGATACACAAACCCTAATTATTATTGCAAAAGACATGCTGCTATTAGGGTTGTGGGACCTACTAAGGAGACGGTAGTAAACTTGTTCACTTGTTGCCGTGATAACAAATGCCATTGGTTTGAATGGCTTGAGCCGGACTCAGTAACTAGTGATAATTATAGCGATAGTAAAATGCCAAATTTGGACGAGGTTCAATCCAAGAAAGAGGAACTCGAAGATAAGTCTATAGAGTTGGCAATATTGAGGGAAGAGCTGATTACCAAGTTGAAGAATGTGGAGCACACTGAAAGATTGATTAAAACACTGATTGTCGTTGTTATTATATTACCTGTTATGTTACTTGTCAAGTAGAGGACTTAAGTGGTGTTTGTAATATGTATTATGAAAGGGAAATGGCACTGTCATGGAATGTATTTTGCAACTCAAGATGCTTTGTAAATCATTCAAGTTGTCTAATCGAAGTATTTTATAGTTTGTTTCTCATATGTTTGTAGTCTTTATAAAATCAAGCCATTACACAAAGATTCATATTACTAAGACACAATGTGTGACTCATTACACTACACAAGTGTGCACATCAGAAGGTAGTTTGTGCACGTACATAACCTTAACAATCCAAAAAACACATAAGTGTTCCAATGACTACCAATAAAGACAAAAGACATAATGCAACCATTAGTTTTTACAATCCCTAATGTTCCACACAAGAACCAATCAAACTCCTAACAACTTTTTGTCACTTAAACCAATTTGAAGAGGTGGCGGAATAGGATGGTGCAACTTGTTTTGGCTTGTATGAATTTGAAACCTCTTTCAACCTTAAGGAAACAGTTGGCCTTTTGTATATGGCAGTTGAAGTTGGTGCGGTTTGTGGTTCTGGCCTTTGATCTTATTGTTGAGATTTCTTTTTAGATAATTGCTGGGGTTGTCCTTGTTTTCTTTTCTTGGGTGAATTCGTGGTTCAGCTTCAACTTGTGCAGCAAGTACCCTAGCCTGTGAACATTGTATTTGTGGAGGAGGTCTTCCTGATGAGCTTGGGGGCTTAGGTATTTCTGGTGCAGTTGGTGGCATTGATTGCCTTGGAATCTATGTTAATGTGCACCTTGTTTATTATGAATGATGTAATAATAGTGTTAATAATTTAATAAGGTAAATTAAATTAAAATTTTACCTAGAATGGATGATTTATTCTGACATGGTGATGATCAGTTCTTCGTTGACTTGTTGAATATGCAACATTTGATGGTTGTAGCACCTACATTATAAACACATTAGCAAGAACAAGTGATTTGTATAAGAAAATCATTACAAATTTTTATCTTACATGTTCTTGTGGAGATCTCGCAGTGTTTCCTTGTGCTGGTTTAGATGCTTCAGGACTAGTTTTTTGTAGCAATGGAAATTTTCACAATATTGAGACTGTTATATGTAATTTAACTAGATTGTCTAACATCAAATTGTTAGTAAATCATACCTTGTAATACTTGGAGTTTGGATGTGTTGGTCTTTTGCAGGATCTTTTGTTGTGGCCTGATTCCAGACAATTAGAACAAGTGGTGGTGAGGCCCCTTCTTGAGATCACTATCTTATCTCTTATATCATTAGCGTGCTTTCTCCTCTTTTTTTAAGGCCTGCTTGACCTAACTTTGATATGTGGTGGATCAACAATCCCTATTGGGGATTCCTCATAATCATGCATCCCAGGCACTGGTTGGATGTTATGACTATAAACCCTCATGTAGGCTGCTTTTTTTAGCCAATCATGCACATAGCTATCAATGTCTTTCCTATGATAGTTTATGCTTGCAATGGCATGGCAACATGGATAACCAACAAGTTGAAACATGCCACAGCTGCAATGCCTATCATTTAAATAGACTACATGGTTGTCCATGAAGTGCATAACTTCATATTTGTCATCACCAGCTCATGTTGGAAAGCAATGCCTACTTTGTCTTATTTGCATCTCAATTTTCTTGAGAATGTTGGGGCAAACTTCACCATCATAATTTTCAATACCAATTTTTTTGGTTTGTATCCTACTCATGATTTTTTTCCTAATCCACTCAAATATGTCAATGATTCGAAGTGATCTTGCCTCAATAATTAGGCTGTTCCAAGACTCACACATGTTGTTAACATTAACCTCAATAAGCCCCTTTTGTGTATCACTAAGAAACACCCATCTCATTTTCTCATGAGATCCAATGTCTCTTAGCAACAAATTAAGAAACCAATCCCAACTATCAAATTTTCCTATCTCAACATATGCAAATGCAATAGGGTAGAGGTTATCATTCCGATCCCTTCCTATGGCTAACAACAACTGACCTTTATACCTTCTTTTCAAAAAACACCCATCAAACCCAATAAGTGGCCTACAACTATCTAGAAACCCATCCCTACACCCACTTAAACAAAAATACATCCTTTCTAAAACAGGAGGGTTAAGAGATCTATCAACTTTAAGAATCAAGCTACTACTAGGGTTATATTTGCACACAGTTTCATAGTAATCATAAAGCCTATGATATTGTTGTTTTATATCCCCAACAATAAGACCACTGGCATACCTCTTAGCCCTATAGATTTTATACATACTAGGATTCACTTGCACATCCCTCCAAATCTTATTTTTAAGTGATTGTAGACCCTTATCAGGATTGTCTCTAACTAGATTTTCAATCCTCTTCCCAAGATACTTGTAAGTAGCCTGTTTGTTATCAACCTTGTGTGCACATTCATGCCTACCTCTAAGACTTTTTATTTGGAAAGTGTTTCTATGTTGAATTAAAGATGCATGAATCCTCCATTGACACCCATTTTTACATACAACTGTGATTTTGGTCCTCTCATTCTTAATGAAATTAAGATCCCAACCCTTTGTAATTGCCCAATGTCTTAACACTTCCCTATACTTCTCTCTAGTGGGAAACCTAAAACCTATAAACAAATCTGCATTTCTTTTCTCCATGTCATCATCCCAAACTGGATATTTGGGAGTGTCATCATCACTCCCTCTTAGTGACTCTAGGCCATCATCATTTTCTGCCTCACTATACCAATCTTCACCCTCAAAGTTTACACCATCATTAGTATCCACTCTACTCTTTTCAACCCTTTTTTTTTTTTTTTTGCCTTATCTCTCTCTCATAGCTCCTAAGTTTTTTATACAGATTCTTTTCATGTTCAGGGGACCTATTAGCAAAGATATTTTCATCACATGATCCCTCTAAGTCCTCAACCATCCAAGATGGACAATCTGATTCACAATCAAACTGTCCATCATGCCCTTCTTCATCATGAAATTCATCCTCATCTTGCTCATTTAACCCATGACTACCATCAGCCATATCATCATCATCATACCTATAACTACCCCTAATCCCAACACCCTCATTACAATCTCCCCCTTTATCACCCCCAACCCCAACACCCTCATTTCAATCTCCCCCTTCACCACCCCTACCACCAATACCCTCATCAAACTCACCCCCATACCCTCATCACAATCATCCCCCTCAGTACCCAAACCAACATTATCAATGTCAATATCATCACAGTAAGTAAGGGCTAATGCACTCTCTTCATTCCTATTTCTAATTACATTGCCTTCACTGTCAGTTGCTAAAATGGGAACCCCTTTATCTTCTACATACAATAAAATATCATAAACACCCTTGTAAGCCCTAATTAGCTCTAAAATACCTTCATCCCCCCTAAAAATTCTAATGCCATTATCTAGTTCATGATTAGGAAGACAATAATATATCACTATATTACAAGCTTTACCACCTCATTTTACATACATATTAGCTAAGTCATCATAAAAAAAAACCCTTTCCTTGTCCACATTAGGGAACCATACTTTATACTAACCCAAATATCTAACCCTAGGGACCCACTAAATAACACCCCCAATCCACAAATAAGAATCAACATAATTCCCCAAAGTCATATTTTGCAAACATACAAACAAAGAAACCCATTATTAAAAGCCAAACCCGACCCCTCATCCAAACATACAAAAAAATTAGGGCACTACACTGAGTCAAAATAATCAAAAAATTGTGCCAAATAAAGCAGACACAATGACACAAATCAGTAAAAGATTCAAGACTAATCTCCTATGGGGACCACATGTAAGCGCACATAAGAAACACCATTTAGGGAGGGGACCAATTTCTACACATCACGAAATCATAAAAACCCATTTCCAGTAAATCCACCGCGAAAGAACACGAAAGCATAAAAATCCATCACCTTTTTGGGTCAAAATAAAAAATTCCAGTAAATTCATAAAATCGACAATTTTTCCTCACAAAAAATTGGGGGTAAACACACCTGGTCTCCTAAGAACCTTGCAAGATTCCAAAATCCTTATCCTCTTTCAACAATTTCTTCGATTTGATAAGTTTTCACCATAAATTTGTGCATTTTTCCCCGGCAAGGAAGAACTGTAAAACCCTAATTCCTCTTTCTTTTTTAATTGTGTGTACAAAAGTTTCTCTCTCTACGAGTAAAATGAAAGTTACCCTAATTTACAGTAACATACTAACAAGGGTATAACGGCGTCTCAGGGCACGTGAGGATAGTTTACAAAACCCTAAGGGGTATTTCGCCTATTTTTAAATCACAGGGGTTTTGGCGCGACTTCACTAAACCACAAGGGTGTTTTATGAAATTTGCCCATTTTTATTTGAAATTTTTTATGCTATAATATTATTCATTGCGGTTAATTTCTAACATTATAAACTATTACAAGATAATATGAATGACAAAAAAGTTAAATAAATACATGAAAGTTGTGTAATGATATTGATGCGGGTCGAATTTGGTACTAGTCCACTTCGATCGGGAACTCTGATCGAGTGTGTAGGTGGAGGTATTTGATCGGGAAGTTGACCTGCAACAAGGAAAATGCAACGTAAGCTAGCTGAGATAGATCTCGGTTAAGACCCTCCGATACTTAAGTCAGTCAATCGGGTTTGCAAAGATTTGAGCAGAGTAAGGGGTTGGAAGCAATTAATGAGATGGGTCTTACTATAAATGCAAGGGTATTTATAGTGTGTCCACGTAGGTTGCTCTTTATGGGACCCTTAGTCTTAGTAGGCCATCATTTGATGAGGTGGAGTGACCCATAGGCCTAAGGGTAGGGCCAAATGATATTAATTGGCTCTCAATTAATAAGGCATGAGGTTAGGTGGTTGAACCACACCCCAACTGACGGAGCATTTAATGCTAGCAGAGATCCGTTGGACCCGATATGATACCGGTCGATAATTATATCGACCAAAAGTATTGATGGGATGGGTTCAAGAGATCGAGTCGAGATCGTTGGAATCGGTTTGACGGGTCGCTAATCCAATCGATAACCCATGATTTGGTCGGTACCCATGCTCACTGGCTTGAGCGCTTGAAAAAGATGACACGTGGCGCATGAAATTCGGTCGAAACTATAGATTGAAAATATGCCACGTTAGATATATATGTGTGTGTGTGTGTGTGTGTGTGTGTAGAGTATGCTAGTATAAAGAAAAAAAATGATAATATCCCATACTAAAAAGGATAATGCTATAAGCAGCTTTTAAGTGGAAGAGCCATAGGTTGTAGTCTTAGGACGCGTTTACTTAGGTAGAAAACACCGGTTTAGACTAATTAAACCGTTGATGTCCGACATTTACTTTTCATGTCAACTAACACGGGTTATCTAATGCGGCCCGCGAGAACACTTGTTTAGGTAGGTTTATTTCACCTCTCCTATTTGGAGAGTTAAATTAACCGGTGGATTGTCTATAGTTGTGAAATGACTCTGCAGGCCAGCATTCAATCATAATTACATAGTATGCCATTCAGTAGCCCTAGTTTTGAAGACCATTCAGCCGCAGAGAAAAAAACCATCTCTGTTCTTCCTTATTTCATCTTTCCGCAAAAAGAAAAAAAAACCAAAAAATCAAAATTGTTCGAACGATGCAAGACCCCTATTTTTATTTTGGGGATATTTTATATTTCCCATTCTTTAATTGATTTCAGGCTGAGTTCTCCTCTTTCTTGTTCTTTTCAATTTTTCTTTTCCTTTTCCTTTTTTCCCATGAGGACGAATACAAAGAGCTGTAAATAATTGGGATTTGGGAGCAGATTATTCGGCGACATCTATTAAGTATGCGGATTCTTTAAGTTGAGCATAGCATTGCCGAATCAATTTGCATTTTCTGAGAACCTGATACACATCAGGTTATCTGAGGAAGAAAGGGGCACAAAGGTAAAATGATGCTTAAACCAATGTTGCCATACTTGGTAGGTAAACAAAAACGTGTGTTTCAGATGATTTTTTTAGGAATAAACTTCCAATGTAAACAAAAAAAAATTGTTGAACTAAACCAACACAAACCCATTTTCAAACTCACATTAGCTTGACTCCTGTTAAATGCGACTTCCGAAGTAAACGCGTCCTTAGGTGTCATAGGCCATTAATTGTGACTTCATTTTGGCCTTTCGTAATTTTGTCCTCAATTTGGGCTTTCTTTTGTACCAATAATATATGACAAAAAATTTATTCCATTAGAAACGATGCGTATCAAGTGAAATTTTTGGTTTGTCTCAATAATGAGATGCGGTATAGTGACAAAAACTTATGCATGAAAGCGTAAGGATGAATGTGGGAGAAAATCAGTCACTGTAATAAACGGAGAGGGACTAATTTTTTTATTATATGCCTCATCAACGTGGGGGATGAATTTATGCATGAAGGGCTAATTATGTGTCTTATTAATTGAATAATTTGTGTGATTAGATAGATATTGATGATTTTATACTCTCTCATCATTCTATGTGGTACTAATAATAAATGTGATTTACATTTAATAAATTTTGAATTCTTGTATTGTATATATAATTCTATTATTTTTCAAAATTTTTAAAATTCTTTTCGTACATATTAAACTTTAAAATGGACGGAACAGCCGTGACCGTTCAGCGACGTTGCAATGGAATTAAAATGATGGCCTCTATTTCATTCCCCGCGACTGTTACAACAAACCATGAGATAAGGTGCAGGCCGAGTGTTGCGCTCAAGATGGAACCAATGAACCACGGCTCTTCTTCCCAATATTTTGCCATTCTTTTGTTTTCTTGTCTGGTGCTAGTATGGAATCAGGAGAGATACCTAACAAGAATGTGCACATGTATATATATATATATATATGTGTGTGTGTGTGTGTGTGTGTGTGTTTGTTTGTTTGTGTGTGTATCAGTGTGTATATTAAGGTTGATTAAATGAGCCAATTCCAAAGCACACGAATACATCTTTTTCAGCAACTGGAAAGACATCAAAACAATTGGTGTATGCTAAGTTTTTTATATGCTTTCTACTTTCTAGTGGGGGAAATTCTTACCCGCACCGGGTTCGGCCACACCATGACTAATTAGGTGGTGAGTGTTTTACACTTGTCATGTGATTAGTGTACAGTTTAGGGAGAGTGACCACAGTTTCTGGTGCTTGTTTGTGTAGGAAAACATTCATTTCCTTTTTAGTTTTTATTCAGTTGCTACTATTCTACTCCTGAGCGTATATGGTTAATTTTTTTGAATCAGCCAATTGCAAAATCCAAAGCATTCTAAAACACGTTTTTAAAAAATTGCAATTTCAGTTTGATTTGGCCGGAAATTTGCTGACGTGTCAAAATTTCTCATTTGAGTTTGATTCGGAGGCGATAATGTGGCAAATTAATTTTGGGGTTTTTGCAATTTTCTTGCCTAAAGTGTGACCTAGCAGACAAGTGGATATCTTGTTCGCATTTCCTTTTCAAAAAACAAAAAAAAAGCCCCACTTGTCACATGGATGACATATTGGTTATGGAAGGGTTCTGGGTTGGGAAAAAGTAAATGGATCTGGAGTAATGTGTGTATAAGGTTTAAATGCATTTTAGCCCGTGTGAAATATATAATTGGTAGAAAATCTCCTTGAACTAAAAAAAATGGCCAAAGACCTTCCTTCAACTTTTTAAAAAGAAGAACAAAGCCTACCTACGTGCTTCCCACGCCCCTTAAGTCTTTTCCAAAAAACGAATTAATTAATTATAACTTATTTCACATCACAATGAATAATAGTTTAGATTTAACTAGGAATGACAACGAGGCAGGTTTGATCAAAACAGGAACTCGTATTGCCTAAAAAATTTTAGATCGGGATCCGGACCCAATGTTGGACCTGGTAGACCTGGTTATTTTTTTAAAAATAATTAAAAGAAATATTTTTTTAAAGAGAATTTATATTATCATAAATTTCTAATTATGAAAAAAATAATACTATTGCCAAAGTACTAACATATTTTAATTTTTAAAAATTAAATATCATTGTCGCATATTTATTTGCACATATTTTAAAATTATAACTTCACTACTAATATTATATAATTATTTTTATATATAGGAATAGCATATTTATTTTTTATGTGACTATTTATATATTATATACTTTTGTATATAAAGTATAGATACATATCTTATAAATTTATATAAAATAATAAATAAAATATATATATATATAATCCTAGCAGGACGAGTTCGGGGCGGGTCCGTGACCAAGCCGGACCCATTGCCATCGCTAGATTTAACTTCATTTTTGTTTATTAACGGGTATACAATAGACACCACGAGTTGTCTTAAAATTACACCATACAACACGTTATCATTCTTTTTGTGACAAAAACTATTTTGTCACAAAAATATACATTTAAACTTCTTTTGACCAATAAATATTGATGGTACAACATAAAATTGACACAACAGGAACATTTATATGATGTTTGATTTATTGCGATGAAAATATTATTGCGATACTATTCTATATGATGTGACGAAATATATTGTCGCAACACGTAGCCAAACAATTGCTTTGTTGTGATGAAACGGGGTTTAGGTGATGATATATTAGATCTTATAAGATAAAAATGTTCTTCCCAACAAAAAAAAAAACCTATATTTCGTCACAATCTGTTGTGACAAAAGCAAAACACAATGACCCTTTCATGACTCACATGATGAATCTTGCGATGAAAAACTTCATCACACAGGTTTTCGTGACGAAATAATTTGCATTCGTGACAAATATTTTTGTTACGAAAAACTTTTTTTTTTTTTTTTTTTTATAGCGAAGTATCTTACATTTCTCTCCTTTGTGGCTTAGTGCGATCTAATCTGACTAGTAGTCTATGTTAGATAAATTACTTAAAATTTATGTGTTTTACTTATGGATGCAAACGAATCGAGATTGCTTGCGAGTCTGATGAGTTGACTCGACAAAGGTTCAAGCTCAAATTCGAATAATTCGAGTCGGGCCTGTATAAGTTTCAAGCCGAGCTCGAGCCAAGTAATTCTTGTTCGTAGGCTCGCAAGATTTTATTTTTTAATATTTATTTTTATTTTTATATAACTATATATATAATTATAAATAATATATTAATTTTCAAACTCGAGCCTGAGCTCGAACACAATAAAATAATTGAAAATATTTAAACTTGAGCTCGATCTCGAGCCTATAATTTATTCATAAATTCTAGCCAAACGAGCCGAGCCTAGCCTAGCCGAATGGAAATTCATAAGGGGTTAATCTTGGATTAAATCATTTCTAATGAAAATTTATAGATAAAGGCTAATGTAATATTGTCTTATGTGTTAAAAGTTAAGTGGAAAATATCCCACATCGGATATTTGGCCTTGACTGCTCTAGTATTTATGTGATTATGTGTTGTTGTAGTGTAAACTAAATAACTAAGTATTGCATATGGGTAGCCCCACACGCGCGCGCCTGCCTGACCCGGCTCTGGCCACGTGCTATAGATTGTTACTAAATTACCTCGGGCATTTGGGCGAATTGTCTCGGGCTTATGTTTTACTGAATTACCCTTAAAGTAACGGTTTATTTTAAATCTAAGTTTTAAATCAATCGTTACTGAATTAATTTAACGTGGTTTGAAACTGTTGCGTTGACTTCAGACATGTTACCTGGCTGTCAACACGTTTTCAGGTGTTGTCCACTTTTGCGTCCAGGTATGTAGCATGTCCGTTGGCAATGAGGCGGTTTCAACGAGGTGTTAATGTGCCAGCATTAATGCTGGCTGTCTCTTGCGACTTATAAAAGGTTGTCTCTTGATTTCTTGCAAGCACACAAAACATCAGAAAAATACGAGTGATCAAATTATTCTCTAAAAGTGATCAATGTGAGGAAAAATAGTTTTCTTTGTGCGCACCTCTGTTGAGTGAGTTCAGAATATCATTCTTTTCTTTAAATATTGTGTGCTTTGCATGCATACAAAATATTTGAGTTGATTAGCTTTCAAAGTGAGGTTCAAAGTAACAGTGCAGCTTGGAACGGACCTATAGACTGTCTTATCTTGGAAGAAGTATCGTAAGCTCATTGCACCGATTAGTGGGGTGAATATTTTTTTAAAGCTAACCGGCTTAACCTGGTGATTTAGTCTTTGCATTATATATAAATACTGATAAGTCTACAGCACTTTCCTATTTATTTATTTGTTTACGACATTGTTTAATTTGCTTTTGACTATAGTGTTTTCTATAAAACTGTTATTGCATTGTATTTATATTATTGAATAAATTCACCCATGTGAATATCGTATTTTTGGATATTTTGGTCTAATTGTTTTTCTATCAATATCTTTTTTTTTTTCTTTTTAGAAAAGTGGTTTATTACATATAATTGATTATATTGATACTTCCGAATTAAAACTAAACTATCACACAAACCATCACCTCCGACTTCTATGAAATATACTTTATCCTTTGTGGTGCTACACTAACAGAATTAGTGCTTGTATATGCTGGTTGTTCAGGTACTTGACATGTTCACAGTTGTAGCAAATAGAGTTTACTCAACCTCCCAACACTAACCATGGGTTCACTTTAGCATGTGGATTACGTACACCGTTGTCGTTGGTGAAGAAAGGAGAGCTTTCAAATAATTACAAGAAAAACACTGCCCCCCTCACTAATAGAATACTTCGTGCGCAACTGATCTATTAACGAAATTCATC
The DNA here is from genome assembly GCA_026212405.1 of Petrea volubilis. NCBI lineage: Eukaryota > Viridiplantae > Streptophyta > Magnoliopsida > Lamiales > Verbenaceae > Petrea > Petrea volubilis. Next base: position 7,420,795 of record CM047882.1, on the reverse strand, counting down.
CAAGACATAATTTTGTTATAACTTTTATTTGCCGCGAACATATTAGTAAATTTCGTTATCACTAATTATTGCTTGTGTTATATTTTTAAGGCATCATTGGATTTGTTTATGCAATTAAAAAAATGTAGACAATGCTGACCAATAACTTTTCTTTACTGCTAGTTTGATTCAATCGACTAGTCATGTAAAAACAGAGACAATTAACAATTTGGCAATTTCATATGCAGCTATTGGGAACGACTAAGCAATATGATCTGCCCAAATGGCGACATTCATTGTTGGTTTGTACAAGTACTGTTAAGGGGAAATGTTTTGTTTCAAAGGAGGCCTAATATAATTTTGTCACAAATTCATCATAAAGGTTTTTCTATTTATGATAAAGTTTATTCATTATATCTTTTTATTAGTGAAGAAAGCGATTTTCTATAATGAATAAAACGTGCTAAACTCTGCTCTACGCGCAACTTTAAATTGTGCAATAGAATTTCTACACCCGTCGTGATCCAAAAAAAAAAAAAAAAGAAAAAAGGAAGTTTTATGACCGTTTAGAAATGAATGTTTTGTTGATGAATTAAGCCATTTGTAGTGGGGTCGAAGTTAGTGGGGTTAAAGTTGATATTAAGCGAGTTCAAATTAAACATAACATAAAATTATAATAATCACAAACAAGCGGGCCCTCCAGAAGTCGCTATTCAGGGTAGAACGATTGGAGAAAGCGTTACTTTAACAGGGAGATCTGCTGTAACTCTCACTTTCCAGCTCACACGCACACGCACAGTGATTCAGAGAAGGATGGAGTTCTCGCCGAGGTCCCGGCGAGCGCGGAAGCCTCCGTCGTCGTCGAAGAATTCCGACTTGTATTCCACATTAGTTGTTCACGACAAAGAAGGCAGCGCGTCGAGGGAAACCGGACCGGACCCGGATTCATCGGACATATACGCCACGATGGTGTACAAGGAAGAAGAGGAGGAGGAATCACTCCCTCCTTTGTTAAAGCGCCTCCCCAAGGACTTCGGCGGCGGTGGTGATGAATACTTGGACGAGGACGACGGCGGCGCTGCATCTATCTCTGGGACAATGATTGTGAAAACCGATCAGAGGAGATCGAATTACTCAGAGAGGAATGCCAGTTTTTCTTCGCCGTATGCGAAGCCTCGGAGTACGGCTGCAGCTCATTTTTGGGAGGGTAGAAGCCCTAAGAGCAAAATTGGGGATGAGGAGGAGGAGAATAGTGGGGACTTTGGAACGTTTGTGGTGAGGGGGAAAGAGGATGAGGAAGAAGAGGAGGAGGAGGATGAGGGAATGGGGACGATGGTGAGGAGAGGGGGTGGCGGTGGAGGAGGGGGAACGATGAGGAGGGCGGTGGAAAGTATGCAGAAAGTGGGGGAGGGTGGAGCAATGGGAAGGGGCAGGAAAAGCAGTGGTGGCGGCGAGGGGAGTATGGGCAGTGGACTTGCTCAATTGAGGCAGCAGGGGAGTGGGAAAGTGTCATCAAGCTCAATACCCGATTATGTGACCCGAGAGGATCCTTCTACTAAGTATGAGTTGCTCCATGAGCTCGGTAAAGATTCAAGTTTGGAGCTTTAAGTACTTGCTTTTAAATTTCGTTTCTTTTTGGTGGGCAAATGTGGTTTTACGCTGCATCTTGATAAGGAAATATGAATCATTACTAAATTATGTTCTATATGTTGTAATTTTAGTGAAAATGTTGAGCTTGGATTTCTCGTAGCTTTACTGACCAGGTTGGGGGTACTATGAATTCAATGTCCATTTATTGCATTGAAATAGAGGGAGGAAATTAAGGCTACCAAGAAATGAACTCTTGAAAACTCTCTAGGGAAAAATGTGTGGGATTTAAAATTATTACATGCATGTGCTGAATGTTAGTGTTCAAGAAGAAGGCTTTTTGAGATGAAAACAGAGAATACTAATTGGGATAGATTCTGCAGGAACATGCATCACGTTTTTATTGGAAAAATTGATCTAATACAGATAGAATAACTGATCCTATCCTTTTGCTAGAACACTAACTCCAAAAAGCTGAAAATACAAACTGCTAGTAGAGTTTTACAATATTATTTAGACAGTGCAGTCTTTAAGCACTTATTTAACACTGAACGTTGAATTGTATCAGACAAGGAATATGAACATTCTATGATTTATTTGATTTTTCCTTTTTTTCCTTTCTCTTTAAAGTTTGTTGGGGTGTTTAAGTAATGGACATCTGAATCTAATTCGATTGAAAGTGGCTGTCTGATTAAACAGGGAAGGGTTCATATGGCGCAGTCTACAAAGCTCGAGATATAAGGACTTCAGAATTAGTTGCTATCAAAGTGATATCACTATCTGAAGGGGTATGATTGGGGCATGTTGTGACTATATTTGGTTTGCTTTGATTATGTGAATCCAAATTAAGAACGTTATATGTATTCTAGGAGGAGGGTTATGAAGAAATTCGCGGTGAAATTGAGATGTTGCAGCAGTGTAGTCATCCTAATGTTGTTCGCTATCTTGGGAGTTACCAAGGAGAAGAATTTCTTTGGGTATGTAGAAGAGAATTAGCTTTATACCTTTCATGCTTTTCTGGCTGTTTTGTGTTTTTTTTTTCTATGGGTTGGGGGTGGAGTTGGTAGTCCCAACCATGACGTTGTGTTGCCACCTTGCTTGAGGTTGTGAATCCAATGATAAATGTTCGGTATTAAATCTAGTGAAGTGTGTTATAATTTTGGGTTTGTTGGCAGATAGTAATGGAGTACTGCGGGGGTGGAAGTGTTGCTGACTTGATGAATGTTAGTGAAGAGCCTCTTGAGGAGTATCAAATAGCATATATTTGCAGAGAAGCTTTGAAGGTAACCATACTTTCATGGAGCTTGTTTCATAATAATAGTATGCGACATGCCGAATATACTGCTTTTGCTGCTTCTTATATAATATTTCAGGGAGTATATCTGTTCATGCAGGGTCTGTCATATCTGCATTCAATTTTCAAGGTACATAGAGATATTAAAGGTGGTAATATTTTGTTGACTGAGCAAGGAGAGGTCAAGTTGGGTAAGTCTTTAAGATTACAGCATCACTTATAAGTGTCCAACCTTTCTCTTCCAATTTCCTTGCAAATTTTGCAGTTGTTTGTTGGGCTAGGTTACCGAATTTTCAATAGTTGATCACGATTTTGAGTTTGGATATGTGGAGTTGATACCGAGTCATTGAATTATTGATTACTATGGTTAAGGATAAATAAAATCTACAGGTGATTTTGGGGTTGCTGCACAGTTGACTAGAACTATGTCCAAACGTAATACGGTAAGCCTGGCCATTTGTATTAGTTTGCCTATTCATTATTGATTAAACTATTTGCTTATAATTTTTTCTCCCGCTTCTTAATAGAGAACACATGCTTTTAAGTATTTTTCATCATTGAAGTCTTTATTACTGATTTTTTTTAGTTCATTGGCACACCACATTGGATGGCTCCTGAAGTTATTCAAGAAAGTCGATATGATGGAAAGGTATACTCTTATCTTTTGATGCTCATAGATGTGTCTGAGATAGAAGCCTTTGACAGCTCATTCTTTTTCAGAATTAAATGTGTATATCAAAGTGGCAGGATGTAATTCTTTAAGAGTGTCATTCTTCAACTCTTAAATATCATCTGCCTTTTCCCCCCCAGGTAGATGTGTGGGCTCTTGGGGTTTCTGCAATTGAAATGGCGGAGGTATGCATGATCTGTTTGATTCTAGTTTCAGGCGTCCTTTATCCTCTCGTATTTGTTACTGCCAATGGCCATATCCTATTAAATGCTGTACTCATTCACAATCATAATTGATGCTAACTTGCTGGCTGTATGAATGAGGTTTTAACAGGGAGTTCCTCCACGAGCAACTGTTCATCCTATGAGAGTAAGCCCACTGACTTTTATGATTTTGATATCACTTTGTATGCAAGATGCAGTATTGATGCTATCTTTGATGAAAATCTGAAAGCTGTGTGGAGAATGAATTGCTAAAACAGCAAAAGGGAACCCGCAATTCCAGCAAACAACAAACTGACTTTACCAACATTAAATTTGACATAATGAAAGGCCTGGACTTGAATTCTATGAGTAACAGGCTGAAATCAATAGCAATTAACAGGCTCAAAATGTGTGATTGAAGTAAATAATGGCTCAGCATATTAGCTAAAATTCATTCAGCCAATGTGCTAGGCTAGAGAAAAGAGACAGGAAGAATAAAATTTGTATCATCATCAGGGTCATTCAGATTGTACATTATGATGAAATATTGAAAATTAACAATGAATTTTGCAAATAGTGGCTCCATCAATGGCTGACAAATTTAATCACTTGCCACCTACAAAAGTAGCATACTCAACTCATTCGGCTTTGAGTTCCTTATTGTTTTGTGGATGAATAATGTCCTCTATCTTGAAAATGAACTGACACTTTTATTTCTGGCTACTGGTGTTAGGGTGAAAAATGTTTACGGATATCGTCCTTTTCAATTCTAACCTGAAAATCCCATCAAGTATCTATACATTATTGTTGTGTCATTCCTAGCCATCTTTTGCGATTATTTAGTGAAGAATTTTGTTGTTGTATATCAGCAACATATCTTTGGACTTCCGGTGTATTATAATTGTTTTGTATATCTATAGGACCTTACGTTGATGTAGAATTCCAAATTGATTATGCAAATGCTTCTGAGACTCAATACCTTGACCACTTATCAGAGACACTTACAGTGTTTACGTTCAAACTCTATTGGTCTATGTATGCACTATGGTGTATTTGACATCTGCTTGAACAGGATCTAGCTTTTACCTTTCGGGCTCTCCTTGTTAATGATATTGATTTATTACATTTGGGTGCTTAACAAATTCAAAACTTGTGGTAGGTATTATTTATGATTTCGATTGAACCTGCCCCAATGCTTGAGGATAAAGAGAAATGGTTTGTCTTTGAATCTTTCTTTTTTTTTTTTTTTCACTTTTCTTTAAATTTTCTTGATCAAGTGCTGAGATATATTTATAGTTTTATACATATTTTATTTAGATTGTTGTCTGTATTGATGCCTTAATGAAGATTATCCATTTCGCTATCCATATTCTCCCCCTCAATCCTAATGTATCTTTTGGATTTTTGTATGACATCGTTCAAAAGCGCTATTCTTCCTCCTTAACTTTTCGGCTTTTATTGAGGTCTGTATTTGTTTGATTACAACCGAAAGATGTACTGATTTTCTATTCTCACTTGTGATAGTTGAAGACATACTGAATTAAGCAATGGTGTTTGCCGCTATATGTATTTAGTTTCTACTCTTGTCCATCACTATCTCAATATTATTATTATTATTATTATTCGTTTTTTATGCTGGTCCTTGCGTCTGTTGTAGTTCTGCTTGCTTCGTGCGATGCTACTATAAGTAATTTTCTAGATGCGATTTTAGTAACCACCTTGGTGATTTGCCAAATAATTCTGGTTATTCTCAAAACTAGTCGGTTAGATTGGTGATGCCACAGAAACCATTTGCATTTCCCTCTATTAGTGCAGTCTTGTTCAGTTTAAGATCACTTGGAACTTTTTCTGGACAATATATCCAAATTTATGTGGTTATACAGATGAAAATCCTTAGATAGTTAAGCAAAAACATAGCAACCACATCGAATTATATTCAGAATGGTAATGATGTCTGTCACATTAATATTAATTGGTGCTGGGCAATATTAACTGGTATTGGACTTAGTATTTGTTTTATTACAACGTTTAGTTCAGGGGCATTTCTTATTTCCTCATTGGCGTATAACTAATGTGTTTCAGGTCACTTGTGTTCCATGATTTTGTTGCCAAATGCCTGACGAAAGACCCACGACTTCGACCTACTGCAGCTGAAATGCTGAAGGTATTCATCATTCTTTGAGGTTGCATACTGTTTAATCTCTAATTGAATCCCATGCATCCTTTATGTAAGGTTTAGCGTTCCATGTAGAATTTTAAATGTTTCTATGATACCTTCATCCACTTAGTTACCTCTAGTTAGGATTCACCCAATGCTTATAGCAAATTGAACGTTTTATCACAGTTTTTTCAAAAAATTATGTTCCGTATTTAGATAAAAGTGTTACCATTTATTCTCTGATACTATGTATTGTTTCATGCGCAAATATAATGATGTAGTCATTTGAGTGCCACTTTGAGAAATGTAAATAGTGGCTCTCTCCATACAGAGTAGTTGTTACTTCTCAATGGTACGATTCCTGTTGTAGAGGTATGAGACCATATGCATGCAGGGCTATGAGTAACACATCCCATTGTTAAATGGAGATTCTTGCAGATCTTCTGTGTATTCTGTGTGCTTCAATTTTACATTTAAACATTGATGAATGATCTGCAAGACTCTGGGACCAGATGAACATGCAGAAAGAATGCACTAAAATGAATTAAAAAGGGCAACTGCTAAGCCATGAGACACGGACTGTATCCATAAGCGTTTGTATACTTCTCTACACATGCTAAATTTATTTCGGCAGTGCAGTTTTTACATTCATGACTTTCTTTTTTCTCATGTGCAGCACAAATTCATTGAAAAATGTAGAAGTGGAGCATCAACAATGGTGCCAAAGATTGAGAAAGCGAAGCAAATCAGGGCATCAATGGCATTGCAAGCACAGGACATTCCATCAGATGCGACACTACCAAGAGAAGGGGTAGAACTAATTTTCTATTCGATTTAAAGTTTGATGGTTCAACTGTCAATGCTTCTCTTTCTCTTCTGAGAAACTTATAAGGGGAAGTATTCGTGTTTTTCTCTTTTCTAACAAACAGATGGACATGCAAATTCTTCTAAATTTTACTTTTGTCGTCTCGTGTCTTTTAGCAGTTGGGAGGGACAACAAATGTAGCCATTACCGGTACTGTTCCATCTAGGCCTCAAGATGGTCAGCATAGTACCTCAGTACTTGCTGGTAGCATAAAGGATAAACTGGCACCACCTGATGGAGTACAAACTGCTGCAGAAGGTAATCTTGCCTTATATTTGCTATCCGAAAAACTGATACCTATCTTATAGAAATGTGTTCCATCATATTCTACAACACCATTGTGAAGTAGTACGTCAAGACATGAAAGAATGGGGTTTCGACGCGACTGAATCATTCTAGCTAGAAGTATTGAGTTTGAGTAGCAAAAGGTTGACTGAAGCTGAAAATTGTGGAAAAATAGTCGGATGAAATTACGACCTTGGTTTACTGATAACCCCAAATAATTGGGTTTATCCAACTAGCTCCCTATGTTGGTGAATCCTAGTAAGATTCGTACGTGTAAATATGATAGTTTTTAATTGTAAAACCAGCTCATAATTGCCTGTTCAACTGGCCTCCTTAGCAGCTGATTCCTGAGCTGGGATTGGAACTTTACGCACATCTCTGCTGATGAGCTTAATAATTTTTTTCAGTGGTTTAGTAATTTAAACAAAGGTAACTGAAATGTTCAGGATTCAAAGAAGATCTACTCGCACTTTCAAGTTAAAGACATATGGCCTGCACGAAAGCAATCTACTTAGATCTAATTGTTTCTCTTTCTTTTGCTCTATGTGTGTCTGTCGTATTCTCTTTCTTTTGCTCTGCGTGTGTCTGTGTGTGGTTTTGACGCAGTTGTTAAGACTAGAAATGTTTGTTAAATTTTGCTTGTGCACTGATCAGAAATTTTTTGACCAGGTGTTTTCGGAACGGTAGTAGTTCATGATAGAGTTGAGACTGGTAAAACAGCTACTCTACCAGCACCCATAAGAGCAGAAGAATCCTCACCTGCTACTGAAAATCATAGAAGATCTTCAGTCAGTGGGCCTGTAGATAGAGCAGTTGACTCTTGGTACTCCTCTTGAACTCCAACTTTTTTCATTATTAAGTTGAACATAAAACTGCTCAGTTGTTGCAGTTTAACTTTCTCATTGAACAATTTTCTGTTGCAGTTTAACTTTCTCGTTGAAAAATTTTCTGTTTGCCCTTTTGCTTGCAGATATGGAAATGAATGATAAACTTCATTTGATCTTAATGTATTTTTTGGGTGTTGTTTGCCTAGAGTGTGATTTAAGCTTTTTTCCTCTGAACTGAGTTGAACCATGATAAACCTTATGCTTTCTGTAAAATGATGTGCTCTACAAGTTTCTCACTACTTTATGACTATCAGTAAAACTAAGATTAAGCGATTGAATCAAGGGCAGCTGATGGTATTATCTGACTGGAAGTGCTCCTCATCCATTTTCTGCATCTTAGTATTTTCAAACTTGTGTCCAGCTTAGGGTTTCTTTGAAGCCTTGGCTGAATCGCTAACTTGGTGAATATTAATCAAACATTGGGTTGTTTCTCTGCCGCCTAGTTTTACTGATAAACATGTGTTTGGGCTTCTTGTAATTTTCTCAACATTTATCTGACTGACGTGTGCTCTCACCTATCTTTTCTGGCTACTACGATTTTTCACAACTAGCGTCCTTCAGATCATAGTTATTAAAAGCGCTCATAGTGCGCGCTAAAGCGCGCTCCAACGCGAAGCGCCGGCCTTGCGCTTCGCAGCGCCCTGCGCCTGAGATTTACAAGAAGCGCGCGCTCCAGGAGCTTTTCGCACTTAAGCGCTGGGCGAAAAGTGCTTCACAAAGCGCGCTTCTTACCTTCTCAACGCGTTGACCACTTACCTGTAGGGTTTTTGACTTTATTTTAGGAAAATAGATAGTGAAACTCGAAAAAAAAAAAAAGAACAAAGTTTCTGCTCCAGTCGCGCCGCTGTTCCTTGCTCCTCGCCCCTCTTCTCTTCCTCCATCATTCCTCTTCACTCCTCGCCAGTCGCCGCGCCTCCGGACTGGGCCGCCGCTGTCGGCCTCGGCCACCACTCACGAGTACGACAGGTAATCGTCTCTCTCCCTCTTTTTTTTCCCCTTCTTTTTTCCTCTCTGTTTTCGCCTTTCAGTCAGAAGTGGGTTTTGAAAAAAACAATTGATTCTTTCTTGAAATAATTGAACTAATGGGTTATTCAACTAATTGAAGTTATGGGTTTTGTTGTATTTTGTTCAATTTTTCTTTTTGCTTTTTTTTAGTGGCTGATTTGTATTGAAAATTTGAAAGCTTACATAAGAGTTATTTTTCTATTGACTTTAAAATTATGTGTTATATTCTATTTGTATATGCATAAATTGGATTTATTTTAATATGTGCAATTTTTTTTTTATTTTGCAGCACTTATAATTTATAAATTATAATGGCATCAAATCGGAAGGATCCGGATTGGAATCATGGAAGCTTAGTTAATCCAAAGAATCCAAATGAAGGGATAATGTGTCATTTTAGTCTTATTGTTTATGTGCTTTATTCTTGAAATGTATTAATATTTTTGAATTTATTTGATATATATATATATATATAAATATTTTTTTTTACATGGTGCGCTTTTTTTTAAAAAAGCGCGCGCTTCGCGCTGCGCTTTGCGCTATAGCTCCAGGGACCCTTTGCGCTATTTTGCGCTTTGCGCTCTAAATAACTATGCTTCAGATACTATGCAAGCATCAGCTGGCATACCCAAAAATTTCAGTTTATGCTAACTGGTGCATAAAAAATTGTCAGGATGGATAGTCCTGCAAGTGTCAGAACCCAGACTTCCGGATTGCCATCACCCAGTCCAAACCTCAAGGCAACTTCCATTATCCAAGGAACGCTTGCTGGTGGTCCTAGTTTGACTGATACTTCAGTCACTAGTGAGACTGTGAGTAGAAAAGCACTAGACAAGGTAGTTATCATTTCCAAGTTCGATTTCTACCTATTGGACATTGTAGTTCTCATTTTTCATTTAGTGACGGTTGGATTTTACATTTGTTAACTTATGCTTGTTTTGCTATGATCCCTGGAAACAGCTTTGGTCCATATACACTGCCGGTAATACAGTGCCAATCCCATTTTTAAGGGCAACCGACATATCCCCCATTGCGCTTTTGTCCGACAATGTGCTTGGTGAGTGGCAGCAGGATAGTGGTGCAAACAATGCTTTAGAAGCAATGCAGGAGCTTTTTTCGGGTGATGCTCAGCCCAAGAAGGGTAGAAGCAGACAAAACGAGGTCCTCTTTTCCTCCTAGTCCTAATGAAATCTTTCCAGTTTTGTATTGTTTCTTGATTGATGTCACTCTTCCATTTGTTTTTCATGGATTTGATTTATTATTGCAGGTACCCTTTCCTCCGGGCGTATGTCGGCGGCTTGCTTCTAGTCCAACTCTAATGAATCTTGCTCAGGCATTAGCGTATCACAAAATGTACGAATTTTCCATTCGACCTTTCTCTATATGTACGATAGCAAAACATATGTATCTCAATATCTCATTGCTTTTGATGAATAAAGCTTTTCGCCTACTTAGGTTCGTTTTATATTCGTTTGCAGGTGTTATGAAGAGATGCCACTTCAGGAAATGCAAGCAGTTCAGGAGCAACAAACTATTCAGAACCTTTCTGATACCCTTCGGACTATTCTGCGTTTCTAGTTTATCTAAATCTTTTGACAGAATTTTGATTTTACCTATGTGAGTTATTTTCCCTGTGTTTTTCTGTAGCTTTTGATGTGGCACTACCTAGTGCGTGTACCGGTGCTCCAATACATAGGTTTAAGGTTGTGAAAACTTGAAGGATACTAACTTTCGTGTATGCCCCTTCAAAACCCATTTTTTCAACCACTTTGGTAGTGCAAAATTTTCAAACATTATTTGTCATGATATTCAAAATTATTATGTAATTTAGCAATAATTATTAATTTCATTATCCTGATTGGTAATCCTATTACATGCTTTCAATATTGAACCAGTGTTGCATACAATCATAATGTAAAAAGGTTGTCTTGCTAAATAGGTGAATCTAGTGGATGAACATCAGTGAGATTATTTTCTTTAACATGGTTGTTAAGGGGAGAACGTATATGGTAGAGAAAGTTATAAAAATTTGGAGTACTAAAAATAGGTAATATATATATATTTTTTAAAGAAAGTGATAAAAGTGATTAAATATATATATATATATAAAACAAAGTAATTCCAAGTTGGAAAACAGACAGCAAGCTAATTTTAGTTTTTAGTTTATTTAAATTTTATTTTAAGCAAAAGTAGAAAAACAAAGTCACTTATAGAACCAAATTTAAAAGGGGGGTTTCACTTACAGGACCAAAAGTGTAATTAAGCTATTTTTTTTAGTAAAAGTAGGAAAACAAAAGGCTTATTAGTAGTTTGGCATTGAAATCACAACAACTAAAATAAATAAATAAGTAAAACTAGCATTATTGATAAACATAATAAAATTTTCATTATTATTTCAAAAATAAAATAAAATAAAATAAAATAAAATTTTCATTTATTCCAATTAAGATGATCTAACACATTCTTATTTTGTTGAGGACAAAATTAACCCAGATTAGCCCTTTATGATTTATTACACAGCTACCCTTTTTCGCACAGCCCGTGCCAAAGCTATTCACTTCACTGTCTCTCTCTCTCTCTCTCTCTCGCTCGACCGCCGGAAAGTTGTAGAATTTGCATACCCCACCCCACCGCCAACGTCGCCGGAAATATGAGGACCTCCATTGCTGGTAGGGTTTGCTGCTTCTTACGGTACAGAGGCTTAAGGAAAATCTGTTCTTCTTCAACTTCTTTTTCTCATTTTCATCATCTCCCAACTCCAACGCCACCGGAACCAGGATTTTGTCGCATTCGCGGCGGCTTCCAGACGTGTCCGAAACCCACGTCTTCTTTTGCTTCTATTACCCCGTTTCGCCATTTACATGATGCTTCTTCGGTTGATGGTAAGTTCTTACATTTGTAGTGAGACTGCGTACCATGTGTTTGATATTTTGTTTCGGTGATAGCAAGATTGAGTTTTGGAATGAATAGCTGATGCTAATAGAATTTTGCTATTGACTGGAAAAAATGGTTCCACTTTTGTATTGCGATAGTCTAAGGAGAAAATGGATGGCTCGGTCCCATTTGAATTCAGAACTTACATGGTTGTTCGTTTCGTAATTCTTACAGCTGAAACATTTTATGCCTCAACAGAGTTGTATTAACACTGGAGAGGAAAGTAAGAAAGAAGAAACTTGTGTTTTAGCCCCATGAATTTCGGTTATATTGTTGCTTGTGTGTGACAATGCGTCTCCATGGGCTCTTATATGAAAGGATATGAATAATCCAATTGCTTAAGGTAGTGGTAAGCCGACACATTGAATTTGCCCATGTTGGTGGCTTTTCGTTCTTGGATTATCGCCATAAGTTTGGTAATGTTACTGAATGCCTTTTCAATTTCATGAGGTCGAAAACGTTAATGCAATCTTGGACATTCAGTTTTTCTTCACAGTTTGATGCCTCCCCTCGCTCTGTTTCAGATTTTGTTATACTGTACACTTTGCTTGCATTTTGTGCATGTGTAAAGCTTCAGATGATTCAAATGGAGAAGTGGAACCAATCGATTCGTGGGAGGAAGAGGATGAAGCTGAGCCTGAGGTATAGTTTGTTGCTTGAAATTTCACAGCACAAATTGCAAATCGTAGTTCTTCATTTACTTAAGTTTTGAGTTGATCATCATATCACAAATTTTAGGTTGGTGATGGAGGTGATGGTGGTGGAGTTGTTCTGCAAAATTGCCCCTGGGATGAAAGAGCTCTATCCATAGCCCAAGAAGTATTGCTAGAGTTTGGCGAAGACATGGAGCTCTATGCATTCAAAACTTCTCCTCGTGGGTATATTTATGTGAGACTAGATAAACATTCAAACGAGTAAGTCTTTTATGCCATCACAGTGTTAGATTTTTATTCTAAATTAGACTTGCGTTTCGTTTAAAGGGTTTCTATTTCATGTCTTGGGGCCCGTGACACGAATCGATTATATGAGAATATCCCTGAATGATCAATCTGACATTCATTTCCAGGAAGATGTTTTACTTTCAACTGGCTCAAGATACTCTAGCTTAAAAACATTGTCTGTGCTTGCGTACAGAGCATAACTTATTATGAAAACTGACAGCAAATCTGAAGCATAGTGGAAGATACCGACCTGGCTATTCATTTATTATTTTGATAAACTTTATATTATACAGAATTTGGTCAGTGTAAAAGGGTGAGCATTATACTCTTGAGTTCCACGTTAAAAGAACTTTTATTTTCTGAACCATATTCCCGAGTATGATCATTTTGCAATACCTTGCCTTCTTCAATCAGATACGGGTGTCCGAACATGGAGGAGATTGAATCTTTCAGTCGTCGATATAAGCAAAAACTAGATGAAATTGGTGCAAGTGGAGAAATCCCAGATGATTTAGCTCTTGAGGTAATACTTTGACTAGCTCTATTATTTTCCGATTCGCACTATATATCGCTTGATGCTGTTCCATTTGAGATTTTCGATTTTCGATTGAAGGTATCAAGTCCTGGTGCTGATCGGCTACTAAGAGTGCCAGATGACTTGTTGAGGTTCAGGAACATGCCAATGGCAGTCAGCTACTTGGAATATTCGGATACTAAATGCACAGAAAAGAACGGCGTGTACTTTCTCGACTCCATTGAAACAGAATTAAGATGCTGTGTTTGGAAGTTGGCGGACGTGAGGGAAAATAGAGATCCTTCGGCGAAGGGGAGGCCGTTGAGCCGTAAACAGAAGGATAGCAGATTCAAAATACCGTATGCTATGATTAAGCGGGTAACTCTTCATATCAGTTACTGGTGAAGGCAGAGTAATCAGGGTTAGCTTTCTGTATATTTTACAGCTTACGCGAAAATATACCATGGAGTACGAAGATCATCGGTGAAGAATGTATGCCAAGAAGATTATTATTCCCTTCTTAGAATTGCTACATAATGTTTACTTTTCAAAATATGACGATTTACAAAGATAAACCATCATTAACCAATGTTGGCTTATTGATTATAAAGCCCGCGATATTTATCCAAATACGTGTGTAACGCGGCTTATGGCTATCATTAACCTATCTCAATCTGGTGGATAAGATAAACCATTGCTAAACATCTCTTTAAACATAAAATCGAACCTTTCATGATCAACTACCAATAAACCCGACCATAAGCGGACGTAGCCCGTTCACAATGCAAACTTTCACACACACACGACACACGTCTTACACACATGATGAAGTCTTGGCAATCTATTTACAATCACACTCAAAATGAAACAGAAAATAATAATAACATCAACAGCAGCAGCAGCAGCAGCAACAACAACAATACTAATAATAATAACAAGCGCATTTCTTGGGGCGAAAGCAGAAATTTTCATATAAAATTCAGGCGAAGGCCGAACTGCCGCTCGAGCGAAGAAATCGTTGAGTTTTTCTTCTTGATCTGGACCAGCTTGTGATACACACACCAGGGGAAGCTGATGTAATGATCCCTCTTCATTCCTTCATTGTAACCACCCCAATAATCAGGATGATAGGTCACATGATACCAAGCTGAAGCTTTTGCATCCATATCATCAAATTCACTTCTCCTCTTGAACCATGATCGAGCTTCGTTCCTCAGCGACCTCACAGCAGCACCAATGGCCTCTGCATCTTTTCTTCGGTCAAAAGTTTTCGACATCTTCATTATACCACCACTCAGTATTTCAGCCTCAGTTTTTATACCATAGTACTCCATCAAGTTGCCCAACTTGTAATCATACTCGGTCTTGTAATCAAATGCTTCTTCTATGTAATCTTCGAATCCATCGACCTCCATGTCCCGGTCATACGACCTCCTCGCCACTTCTTTGGTGAAAGATTCGAAAGAGGAGGTGCGGGGGGGGATATCCTTGACCGCCCTGAAAAGCTTCCCAATTATACGGCGAGATTCATAGGTGGGTTTGTCGGGCTTTTCCATGAAATCAGGGAATTCTTTCACACGTAATTGAGGTGGGATTTCTGCAGGGACACCGGTTTTCGGAAAGTCAACTGCGATTGCAAACAACCTAGCCAGCTCTAAACACGGCTCACTCAGTGCCATGAGTGGTTCCTTGTCAGCAAAGGCAGTGTGAGCATTTGCAATGACTCCTAAACTATCATTCACGATGTAATTGGTGAAGTATTCCTCAACTTCCTGTAGCACGGAGAATAAGGTAAAATAGCACAAAGAGTACATCTATTATACGACTATAATTCATATTCATCATTAAACTCGTAATATCTATATGAATCATAAAATTTAGATAAGAACAAGATGAGGTTAGTGCCATCTCAGAACGGAAATGCATCAAGAGCAGCAGTACCTCAATGGTCACGTCGTGATCCAGTTGAGAGCTTGGAGCAGGATCATAATCCGTTGGTCTGAATTGCTTTGGGGGAATCAAGTCAGGGTCCCAACAAACAAAGTATATGTCTCCATCCAAATCACTCCCAGAACATTCATTTGGATGGGGTCTGTCATTAGAAAAGATTAATATTGAAGAAAATACGGAAAGAAATATGTAAAGGTGCATTGACAGGTTAGTTTAGAAGCTAAAAATAGATCAGCTTACCTCATTCCTTTTCGGGGGAAAACAACACAGTCCACCATGTGACGCAATGCCGGCACATCAATGGCATTTAAAACACGGATATCACCAGGGTGCAAACACGGGTTTTTAGCCACGGCTACCTTTCCTTTGATAAGGTAACTAAGCTCGGTTGACGTAGAGTCATCATACGTATCAGATTCCTCATAGAACTGTCTATGTCCAGCACCAGAAAATTGCACAAACACCTGTCCATATTCCAAAGTGCCAGTTTCATCCAGACATCCCATCATTTGCCGGGCTTTTGGGACAAATATTCTGGCTTTCACACGCAAATCCTGTAACTTCGACGAACGAAAAGCTAGCAGCATCATTACAAGAAACGGTTCTTCGTTGGGCTTATAGCCACATTTTAGCATCTCCTTGAGGATATTGGTATTTTCTCCTGGAGACATCAAATCTAGAGCTTCCTGGGCTCTCAATGGATCAACTAAGATATCATCAAGCTGATCTACTGCTTCTCTTTGCTTCTTCTCGAAAACATGATCCCTAACTCCAAGAGTAGATAAAAGGGTGATGATTTGGCGATTTAGAAAACAAGGCTGATATTTGCTCCACCCCAAAACATCTAGTTTTGTATTTTCTGATTTATATTTCAACATGCTTGGTCTCAGTGACAGCTTGAATGATGAACGGGGATCAACAGCCACGACTCCCTTGTAGCCACCATACCTGATCTGAAAGGCCGATGGAGTGAAACGGTTAAGCCCACATTTTTTAGCAACGCTCCAAGCAAAGTCAGCTGATATCTTCCCGATGCCATCGGAAAAGACATACTTTTTTCCATCTCTTACAATCTCAATATCTCGAATCGGTTCAATCTCATGCCGACCAACATTCAGAGTTTCTGTGGATGAACCAAAGGATTGACCAAGTCTGGCAGCATACTTAGCCACATTTCTTATGGAGCGAAAGTCACCCATCCACCTTCTGATGCCATCAGCATTTAGGCTATTGGTTGGAGCAAACATCCAGAGAGAATTATCTCGCAATTGGCTTGAGGAAAATGCCAGAAAATCGAATTTCTTGTTCCCAATTCGGATGCCTTCCTTGAGTGTCGAAAGTATCCTCTCATAAAGCTTTGTCCTTCGATTCTCCTCCCCAGCAGCAACCCTTGGGGATAAATCCGTTGAATACATTTTATCCCATTCCTCATCCACAAATGAAACGCGAAGAAAATTATCAATGTAATCTCGATAGTGGCGCAACACACGGTTCGACACATTTACTTCTGGACCAGAGAAATACACCTTAGTCGGAGTTACTTGAACCCTATGCACATAGACAAGACCATCATCTAAACAAATAGCAGGTGATTTTGGGTGCTCTCTCAACTTGCGGTATTTACCATACTGCTCATTAAGCCATCTAACAGGATCATAGCAGCACTCCTTTAGATAGTACAGTTTCTCTAGAGCGTGCTCTATATATGTGATATCAAATAGCAGTGGATTGACCAACTGAAAGAAATTTGAATCTAGCTTGGGCCCCGGTAGACATCCAGTCTGTACCAAACTGCAAACCTTAAAAAGTATTCTATAAGGCAATTCAAGTCCTCGGGTAGGATTTACGATAGGGACTAGAGACAGATTATGAGAAAATGGGGCCCCTGTCTCCAAATGGAACGGATTCTCACTTTCATTATAATACACAAAATTGTCTCTGAATTTTGGAAGCCTCATCTCGAAAGGAAGCTGGAGGCACAACCCCGAAGATTGTCCAATACGCGATGATGGAGTAAAGTCTGTTGTTCGGATCCACTGATCATCTGGAGTATCCCTAAAATAGCTATGAACAGAATCATTGACCTTCTTGTAGATTCGAGGTGCGCCAAATAACTGAAGCATAAGAAAGAAACATATGGTTTTAGATTTCAATAACAACGGACGAAGCTCATCAAGATAAAGAATTATGTTAAACGTAAAACCTGTATGAGAAGAAGCCTTGCAGTTTGTCCACGTGGGCTATATAACACAATCTGCCATATATTTTCGTAAGAGAGCTGAAGCTTATATTCAACTGAGTTATGGCACAAAAAGAAATGCATTTTCTTCAGCCCGGTTCCATACTTAACCAAAACACTTGCGCATTTCCATAGCACTGAAAATTTCTCTCTCGACGTCTGACATCCAAAATTCAAAGTAACTTGCTCCATTTGATGCAAATTCGTTCTAGGTTCCTGTGCCATGTTAATATCTGATTCCCAAGCCTTCAAATAAGAAGTACCATAGTACAGGCGCTCATTTGCCAAATTGATAATCGTCTCAGCACAACTGCTATTAATAAATTGAACTCTGGCATACGCCCTTTGACCTTGTTTCGATTTTCTTACTTCTAAAGCAACTATCGTGTCTTTGCCTGTATACCGCTCCAAAAACCTTTTAGCCTCTTCAGCCGCAATAAGGTCCTTGAAGCCAAACACCTGAATTGTCTTTCCCATCTGGCCAAATGCCAACTGCAGTTTGGCATTAATAATGATATGCGATAAAGTAGAAGCATTTTGCTTATTAGATGCACACATAACCCATGTCCACAGACAAAAATACACAATATTGACCACATTCAGCCATCAAACTCTCACTCAGGTGTACACAATATTAACGTACATAATAAATTATAAAATGTCAAATCATGGAAGTACTCCATCACCATTAAAGAATCTTACTTTTTCCCTCAAATTCCCCAAATTCTGTGAAAAGACAGAACAGGTAAAACACAGTTCTAATGGCCATCAATTTCAAAAGAATCTTGAAACTAAAAACCGTCATAAATAAACTCTCAGAAAAGTTAACAGCCAACATGAAGCAGCATTAAACCATAAATGTAACCAAAAAAAAAAGGCATTAAACCATAAAAAGTACACAAAAATATCACAACAAAAAGAACCCAAGAAAAAATGACACATTTGTTTTAGAGAGAGAGAGAGCATTACCAAGAAAACAGACTTCAACTGGTCAACTACTTCACTACCACACTAAAGATTTGCAAGAATTCTTGAACGATCACACGATTATGCTTCTTATTAGTGCTTTTTTGGGAGAGAGAGAGAGAGAGAGAGAGTGAGAGTGAGAGAGAGGAAGAGGGGTTGACGGGGGAGAAGACTTAAGTCTATTATTGTTGTGTTTATAATGTAAAAGACTTGATAGTCTTTTTCTTTCCTTTGCTTAGCCAGCAAGAGAGTGGAAAGAACGGTAAAGATTCCATGACATGCGGTACTATGATTTATTAATGTATGTATCCATTGTTTGCTGATGATGTAAGGACTCTTACGTTGTTTGTCTTTATCAATCATCCAATGATGGAGATCGACAGGATCACTTTACTCATCATGCAGCAAACTTGGTCATTTTTTCACAATTAATGAATGAATTAATCAAATCTTTTAATTAGGTCCCCTTTCGCCAAACCTTTAGTAGTCACTAGTCAGGCGAAGGTTCATAACTTTAAAATTGTAAGTTTGATCTTCTGTAAATGCGGGTCAAATAGGACTGGACGGAACAATTCTCTTCTTTATATCGAACTAAAATTTATATATATTTATTTCAAAATTTTAAGTTTTGGCTCCTCTAAATTATTGAAGAACCTTTGATATTTTATTGAGATTTGATCTCGTCCCCCTTCTTCAAACTAAATAAAAATTTTTGATTCCATCTTTTTACATGTGTTGTTCTAATTTAATATTAATTGTTTTATTATGCAATAGTTTGATTGATTATAATAATGCCCTTCATTTGAAATATTAGTGTAATTAATTAATTGTAACATAACTTTCTTTACAAGAAAAAGTAGATGCTCTTTGGAATTTCAAATTTTAGCGAAAAGAACAAAAAGGACAAAATATTTGAATTATTTTAAGTCCCACGAACGTGATTATTTGTATATATGAGTGGTAGTTTGTATTTTATTAATCGTAATTCATTTATGCTCATGATTCGATTTACCTAAAATTTGGATTTTGTAACTAATTTGATGAAAAGTACTTCCAAAGAGATCCGTGAAATAAATTAATTTTTATGTGGTAGTTTTCATAATTCCGACCTATTGTGTTTTATATTTCTCAGCATTTTTTTTTTGGTAAGGTGAATATATTAAACTTGAAAATAACAATATCCCAAGAACCAAGAATCCAAGAATCCAAGAAAATCAAGAAAATAAAGAAAACATTTTAAACAAGGCAATAAAAAAATAAAAAAAAAACACTCCGGATGGCAAATAAAGGAAACAATCCTTAATCTTGGATCTTCCATTCCCGACAAAGCCAAAGATTAGTCTGAGAGCTTGGACGACATTTGACATTTGAGGGTGAGCAGCTTGCATGTAACCAATATGTGCCTTTGAAGAGAACTAGGATCAACATAAATATTCTTATAGTATCTCTGATTTCTCTATATCTCTCAGCATGGCCACAATAATATGTCAAAAAGGTTAAAATTAAAACCTCATTATCATTCTTATACACTGTAAACAAAAAAGGACCAATTCTTCTCAACTAAGTTACTACCTTTTCTTTGTTCATTTTTTTTTTCTTTTTTTTTTTGGTGTTCGATAAAATCGACTAAGTTATTTCTTACATAAAAAAGGGAGAGAAAAAAAAAACAAGAAGAAGAAGCTATCTCTTACTGTAACGGATAACCCTTAAGGGCCTTTGTTTTAGGTTAAGTTATTGAAATTGATATTCACAGTTCTGATTATTAGATTAATAATTATTTCAATATATTGTTAATGATTGATTCCTCTTATGAAAAAAATTAAATTATACTTCTTATCTAATGTTTGGTTTGACAAAATTTTACTCATAATATAATCCATGTTTGGAAAAAATGATTGATGTACCTTTATGTTTACATAAATAAATACATTTTAAGGCAATTGATAAATGTCATGGTTGAAAAAAATAATGTTGCAATTAATTCGATTCCTGGATACGCCTTACAACTAATATTTATTCTATATTGCTAGCTAGGCCTAGAAAACACACTAGAATATATATATATATATATGTATAAAGTCTAAAAAATTTCTCTCGGAGAGTTCCGTTGAGTTCTCTGGTGAGTGTGTAGGGCCTTGACTTTGAAGGTCCAGACAAGGATACGTAGAGGAAGTGGAGAGAGAGAGAATATCGATCAAGGGAACAAGACATGGCGGCCTCAATCGAACTATTAGAGGAGGAGCTTGGGAAATTATCACTGAAGGCATGTTCAATAGACGAACTGAAGGACTCGAATCCGTTCGCACTAGTGTGCGCAATATGGGCTCACAAATCCTAGCAGGAGGAGAAGTTCAAAGCGATGTGGAAGCGAGTTTGGAAATTGAAAAGGAAATTCACCGTTGCGGACATTGGACCAAATCTCTACATGGTAAGGCTTGCTAACGAGGAAGATAAAGTCAAAATAATGGAGGAGAGACCATGGCCTTTTGAGGATCAAGTGGTGATTTTTGCGGACATTAACCAACTCACTCGATTGAAAACCTGGACCTTTCTGATGTTGGGAATTTTTGAATGCGGAAGTGCGTTGAAAAGAAGAAAGATAACAAACAAACAAAAATACAGAATTTTTACTAAAGAATAAAAAACTCAAAATGTATAACATGAACAAGAGAGGAAGTTTTTACTAGAGAGTTTTACTTGGTTTTACTTGATTTTGTCTCTTGGTACAAAATAATTACTAGAGCACCCTTTTTATAGGCACATTTTCACCTAGTCATTTACTCACATTAAGTTCCACTTCTCGACCTAATATTTACTCTTATTAAGGTTTCAAGTAAATGGGTAACTTGAAAGGTTTCCTAGGGAATGTGCAAAGTTATTAGTCCAAACGTCACATTTATTCTAGACTTTCCAACTATTTGTCTAGAAAAATTCCAAAGTGTTTTTCTAACACCCCCTCTGAATTTGTAATTTTCAAATACTTCTTGAACTTCTCAAACTTCTCAGTTGTCACGGCCTTTGTAAAAAATCTGCAACTTGATCATTTGTGTTAATGAACTCCAAGTGAATTTCTCCTTTGCTCACAAGATCACGAATGAAATGATGTTGAAGTTCGATGTGCTTCGACCTTGCATGAAAAACTGGATTTTTAGTCATTGCAATGGTCGACATGTTGTCACAAAAAATAATCGTTAGCTTGTCTTGCTCTTCTTGCAAATTTGAGAGAATTCCTCTTAGCCAAATTGATTCACAAGTTGCGTCTGCAACATATTCAGCTTCACTTGAGAATAAGGCCACCGTTTTTTTCTTTTTAGAACTCCAAGCAATCACCTTGGAAACAAGACAGAAAGCATGGCCAGAAGTGTTTTTTCTGTCATCTAATGAACCTGCCCAATCACTATCTGTAAAGCCAATCAAGTTGTTATTTTCTTCTGTTTCACATTTGATCCCTTGTGTTTTAGTACCTTGAACGTACCTTAGAATTCGCCTAGCTGTTGCAAAATGAAGTTTGCTTGGCTCACTCATGAACCGAGAAACATAGCTCACAGAATGAACTATATCCGGCCTTGTATTTATGAGATAAATCAAAGAACCAACAAGACTTCTAAACAATCTTGGATCAACTTTTTCAACACCATCTTCTTGTTACAATTTTTCATTTATTGCCAAAGGTGTTGCAACTGGTATACAATTCTCCATATAAAATTTTTTCAACATATCAACAATGTATTTTTCTTAAGAGATAAAAATATCCCCCTTGGATTGTTTTACTTAAATTTGAAGAAAGTACCTCATCAGCCCAAAATCTGTTATCTCTAATTCTTGCATCATTTTCTTTTTAAATTCCTCCACCATTTTCATGTTATTGCCCAAATAAATAAGATCATCAACGTATAAATACACAATCAAAAAATCTTTCATACCTTCCATCTTAACATAAAGTGAAGGTTCACTTGGGCTCTTTTGAAAATCATTCTTTCAAAGTATCCATCGATCTTGCTGTTCCAAGCTCGTGGTGCTTGTTCTAACCCGTATAGGGCTTTTTTCAATCGGTACACCTTATCTTCTTTTTCTTTGATTTCATATTCTTGAGGTTGTTGCACATAGACCTATTCCTCGAGTTCACCATTGAGGAATGTAGATTTTACATCCAATTGGTAGACATTTAACTCCAATTATGCTCCAAGTACGAGAACGGTTCGTATCGTCTCCATTCTTGCCACTAGTGCGAATGTCTCGTTGAAGTCAACTCCGGATTGTTGAGAATAGCCCTTTGCAACCAATCTTGCTTTGTGTTTTTGGATTGAACCATCTTCATTAAGTTTAGTTTTGAACACCCATTTCAGGCCAATTACATCTTTTCCTTGTCACAAATCAACCAGCTCCCAAGTTTTGTTCTTTTCGATGGTTTCAATCTCTTCATTTATTGCTTTCCTCCAAACTTTCTCTTTTACAGCTTTCTCAAAATTCTGAGGTTCACAACCAAAAAAGGCAACATCACAATTTTCATAAATTTCATGTAAGAGCGTACCTTCCTTATAGGTGAATCTGAGTCCTAGCCTTCTTGGTTTGATGAAATTGCGTTAGGTGTTTTTTCGGGAGTTTTTATTGCATTTGGAGCTGAACTTTGTTGTGGTGGAAGACTTTGAGATAGCGACGGCTCCAATATTTCATTTAATGATGAACTTGGTGTGGAATTCTCCTCCCAACTCTAAGTTGCTTGCTCATCAAACATCACATCTCTTGAGACAATCAATTTGCTAGTTTTAGGATCATAAAGTCTGTAACCCTTCGATTCATCACTATATCCAATGAAAATTGTTTTTTCTCCTTTTTCAGCATATTTATCTCTATTTGTAGCACAAATATATGAATATGCAATACAACCGAAGACTTTTAAATGATCAACAATAGGTTTTTTGTCATACCATGCTTCAAAAGGAGTTTTGTCGGATACCACCTTAGTAGGAGAACGATTGAGGATGTAGATGGTCATATGAATAGCCTCTGCCCAAAATTGATTTGGTAATTATTTGCCTTTGAGCATGCTCCTCGCCATTTCTACGTACAATGGTTCTATTTTTCCTCTCGGCCACTCCATTTTGTTGTGGGCTTTTTCGGATTGTGAGTTGCCTTTGAATGTCATTTTGCTTGCAATATTCCATAAATAGAGTGTATAAAAACTCTCCTCCATGGTTAGTCCTCAAGCACTTGATGTTACACCCGCTTTGTTTTTCAACAAGTGCTTTAAATTGGAGAAAAATAGTAAATGCCTCCGACTTTTCATGCAAAATGTACAACTACATCATTCTTGTAAAATCATCAACAAAAAGAATAAAATATCTTTTGTTACCAAATGATGGAGGCCTTGTAGGACCACAAATGTCAGCATGTGCCAATTCAAGAGAAGTCTTGGCTCTCCAAGAGGTTTTAAGGAATGGCAGTCTTTGCATCTTGCCATAAATACATCTTTTACAAGCTTGGTCTTTTATTTCAATGGATGGAAGACCATCGATCATATTCTTCCTTTTAAGTAATTGCAGCTCTTTGTTGTACAAGTGTCCATAACTCAAGTACCATAGATGAAATTGATCATCAAATTCACTTTTGTATGCCATTTTTTCTTGTGTAGGTATTACAAATGGAAACACTTTGTTTGACGTCATTTGGATTGTAGCCACCTGAGTATTATTTTTCTTATCAAAAATTTTGCATTTTTTGTCATCAAAAGACACCGATATCCTTTTGGCAAGAGTTCTCCAACACTTAACAAGTTTTGAGTAAGATTTGGAACATAAAGGAAATCATTAATGAACTTTTGGTTACCTCCCTTTGTATGGACTGCAACAACACCTTTTCTTTTCGCATCTTGAATTTTTCCATCTCCAAGTTTTATGTGAGAAGTGTGGCTTGTGTCCAACTCTATGAACATATCTCGGTTTCCCGTCATGTGATTACCGCAACCATTATCAACATACCATACATTTTCATATTCTTTTTCTTCATTCATGCAAGAAAATACTTGATCGTCTTCATTTTTTGAGAAATTGGCTTCCTCATTGCCTTATTTGCTTTTCTTTGGACAACGGCTATAGGAGTGATCAGTATTCTTGCAAGTTTTGCATCTAAAGCAGCAATCCTTCATTTTGTGATTTGTTTTCTTGCAAATGCAGCATTCTGAATTTGAATTGCAATTTTGTTTTCCTCCTTTGTAGTTATGGCCTTGTCCTTTGCCTTTTTTGTTGATGAAGCCCCCTCTTTCTCCTTGCCGCCATTTGGAATTTTTCTTCTCCGAAGCATAAAGTTTGGACTGAAATGCTTGTTCCATGGACTGATTTGATGACCTATTCAATCTTTCTTCATGAATTTGAAGGGAACTCATTAGTTCGGTAAAAGTATAAGTGGAAAGGTTTTTAGACTCCTCAATCATAACAACAACATGATCAAACTTTGTTGGCAAACTTCTTAAAACTTTTTGTACAAATTTTCTTTCTTCAATCACATCACCAAGGCTTTGAATTTGATTCACAATTTCAGAAACTTTAGATAGATAATTTTGCATACCTTCACTTTCTTTCATTGCCAAAACATCAAAATCTCTCCAAAGGGATTGGAGTTTCAAGAAAATAACTTTTTTATTTTCTTGAAAAACTTGTTTTAGAATATCCCATGCATCTTTGGCCTTTTTTGCACCAAATATTCTTGGAAAAATTGCCTTGCTCACCCCTTGTTGTAGATATCTTAAGGCACTTGCATCTTTTCGAGTATTCTCTTTATATTGTGTGTGTTGCTCTTTGGGCCATTCATTGCTTTTTCCTTCTTTTGGTGGTTCGTCATATGTGTTTTCAACCACCTCCCAAAGATCCAAAGAAATAAATAAGGTTTGCATTTGACTACTCCAATAGTCATAACGTTCACCCTCAAAAATGGGTATTTGGTTGGCGGTATAGGCGAATATTGTAGGAATTGAACTTGAGGCCGTTTTTAAGATGAATATGAGGGTGAAAAAGTTCCAAAGAATACTGCTACAATTGTTGGCTCTGATACCAAATTTGTTGGGAATTTTTGAATGCGAAAGTGTGTTAGATAGAAGAAGGATAACAAACAAACAAAAATACAGAATTTTTACTAAAAAGTAAAGAACTCAAAATGTATAACATGAACGAGAGAGGAAGTTCTTACTAGAGAGTTTTACTTGGTTTTACTTGATTTTTTCTCTTGGTACAAAATAATTGCTAGAGCACCCTTTCTATGGGCACATTTTCACCTAGCTATTTACTCAAATTAAGTTTCACTTCCCCACCTAATATTTACTCTTATTAAGGTTTCAAGTAAGTGGGTAACTTAAAAGGTTTCCTAGGGAATGTGCAAAGTTATTAGTCCAAAGGTCACATTTATTCTAGAATTTCCAACTATTTTTCTAGAAAAATTACAAAGTGTTTTTCTAACATCTGAAAAGCCATACTGGGATCGAGTGGTCAATGTCCCAAAGCATCTGTGACAAAGAGGATGTGCCCAATCAGATAGGGAAATTGTTTGGTGGATTACTAGCATGGGAAAGTTATGGGAACTCAATCAGACTTCGCATCTGATTAAATCTCTCGAAAAAATTGATGAGGCGATGTCTTTGCTCGGTACAATTCTAGGTGTGTATCAATGGCAAGCGAACAAAGGAATTCAAACCAACTCTATGATTAAGGCAAAAGGACCCCCTGTTACTGTATCTTTCTTATTATGCTCAGAAGGACTTTTGGGCATCCTTCGACCCACACAAGTGGTTTGATGAGAGGGCTTCGTATATATAGGGGCATTCCGAGATTAACCCACCTCTTATTCGCCGATGACTTATTGTTATTCAGCCGTGTGAAGGAAGAGGACATCAGACATCTATTGGAGTTGCTGGGAAGATATGAAAGGTGATCGGGACCAAAAATAAACTTACCCAAAACGTCCCTGGTCTTTAGCACTAATGCACGAATGCAAATAATAGAAATGGTGTGCACGCTACTTAAGTGTTCAAACACTCCCGTGGAGTTTTACCTTGGCCTCCCGGTTAATTTCGGGTGGTCCAAGAGATAGGATTTCCAGTACCTAAAGGATTGAATTTGGGTGAGTATATAGGATTGGAAAGGAAAAATTCTCTCAGTGGGAGGGAAGGAAATTTTGATAAAAGTGGTCGCTCAGGCTATTCCAACTCATGTCATGAGCATCTTTGAATTCCCAGTTAATTTTTGCAAGAAAGTGAATTCGTTATGTAATCGCTTCTGGTGGTGGAAAAGGACGGGCGACGCAAAATCTAATGGGAGGCTTGGTCGAATTTCTGTAAGCCTAAGGCAAAAGGGTGGGCTCGGCTTTCGGGACCACCGGGCATTCAACTTGGCATTGCTTGCTAAGCAAGCTTGGCGTATATTGACGAATACCGACTTTCTTTGCAGTCGGGTGCTAACTAGAAAATATTGCAAGAGAATGTCTTTCCTCCAATGTTGTTCAAGGCCGCAGGACTCATACGTGTGGCAGAGCATAATAAAAGATAAGGAATGGTTAAAAAAAGGGCTTAAAGTGACGAGCCAAAAATGGAGCGTCGGTGCGATTGATTGTGGACAAATGGACTCGGGAAGAATTGATCCCATTAAAACCATTCTAGACGGGTTATGAGGACAATATGGCAGTACCAAAATGCATTGATCCAGAAATAGATTCGTGGTATGAGGCAAAGATGGTGATGTTGTTGGGTGAACAAGGGCAATGAGTGGTAGAGGAGATGGCGCTGGATTATAGCCGGATAGGATCCTCTATTCCAAAATGGTGTTTCATCTCTTATTCCATAATTCACATTCATGCCATGTATATAAAGTTACTTCCTTAATTATACACTTGGTCCGGGATCTTTACACTTGGTGTATATCCATAGATTGAAATAGGAAATGAAACATAATTTAGAATAGAGGATCTCGTGTGATTATAGCCAAGCGGATCAACCGTTTTGGGGTCTAAAAACACAGGAAAATTCACAATGAGAACGGCTTAGCATCTGTTTCATCGCTTGAGAAGGTGTAATAGTGGAGATTTTGAAAGTGTAGATGCAGTACGAGGGGTGGTTTACAAAGCAATTTGGCGGGCAAGATTACCATCCAAGATAAAGGTGCGGAGCTGGCGCCTGGTATAAGGACGACTCCCGACATGAGCAAACCTGAGGACCCGGGGAGTGAGTGAGTCGGACCGTTGCCGGATGTGCGATAGGGAGTCAGAGACAGATGATCATATTTTTTGTGTATGCCCGTCCACATTGGTTGCCTTTTGATGAACTCGATGGCATCGTTTGCTCAGACCAGTCCAGCAACTGTGCTGGAGCTGTTTCATAAATTTTCCAAGAAGGAGAGGGTGTGACAACTTCAATATGTGATGCTTCTATGTTGGCGAGTGTGGTGGAACCACAACAAATTCTATATCAAGAACATACCAGCACGTTCCGCTGAAGTACCAAGTTGGGTCCGTAAGTTTCGTTATGAGTATGAGGAGACTTGGCTAGGAAAACACCTAGCATCGACGAAACCACCAAGCACAGAATTATGGAAACCGCCACCTATGGGAAGACTCAAGATGAATGTGGATGCTGGCTTTAATGTCAAAAATTGGGCAGTGAGCTTTAGGATAATTCTGAGAAGCAATGATGGTGAATTCAGGGGAGCGCGGGCCGAAGCTTAGTTTGGTTCGTGCGAGGTGCTAGCCATGGAGTTCAGAATATTAATTGAATGCTTGAAGTGGCTGCAAGACAGAGGTGTTCGATCGGCTTAAGTTGAGGGGGATTCTCTACAACTTCTCAGCTTTCTCGAAGAACAGGATTCATGCGTTTCCTTCTACAAAAATGACGTGGAAGTTGCCTAAGCTCTCATTTTCAATTTTAGCAAATCACCTTGTCACATATCCGACTGACGGCTAATAGAGTGGCGCATAGCTTAGTATCCTTTTCCTCTTGTAACATAGCTAGTGTTGACATTTGGGGGTCCATGGCCCCAAGTTTCATTCAGTACGTCTTGTACCAGGATAATTTACAAGTTGAATGATTAATGGAATCAGAAGTACATCCTAGGGACTGTTCCTCAAAAAAAAAAAAAAAAATAATCTATGTTATTTTATTTATATTTTTTCAATTATATACCAAATAAATTTAGGGGAAAAAATTTGACGGTAAATAAGGAAGATGAAAACATTCGATGTGCCAGAAATTAAAGTGTGTAGGTGAAAACACAAATAACAATTTAATATTTAATAGCTAAATAATCTATTTAAATAACTTAACTTAGTTATAGAAGCGATCAATGCCTTTAAGGCATTGGGTTTGCATTTGATGACAATTCGGTAGTGGGCGTGCACTCGATGCCTCCATGGCATTAGAAGGCATAATAAAGCGTTTTGCTTGTGAGGCCAACCCGTTACGGGATAAGTAGAGTTTCATGTCATGTTCCCTACCTAAGTAGAGAATCAACGTGCTTACCCACGCCAATCCCTATTCACGCGCTCTTACATATGTAATACCCGAATGCATAAGCTATTGATCGCCGTCCCAAAATGCTCGGGTGGCAAACGACAGCAAGCACACTCAAACATGCTTCGGGTAGTGCAAAATTTTCAAACATTATTTGTAATCCGATTACATGCTTTCAATATTGAACCAGTGTTGCATACAATCATAATGTAAAAAGGTTGTCTTGCTAAATAGTTGAATCTAGTTGATGAACATCAGTGAGATTATTTTCTTTAACATGGTTGTTAATGGGAGAACATATATGGTAGAGAAAGTTATAAAAATTTGGAGTACTAAAAATAGGTAATTTTAAAAAAAAAAAAGAAAGTGATAAATAGTGATTAAATATATATAAAAAAAAAAAGTAATTCGAAGTTGGAAAACAGACAGCAAGCTAATTTTAGTTTTTAGTTTATTTTAAAAAAAAAAAAGTTAAGCAAAAGTAGAAAAACAAAGTCACTATTTGTTAATTTTCTTTTTAGTACAAGTAGGAAAACAAAAGACTTATTAGCAGTTTGGCACTTAAATCGCAACAACTAAAATAAATAAATAAGTAAAAAAAAAGGCATTATTGATAAACATAATAAAATTTTCAATATTATTTCAAAAATAAAATAAAATAAAATAAAATTTTTCATTATATCCCAATTAAGAGCTGTATCCATAGCCCAAGAAGTAGTGCTAGACTTTGGTGAAGAAATGGAGCTCTATGCTTTCAAAACTTCTCCTCGTGGGTACATTTGATGTACTACATTATGTGAGACTAGATAAACTTTCAAACGAGTAAGTCTTTTATGCCATCACAGTGTCAGATTTTTATTCTAAATTAGACTTGCGTTTCGCTTAAAGGGTTTCTATTTCAGGTCATTGGGCCCCATGACATGAATCGATTGTATGAGAATATCCCTGAATGATCAGTCTGGCATTCGTTTCCAGGAAGATGCTTTACTTTCAACCGGGTCAAGATACAGAGCATAACTTATTGTGAAAACTGAAAACAAATCTGAAGCATGGTGGAAGATATCGACCTGGCTATTCATTTGTTATTTTGGTAAACTTAAATACTCTTGAGTTGCACGTTAAAAGAACTTTTATTTTCTGAACCATATTCCCGAGTACGATCATATAACAATACCTTGCCTTCTTCAATCAGATACGGAGGAGATTGCATCTCACAGTGTTATGGCTATGGCTATCATTAAACTATCTCAATCTGATGGTTAAGATAAACCATTGCTAAACATCTCTTTAAACATAAAATCAAACCTCTCATAATCAACTACTAGTAAACCCGACCATAACCGGGACGTAGCCCGTTCACAATGCAAACTTTCACACACAAACGACACACGTCTTATACACATGATGAAGTCTTGGCAATCTATTTACAATCATACTCACAATTAAACAGAAAATAATAATAATAATAATAATAATAATAAGTGCATTTCTTGGGGCCGAAAGCTGAAATTTTCATATAAAATTCAGGTGAAGGCCGAACTGCCGCTCGAGAGAAGAAATAGTTGAGTTTTTCTTCTTGATCTGGACCAGCTTGTCATACACACACCAGGGGAAGCTAATGTAATGATCCCTCTTCATTCCCTCATTGTAACAACCCCAATAATCAGGATGATAGGTCACATGATACCAAGCTGATGCCTTTGCATTCATATCATCCAATTCACTTCTCCTCTTGAACCATGATCGAGCTTCGTTCCTCAACGACCTCACAGCAGCACCAATGGCCTCTGAATCTTTTCTTCGGTCAAAAGTTTTCGACATCTTCATGATACCACCACTCAGTATTTCAGCCTCAGTTTTTATGCCATAGTACTCCATCAAGTTGCCCAACTTGTAATCATACTCGGTTTTGTAATCAATTGCTTCGTCTATGTAGTCTTCGAATCCATCGACCTCCATGTCACGGTCATATGACCTCCTCGCCACTTCTTTGGTGAAAGATTCGAAAGAGGCGGTGCGGGGGGGAATATCCTTGACCGCCCTGAAAAGCTTCCCAATTATACGCCGAGATTCATAGGTGGGTTTGTTGGGCTTGTCCATGAAATCAGGGAATTCTTTCACACGTAATTGAGGTGGGATTTCTGCAGGGACGCCGGTTTTTGGAAAGTCAACTGCAATTGCAAACAACCTAGCCAGCTCTAAACACGGCTCACTCAGTGCCATGAGTGGTTCCTTGTCAGCAAAGGCAGTGTGAGCATTTGCAATGACTCCTAAACTATCATTCACTATGTAATTCGTGAAGTATTCCTCAACTTCCTGTCGCACAGAGAATAAGGTAAAATAGCACAAAGAGTACATCTATTTACACAACTATAATTCATATGCATCATTAAACTCGTAATATCTATATTAATCGTAAAAAATAGATAAGAACAAGATGAGGTTAGTGCCATCTCAGAAAGTAAATGCATCAAGAGCAGCAGTACCTCAATGGTCACATCGTGATCCAGTTGAGAGCTTGGAGCAGGATCATAATCCATTGGTCTGGCTTGCTTTGGGGGAATCAAGTCAGGGTCCCAACAAACAAAGTATATGTCTCCATCCAAATCACTTCCAGAACATTCATTTGGATGGGGTCTGTCATTAGAAAAGAGTAATCTTGAAGGAAAATACAGAAAGAAATATGTAAGATGTATGGACAGGTTAGTTCAGAAGCTAAGAATATATCAGCTTACCTCATTCCTTTTCGGGGGAAAACAACACAGTCCACCATGTGATGCAATGCTGGCACATCAACAGCATTTAAAACACGGATATCACCAGGGTGCAAACACGGATTTTTAGCCACGGCTACCTTTCCTTTGATAAGGTAACTAAGCTCGGTTGACGTAGAGTCATCATACATATCGGATTCCCCATAGAACCGTCTCCGTCCAGCACCAGAAAATTGCACAAACACCTGTCCATATTCCAAAGTGCCAGTTTCATCCAGACATCCCATCATTTGCCGGGCTTGTGGGACAAATATTCTTGCTTTCGCACGCAAATCCAGTAACTTTGACGAACGAAAAGCTAGCAGCATCATTGAAAGAAACGGTTCTCCATCGGGCTTATAGCCACATTTTAACATTTCCTTTAGGATATTGGTATTTTCTCCTGGAGACATCAAATCTAGAGCTTCCTGGGCTCTCAATGGATCAACTAAGATAGCATCAAGCTGATCTACTGCTTCTCTTTGCTTCTTCTCGAAAACATGATCCCTAACTCCAAGAGTAGACAAAAGAGTGATGATTTGCCGATTTAGAAAACAAGGCTGATATTTGCTCCACCCCAAAACATCTAGTTTTGTATTTTCTGATTTATACTTCAACATGCTTGGTCTCAGTGACAGTTTGAATGATGAACGGGGATCAACAGCCACGACTCCCTTGTAGCCACCATACCTGATCTGAAAGGCCGATGGAATGAAACGGCTAAGCCCACATTTTTTAGCAACACTCCAAGCAAAGTCAGCTGATATCTTCCCGATGCCATCCGAAAAGACATACTTTTTTCCATCTGTTACAATCTCACTATCACAAATCGCTTCAATCTCATGCCGATCAACATTCAGAGTTTCTGTGGATGAACCAAAGGATTGACCAAGTCTGGCAGCATACTTAGCCACATTTCTTATGGATCGAAAGTCACCCATCCACCCTCTGATACCATCAGCATTTAGGCTATTGGTTGGAGCAAACATCCAGAGAGAATTATCTCGCAATTGGCTTGAGGAAAATGCCAGAAAATCGAATTTCTTGTTCCCAATTCTGATGCCTTCCATGAGTGTCGAAAGTATCCTCTCATAAAGCTTTGTCCTTCGATTCTCCTCCCCAGTAGCTACCCTTGGGGATAAATCAGTTGAATACATTTTATCCCATTCCTCATCCACAAATGAAACGCGAAGAAAATTATCAATGTAATCTCGACAGTGGCGCAACACACGGTTCGACACATTTACTTCTGGACCCAAGAAATACACCTTAGTTGGAGTTACTTGAACCCTATGCACATAGACAAGACCATCATCTAAACAAATAGCAGGTGATTTTGGGTGCTCTCTGAAAGTCCGATATTTATCATATTGATCATTAAGCCATCTCACTGGATCATAGCAGCACTCCTTTAGATAGTACAGTTTCTCTAGAGCGTGATCTATATATCTGATATCAAATAGCTGTGGATTGACCAACTGAAAGAAGTTTGAATCTAGCTTGGGCCCCGGAAGACATCCAGTCTGTACCAAACTGCAAACCTTAAATAGTATTCTATAAGGCAATTCAAGTCCTCCGGTAGGATTTACGATAGGGACTAGAGACAGATTATGAGAAAATGGGACCCCTGTCTCCAAATGGAATGGATTCTCACTTTCATTATAATACACAAAATTGTCTCTGAATTTTGGAAGCCTCGTCTCGAAAGGAAGCTGGAGGCACAAACCCGAAGATTGTCCAATGCGCGATGATGGAGTAAAGTCGGTTGTTCGGATCCACTGATCATCTGGAGTATCCATAAAATAGCTATGAAAAGAATCATTGAGCTTCTTGTAGATTCGAGGCCCGCCAAATAACTGAAGCATAAGAAAGAAACATGTGGTTTTAGATTTCAATAACAATGGACAAAGCTCATCAAGATAAAGAATTATGTTAAACGTAAAACCTGTATGAGAAGAAGCCTTGCAGTTTGTCCACGCGGGCTATATAACACAATCCGCCATATATTTTCGTAAGAGAGCTGAAGCTTATATTCAACTGAGTTGTGGCAGAAAAAGAAATGCATTTTCTTCAGCCCCGTTCCAAACTTAACCAAAACACTTGCGCATTTCCATAGCACGGAAAATTTCTCTCTTGATGTCTGACATCCAAAATTCAAAGTAACTTGCTCCATTTGATACAAATTCGTTCTAGGTTCCTGTACAATGTTAATATCTGATTCCCAAGCCTTCAAATAAGAAGTACCATAGTACAGGCGCTTATTTGCCAAACTGATAATCGTCTCAGCACAACTGTTATTAATAAATTGAACTCTGGCATATGCCCTTGGACCTTGTTTCGACTTTTTTACTTCTAACGCAACTATCGTCTCTTTGCCTGTATACAGCTCGAAAAACCTTTTAGCCTCTTCAGCAGCAATAAGGTAAGGGAAGCCAGACACCTGAATTGTCTTTCCCATCTGGCCAAATGCCAACTGCAGTTTGGCATTAATAAGGATATGCGATCAAATAGAAGCATTTTGCTCATTAGATGCACACACAACACACGTACACAGACAAAAATACACAATATTGACCCCATTCAGCCATCAAACTCCAACTCAGGTGTACACAATATTAACGTACATAATAAATTACAAGAAACCCAAAATGCCAAATCATGTAAGTACTCCATCAACATTAAATACACTTACTTTTTCCCCCAAATTCGCCAAATTCTGCGAAAAGACAGAAAAGGTAAAACACAGTTCTAATGGCCATCAATTTCAAAAGAATCACCTCATAAATAAACTCTCAGAAAAGTTAACAGCCAACATGAAGCAGCATAAAACCATAAAAAGTACAGAAAAATATCACAACCAAAAGAACCCAAGAAAAAATGACACCTTTTTTTTTTTTTTTTTTTTGAGAGAGAGAGAGAGCATTACCAAGAAAACAGACTTCAACTGGTAAGAGCTGAAACTACTTCACCACCACACTAAAGATTTGCAAGAATTCTTGAACGATCACACGATTATGCTTCTTATTCACTTAAAAACAGACCCATTTCCAAAAAATAATAATAATAATAATAATAATAATAATTGCTTCTGAATTTTTGTTAGTGCTTTTTTGGAGAGAGAGAGGGAGTGAGAGAGGGAGTGAGAGAGTGATAGAGTGATAGAGAGAGTGGACGAGGGGTTGACGGGGGAGAAAACTTAAGTCTATTATTGTTATGTCTATAATGTAAAAGACTATTGATAGTCTTTTTTCTTTCCTTTGCTTAGCCAGTAAGAGAGTGGAAGGAAGGGTAAAGATTCCATGAAATGCGGCACTATGATTGATTATTGTAATGTATCCATTGTTGGTTGATGATGTATGGACTCTTTATCCATCATCCAATCATTACCATCAAAGGATCGCTTTACTCATCATGCAGCAAACTTGGTCATTTTTTCACAATTAATGAATTAATTAATCAACTCTTTTAATTGGGTGCTCTTTCGCCGTACCTTTAGGCTGCATTTGGAATATGAATTTTGAAGAGCAAAAAATAAAAGAAAAATAAAAATGATTAAAAATAAAAATAGAGTATTATCGTTAAAGTTAAAAAAAAATATATTTTTATTTTTTTAATCAAAATTTAAAAATCAAACGGAAGGTTAGGGTTTGTTTGGTAGAGAGGAAAATGGGAAAAATAAGAGTGAAAAGAAGGAATATAAGAGAAAAGAAATTATTTTTCTTCATTTGGTTAGGGTTGGAAAAGTGGGAAGAAATAAAAAAAAAATTACATGAGGCCCACCAAATTTTTTTCCTCACAAAATTGTGTGAAAAATGAAATAAAAAAAATACAATTATTTTTTTTAATTTCTTTCTATTCATTTTCCTCTTATCCAAACAATCAGGTGAAAATTAAACTCCACCTATTTTCTTTCCAATCCTTTTTTTTCCTTTTATTTTTTTTCTTCTCTATTTTCTTTTATTTGCAAAACGGACTGTTAGTGGTAAGTCGAAGCTCCATTACTTTGAAATTGTATGTTTGATCTTTTATAAATGCAAGTCAAATGGGGGACGAATGGGTCAATCGCTCTCCCTTATATCAAGTTAAAATTTATATGTATTTATTTAAAAATTTTAAGTTTCAGCCCCTCTAAATTATTGAAGGACCTTTGATATTTTATTTAGATTTGATCTCGTCCCCTTCAAATTTAAATAAAAATTTCTGACTCCGTCTCTTTATATAGGTGTTGTTCTACTTTTAATATTAATTTTTCTTTATAAGAAAAAGTAGATGCTCTTTGGAATTTTAAATTTTAGCGAATAGAAGAAAAGAGGACAAATATTTGAATTCTTTTAAGTCCCCCAAACGTGATTATTTGTATAATTGAGTGGTAGTTTGTATTTTATTAAATCGCAATTGATTTGTACTCATTATTCGACTTACCTAAATTTTGGATTTTGTATCTAATTTGATGAAAACTTCCAAAGAAATCCGTGAAACGAATTAATTTTTATGTGGTATTTTTCATAATTCAGATCTATTGTGTTTTATATCTCGCAGCATGGCCACAATAATATGGCAAATATGTTTAAATTTAAACCTCATTATCTTTCTTATACACTGTAAACTGAAAGGAACCTTATTCTTCTCAACTAAGTTACTACTTTTTCATCAAAAAAAAAAAAAAAACCTACTACTTTTTCTTTGTTTATTGTTTGTCTTTTTGTTTCACTGTTTTTTGATAAAATCGACTAAGTTATTTCTAACATAAAGGAGTGGGGGAGCTCAGTTATTTCTTACTATAACGGATAACCTTCAAGTGCCTTTGTTTGTTAGGTTGTACTATAGAAATTGATATTCACAGTGCTCATTATCACATTAATAATTATTTCAATATATTATTCATCTTATGGAAAGGAATTAAATTATATTTCTTATCCAATATTTGGTTTTGATATGGAATGTCTGACACGTGTTCTGGTGATCCACGATCTGGCGTCACGTATTAGACTTGACATGTGGCGGCACTATAGAAAAAACGCTCGATTCCGGCGGAATTATTCCGGGGGAAATTTTCCCCAGGAATTTCCCCCGGAATTTTCTTTTTTTTTTTTTTAAACCGGGGGAAATCTGGGGGAAAAGTTCCCCCGGTTTTTTTTAAATTTTTTAAATTAAAAATCGGGGGAAATTCCGGGGAAAAATTTTCCCCGGTTTTTTTTTGAATTTTTTTTATTGAAAACCGGGGGAAATTTCCCCTGATTTTTTTTTTGAATTTTTTTTTTAAAAATTGAGGGAAATTCCCGGGGAAAATTTCCTCCTGTTTTTTTTTTGAATTTTTTTTATTGAAAACCAGGGGAAATTCCGGGGGAAATTTCCCCCGATTTTTTTTTTGAATTTTTGTTTTTAAAAAATCGGGGGAAATTCCGGGGGAAAATTTCCCGCGCGATTTTTTTTTAATTTTTTTTAATTAAAAACATACTATTTAGACATATTAAGCAAAATAATAAACAAAGTTAGAATTAGCTCAATGGCAAGGTATTAGTCTTGCATCCAAGAGGTCCCAAGTTCGAGTCCACACAAGAGCAAAATTTTCTTTTTTTTTAAATTAAAATCGGGGGAAATTCAAGGGAAAAATTTCCCCCAGTTTTTTTTTTTTGAATTTTTTTTAAAAATCGGGGGAAATCTGGGGGAAATTTCCCCCGATTTTTTTTTAATTTTTTTTAATTAAAAACATAATATTTACACATATTAAGCAAAATAATAAACAAAGTTGAAAGTAGCTCAATGGTAAGGTATTAGTCTTGCATCCAAGAGGTCCCAAGTTCGAGTCCACACAAGAGCAAAAATTGTTTTTTTTTAAATTAAAACTGGGGGAATTCTGGGGGAAAATTTTCCCCGGTTTTTTTTTTTGAATTTTTTTTAAAAAAAGCAGGGGAAATCCGGGGGAAATTTCCTCCGATTTTTTTTAATTTTTTTAATTAAAAACGTAATATTAATATATAATAGGCAAAACAATAAACAAAGTTGGAAGTAGCTCAATGGCAAAATTTTAGTCTTGTATCCAAGAGGTCCCAAGTTCAAGTTTGTACAAGAGCAAAAAAAAAAAATTTTAAATTAAAAACACTCTTTGGGGAAATATATTTATATAATATCAATAATATCTTTTCACTATTATTATTTATACTATCTTTTAATTATGTTTAATATATTTATAGGTATGCATATGTTTATATTGTATATATATGTTTATGTAGTATATAGAATATATATATTTATATAATATCAATACTATCTTTTAACTATTATTATTTATACTATCTTTTAATTTTATATATAATATACTTATAGGTATACATATGTCTATATAGTATATATATGTTCATATAGTATATAGAATATATATATTTATATAATATCAAAAATATCATTTAACTATTATTATTTATACTATCGTTTAATTATGTATATAATATACTTATAGGTATGCATATGTCTATATAGTATATATATGTTCATATAGTATATAGAATATATATATTTTTATAATATCAATACTATCTTTTAACTATTATTATTTATACTATCTTTTAATTATGTATAGAATATACTTATAGGTATGCATATGTCTATATATTATATATATGTTCATATAGGATATAGAAAATATATTTATATAATATCAATACTATCTTTTAACTATTCTTAATTATATTATCTTTTAATTATGTATATAATATACTTATAGGTATACATATGTCTATATAGTATATAGAATATATATGTTTATATAATATCAATACTATCTTTTAACTATTATTATTTATACTATCTTATAAAATATACTTATAGGTATACATATGTCTATAGAGTATATATTTTATCATATAGGATATAGAAAATATATTTATATAATATCAATACTATCTTTTAACTATTATTATTTATATTATCTTTTAATTATGTATATAATATACTTATAGGTATACATATGTCTATATGGTGTATATATATATCTATATAGTATATATATGTTTATATAGTATCAAATTATATTTTAACTGTTATTATTTATACTAGATTTTAATTATGTATAATATATTTATAGGTATACATATGTTTATATAGTATATATTTAACTATTAATATTTATATTATCTTTTAATTAGTGGAATACATAGTGTATATATATATATATATGTTTACGTAGTATATATAAAATATAGGTTTATGTAGTATAAATACTATGTATTCCACTAATTAAAAGTATATGTCTGTATATGGTATACATATGTATATAGTATATATAATATGTTTGTATATAGTATATGTTTGTATAGTGTATATATAGTATATAGTATATGTTTGTATAGTGTATAGTATATAGTATATGTTTGTATAGTGTATATATATATATATATATATATGTTTACGTAGTATATATAATATATAAGTTTATATAGTATCAATACTATTAGAAGATAAAACTATTTATAAGAATCAGAAGAATATTTATTGGTATATATATGTTTATATAGTATATATAATACATGTGTTTATATAGTATAAATATTATATTTTAATTATTTATAATACATTTATTTTGTTTTTTAAAATTGAAAGAAAGAATGTTAAAATAAGAATTATCAAATAAATATATAATAAATATAAAATAAGACAAAATAGAACACAACTTTCAGCAATAGCCTGGTGGTGAAGGGTTGGTCATTTAACCTTGAGGTCACGAGTTCGAATTCTATCAATTACAAATATTTGCATATTTTGGGAGTTACTATTCCGGCGGCGGCGGTCCGGAGGCGGAGGCGGTCTGGGCGGGCGGCGGTCCGGCGGGTGGTGGCGGAGGAGGCGGCGGTCCGGGCGGGCGGGCGGCGGCAGCGGGGTGGTCCGGCGGAAAACGGTAGTCCGGGGCCATTTTTTCCGGCGGACACGATTCCGCCGGATTTACTGTTTTTCGGCGAATTTCTGCCGAATTTTTCCCCCGATTTTGGCGTTTTTTCCTGTAGTGCGGCTCTCCTCAAGAATATTCACACCCCCGAAGATGGGCGTCCACTATCGGGCAAAAGTACTCCTTGAGCTCGGCTCCTCCTCAATTGTTGACTTATCTAAAGGTGGCAATTCAGATGGATCGGGAGAGCTCAAGTTAAGTTGGATTGAGGTAGGGGTATAATATAAAATCTCGTAATCCTATCCCAATCCCTAACTTGTTAAACCCATGAGACTTCAACCCTAACCCAAGTTCATGTCAACTTGGGTTGACCTGTTTTAAATAAAAATTCCAACCTTTCTAATGAAAAAATTAAAACAATTATAATTTACTAGTTAAAAGTTGACTTTTTCCTAATTTTTCATTTAGCTAACTATACACTATATACATTTATTTTGTATGCACTATAAAAAAGCACTCCTTCACTAAGTCTACCGAAAATTTTGTGACAAAGATATTTTTATATTTTGTCACAGTTTTAGAGTATCATCACATACATGTGATGATTAATGACAAAATTCAATATAAATATAACTAAATAAACAATTAGTAACAAGACATTTACTAACAAATTTTTTATAAATGAAATCTAGCATAGAAAACTAAATTTATAATTGGTTCGTCACTAAAAGGTATACATTCTTGTAGTGATGATCGGCTACGTACAAAATACATGTTTAAAATTTATATTAAAAATTAATGAGTTCATTTCCTACTCTAGTTTATTTAAATTTTATTTATAATATACTGTAAAAATGTTTGATAAAAAAATTCATTCAATATTAAAATAAATCAATATAAAACTTCAATGAATGCAAATAAACAATTAAAAAAAAAAGATATACTTTTTTGGAGGGAAGAAGAAGATGATAACTAACATAATTATAGTTTTTCATTCAAATTGACTTTTCACTTATTTAAAAGATTTAACTATCTCAATCTTTAAATATATAAAAAAAATTTATCTGTTTAATAATTAAAAAAAAATTCATATTCTCTTTTTCATAATTTTTTCTATATTATATTATTAATAATTAATTATAACCCATCAAAATAGTATGATTTATAATTTATACATAATATATTTTTCTCTAAGCTGTAGGCAAATGAGAAAAAAAAGATTAAACAAAAATGATTTAAGTTGGGTTGGGTCGGGTTAGGTTGTTGGTTAACTCATAAAAGAATTCAAATTGTCTAGATAACCCACGAGTCAACCCAACCCAATCCATATTTTCAAGTTGCTTTCGGGTTTTACCCATTTTTAATCCAACATATGAACTCTCAACCCCAACCTGCTATTTTTGTGTTGAGTTCATATTGGGTCAGAAATTGTCACCCTAGGCCTATCCATTGAAGATTGTGCCACCCACTTGTCGTAGTCCTCCATATCTTGACACATCAGACAGTTCCCAACAGAGAGTATATTTGCCCTACAACCACTGTTATGGCATGAATGTCCTTTATGTACTTAGACCCTACAGTCATAGGAATCCTATTTCTCACCGACTTGGCCCTAATCCCAAAGACCTAGATTTACTATAAATACTCCTGATAAAATTTTAGAAAGGTAACACATATTATATAGCCGTTACCTCGTTCGAGTTTCTCTAGCTTACATCACATTCTCACTCATTATACTGATTTGAGCGTCGAAGGGTCTTCGTCAGAGTTATTTCCAACGAAACTCGCATGTTCTTCATCCTTGCAGGACAAGGACTCTCCTTCCGATCGTCGAACTGCCTTCCCACACCATCCTCGAGGAGCAGCTCCAAAATTCGACATCATCAGGTTTGACAAAATTTTGCCTGTGATATAATCCATATTTGGAAAAAATGATTGATATACCTTTGTGTTTACATAAATAAATACATTTTAAAGCGTATACAGAGATCCATGAATTAATTGTAATTATATTTTTGTCAACTTTGACAATTATCAATTGCCTTCCAACTAATATTTATTCTATATTATTTTATTTATATTTTCTCAATTATGTTATAATATTTTTTCTTATGTATTTTTCAATTGAATAAAAAATAATTAAAAAAAAAGAATTGACAGTAAATAAGGAAGATGATAAAATAATTTGACTTAAATAAAATATGTAGCCAAAACAAGAAAACACTTAACACATTTGATGTGCCAAACAGTAAAGATTGTGGATAGAAACAAAAATAACAATTTAATATTTAATAGTTAAATAACCAATTTAAATAACTTAACTTAGTTATAGAAGCCATCAATGCCTTTAAGGCATTGGGCGTGCATTCTATGACAATTCGGTGGTGGGCGTGCACTCGATGCCTACTTGGCATTAGAAGGCATAATAAAGCATTTTACGTGTGAGGACAATCCGTTTCGGGATAAATAGAGTTTCCTGCCATGTCTGCTGCCTAAGTAGATAACCAATATGCTTACGCACGTCAATCACCATTCACGCGATCTTACGTATGTAATACCCAAACAGACAAGCTTTTGATCGCCGTCCTAAAATGTTTGACTGGCAAACGATAGCAAGCACACTCAAACATGCTTCGGGTGACACGAAAAATATGAGACCGATATGAAACTGATTATGGAATGAAACTGATGTGGCCGAATCTGCCTTGGCCACGTGTGCGCCTCCTCAGCTCACACGTCGGATCCAGCTCAGCACATGCCGCGATCCTCCTATTGCCGCGTGTCAGA
The DNA here is from genome assembly GCA_026212405.1 of Petrea volubilis. NCBI lineage: Eukaryota > Viridiplantae > Streptophyta > Magnoliopsida > Lamiales > Verbenaceae > Petrea > Petrea volubilis. The sequence continues at coordinate 7,378,410 of CM047882.1, read as the reverse complement.
CCTAGTTCGATCAGGCTCCATGATCTTTTTTTGGCGGCCTAGTTCGGTCAGAGTTCATCACATCTTCTTGACTCGTATGCTCTCCTGGATGTCATGACATTATCGATGTCGACCCCACTTCATTCTCGGAGTTAGTCCCCTGATGCCCACCTCGAGCAAGGAATGCACCCAACGCGCCCACAGTGCGTCATCAGGAACGCCCATTACCAGCAACGGGGTTGGGCCAGCTTAACTCTGGTCCGACCCACCTATTTTTTATTATTAAAAAATTTAAAATCCTTCCCCCCAAAAAATCGAAATATTTTTAATATTTTATAAAGGTTGGGTCTCACCCTCCCTCCTAAATAAAATTTTTTGGCTATGTCCCTTATCAAGAAATATTGTAAAATATAATGTTTTCACCATAAATAACACAATAAGGTTTGCTTTTTTCCATTTTTTTTCCGTCATTATATATATATATATATATATATATATATATATTCCATTGTCCAAACATAACCAAAAGAAAAAAGGTATCTATTCTGACTCTACCCTTTCTATGTTACGAGTTTATAAAATCTGGCACCCAAGCAATAAAGTTTTGTTTGACATGTTAAAATCAAAGTAAAATTGCAAAGTCAGAAGGATAAAACTGCCCGCGTGACAATACTATGGGACAAAGCCAAGCCGAGCCAAGAGGACCACAAAATTGGGAAGAAAACAAGAAATATCCCAAGAATCAGTTGGGATCAATCAACATTAATTTTTGTAGAACTAAAATGCTCAGCTCTTCTTTTTTTTTTTTTTATATATAAATGAAAGCGGTTCATTTCAATCAATCAAATATAACACACTAATACACAACTAGAACAATAATCGCGTTCACAAAAATTTGAATCCATAATCTAAAGGTTGTGGAACCTCAACCTTACCAGTAAGACCAGGCCTCATTGGCGCTTAGCTGTTATGTTGAACTGTTGGTTATTTGCTACATTTTCACAAGGAAACAAAAGGAGGGGGTCTATTCCATTTATAGACATTTATGGAGAGAATATACGACTTAATTTCTTTCGTATCGACATGATCGTCTTTCAATTTTATGAGGGTTTTTGTGGTGAAAACGTGTAAATTATGGTGATTTGTCGAGAAGGGCCAAGAAATTGTAGCATCAATAAACATTGGATAATAATTTAGGGCCCTTTTAAAATTATAAGATAATTAATATGTCAATTTTTGATAAATGAAAACATAAAAAATAAACTAAAATGTTATTTAGCGTCTACCTATAAAGAAAGAAGGTAGCATGAAGGAAAATAATAAAGAGTTAAATACACTTTGCCCCCTCAAACTATACCATTTATATCATTTACCGTCTCAAATTACAAAGTGTAACACTTACCCCCTCAATTAAATGTTTGGACAAAAATACCCTTAACCATGTCTATTTATATATTTTTATCATATTTGTAAAATTTAGAAACCTATATTAAGCTTAAAACTTTTTTATTAGCTATAAAATATATTTTATAAATATTCTATTTTTAAAAAAATTATTAATAGCTTTAATTCAAATTAAAATTTAATTAACTGATTTGTATTTTTTTTTAAAAATATATGAAAAAGATTAACCCTAGTTATTTGAATTTAATGAAAGAATTAACTACTTATTTAAAATGAAGTTTAACTAATTAGAATAGAAAAATAAATATATATTTATTAACTATAACTTAAATATGTGTTCTTATTGAGTAAATTTACTTAAACATAAGTGGATTCTTTTTGAATAAAAATATGAATAAAAGGAACATAGATAAATTTAACTTAATAAAAATATAGACACCGTCCATTTTCAGTAAAAAATCCTAAAATTTATTTTTTACTTAAAAGTAAAAAATTCAATTTTAATTTCAAATAATTATTACTTTTGTTTTTAATATTTGAATGGCAATTATTCATTTACTTTGATATATAATATGAAAACTAGTTTTTGGATAAATAAAATTTTAAAATTGAATTCAAAGTATTAGTTATTCTAAATATTTTGTGTATATATATACAAATTGTTTAATTTTTAAGTATAAAAAGTGAGGAAAAGAGAAAGAGAGACTACAACGGCATTTTGTCTATTTCTTTAATTGACGATGGCAACACGACCTAGCACATTCTGATTTTGTTACGGTTGACCATGTAAAGTATAAGAATTTTACAAAATGCCACCTTCGATCATTTTCAAGCAGAATATATATTTTAATGAGATTCCATCACATAAATTACCTAAGGGAAATATAGGATTTTCACAATTTCTTTCTTTTCTTTTTTTTTTATTTTTTGGATAATTAAACAATTCCTTTCCGACTTCGACTTTTCTTGGCAAATCCTCTTTGTCCAGCATCTTATTCAATCTAACAACAGATCTTTTGGGATTTGAAGTTCATCAAAGGGCAGATTATCATCAGAGATTCGGAGACCGACGGATTTGATTATTCAACTGTAAGCTCAAATTAAAGTTGAATCCTTCAATCAATCTCAATACCAATCTTTTAAGTTATTATATATTTTGGGGAATTGGCTGAAAACTTTGTTCTCTTAACTCATCCTTGATGCGAGTTGAGTGAGATTTTGTTTTATGTATTGATTAAATTAGTAAAATTAAATGAACTAAAAAACAAAAAACAAAAATTCAAGAAATAAGTATTTATGGCCTTCAATTTCAAAATCAAAGAAATTGCAACGAACCTGTTAATTCTCACAGGAGTAGAACCGCCTTCCCGTATTGTCATCAATCCACGAGCACCGTAATATACATCTCTTTCCCACATTTGCAATTCACGATGCCACTTTCTGCCATGTTGATTTTGTTCCAAATTGACCAAAAATTAGCAAACCCTAAGACTGTTGATTGATCAATTTCGTCTTCCCATCGTCAATATTGGGACTCAACTATTCAATTTTCGCTCTTATTCACTCACTAATCTACGGTTTTAAATAGGGGAAATGAGAGAAAGTAGTTGTTGTCATAAACAACAAAATTCTGAGGTATTACTATTGTAAAAGGTTTTTGCTGCTTAAAAAAAATATCATGTGACCGGCACGTGTGAACTCCAGCGCCCAATTTGATTGGAAATTTGTGAAAGGACCAAAATTGAAAATGGACAGGACTACATTTGAAAATTTAGAACTAAATGTGTCAATTCATGACCAAATATGTCAAATTGAACTAATATACAGAACTAAATGTGCAACCATTAAACTTATAGGACGAAATTTGAAAATGATGTCTCACTTACAGGACCAAAAGTGTAATTAAGCCATTTTTTTTAGTTCTTATTTATTCTCCATTTTCTCTCTCTTCTCTTCTCTCATTTTCACGTTCATTTTACTTTCACTCTCCCTCACTATCCTTCTTTTTATTCAACTTTTTAATTTTTTTTTTTCCTTTTACATGGTTTTTGTTTTTCAATTAGTTTTATCTTATTTTACCTTTTATTTATTATTAATTTATATTAGAAATAGTTAAAAAAATATTTTGATAATATAAATTCTATTAAATTTTAAACATAAATTAAATTATATATATTTTTTATTAAACACACACATTGAATATGTCAAAATTACTAATCAAATATTACTTGTTTCGATTTGATATAACTAATTTAAATACAATACAAAACCTCTTTAATTTCAAACCTCCCTATTCTATGACATGACAGAGTGGGAGCTGTTGCGCGATATAGGAGATGATGTAGCCCTGTTTGTGAATCAACTCAGTTGCATTTGTTGTCCCGTACCACCAGGCAGAGGAAATGCCATATACCATGCGGACAAAGAGTCATACACAAGCAAGATAATGTCAAATGATCTCCCGCAGGACTTGAGTAGCTTCTCAAAGCAGTTCGAGATTGCATAGTAGAAAATTTTAAAATATCAGCTCATAATTAGTAGTGCAAGAACATATCAACAGATTTGACAGTATGAAGCAGTGTCATACCTTGTTGCATGAATAAATGAATTTATGAGAACAAGCACTTGCTTGGGTTAACATCAGAATCACATCATGCCAATCAGCCAATATAGACTGTTGCATATACTTAACAAATCTATGACTTCTCTTTCATATTTAGTTTCCAACCAAAAAGGGAACCATGGCACACTTCCACACCTCTTTGATGAAAGATTGCCATCTACAGATCAGCTAACCACAAGTAATCTATTCTAGAAACGCTGCGGGTATGATTCTGATTAATTCGGACTAATTTGTCAAAGATTATGCACTGTGGTTTCATCCAAATAATACAAAGGGCGAATTTGCACTGTGAGACCACTCGACAAAGCCCTGTTATCAAAAGTCGAGGTGTGAAGGAAGGCTTATTAACTAATTGCTGGAGAGATTGATCAACTTTGAGATTCTTGACATCTTAATAGATTGCCATAAGCCGTGAAAAACGATTTCCTGTAAGTAACATCAGGCTGCTTCAAAGCTGCATTAAGAAAAAGGAGGCAGCTAAGCAATTGTGGGTTGGCACCATGTCATCGCCACACATGAGGTGATACGAAGACCCATTAGTTCAACATTTCTCCGTATTTTACTAGAAATAGACCAAAGAATCAAATTAGAGATACATATCTAAAACATTCTAGAAAGGTCTGAATCTTTTCTCCCCAGAAGGACGAGGGGAAGAATAAAAGGATAAAGGCAGTTTACTTGGCCACGTAAACGGAACATTTTGTAACTACAAGTAGGAGGCTATCCTCATCGAGACAGAATTCTTTATACAGGGTTGAAACTATAATTAGAAGGCTATCCTCATAGAGATCAAAGGACGCTATTAATATAACTGATGAGAAACCTAAATGCTAACTTTGTATAAATTATTTGATCATTATTCCTTATTTTCTGCTGGAGATTGATGCTATGCAACGATCGCACTTGCTGAAAACCTTAGTGATAATTTGGGAGGGTCCCAGCCACAATTTATATAATATCGTGACTTCAGTACTCTTAAATGTCCAAGAGTCGAAAGTGGGCTGGCTTTTGCAAGGGTGTCGTTTGCCCCCATTGTGTACATTAGTTTACTGAATAGTTGCTATCTACAGGTGCATGTTCTTAGTATTTAAAGTTTTATTTTGGTTTAATATTCTTATATGCTTTCTCAGCACAACAGATCCTGACTCTATTGCTGGACGCATTTCTAATAACAATTGGATGGTCTATTACATTTTCATGAGGCTGAGCTCGAATCAGATGCTTCTTGACATTTCATTTCCTTGGATAGTGACTTGGAAGAAGATTAGGATGGAGATGCTGGAGATGATGAGGATTTCCTACATTCAGCTACTGCATCACATGACAGAGCTACATGGCAAAGGCCCTTGAATGAGGTTTGATTCATTCCTAGCATTTAAAGTTCTATAAAATTTGAGCAGTTCATCTTTCCAATTTTTTTTTTTTTTTTACTTTTAACACTTTGCTTGATGGAATCTCGTTGTATTGGTTGGTTAAGGATCAAGAAGATGACTATGCAGATGAACTTCTTAGGGGTGCCAATCCCCTAAATGAGGTATTTATAGGTGTAGAGTCAACATATTGTAGCCACTTTTTTTTTTTTTTTTTCCCAGTTAAATGTGATATTGCACACCCATCTTGCAGATCAACTGTCTTGTCAAATCCTTGGCAAAGTTTTCTGAGAGCGACCCGACGTTTTTGGAACATCTTTCTCAGGTCTCTAGTTGAATCCCTCAAATCCGCCTGATGCATGTCAACTCTTGTTGCTATTTTTACTCTACTTATTTATTTCAATATCTATTCCAAACGCAGAGTTTAACAAAGCCTGAGCAAAATGCTATCGAACTGGTTTTGAAACAAAGAGGAAGTGATTGTCGTTCAAGGTACATCATTGCCGAGTTTGAATGCATTAATTTGTAATACCAGCTCATTTTTTTTTTCCATCTTACTATTCAATTTATTTCAACATTTGATTTGGTTTGTAATTTGCGTAATCACAGGGGTATAGTGAAAAGTTTCGCCGGTAAATGTGGACTGGAGTGCAGAGAATGTGATTATAGGATCTTACATTTTGTCTTATTCTTTAATACCAGTTGTTTCTTGTTTTTACTTATAACGTTATTCTTTAACTCGCAAGTGCAGCTGAACTTTTGTTGTCATCTTTTACTGTCAGTGGGTCAAAGGTTTTTACTTGTTCCAACTGCATTCATCAGTAGGTTACTAGGGCATCTACTAATTCACATTAGTTTACCACATCACCGATGACGAGCTAGCACTAATCAAATGTTGCTCACTTGCTCCGGTTATATATATAATTTTTTGACTGTTCATCGTGAGAGGGCTGACAGCGTTGAAATAAGAGGATAAAGATTGATGTCTATGTAAAATATTCCACTGTTCATTACGTTTATTATGTTTAATTATCAGTATCATTTTTGTTTAATACTAGCTTCTGGCATGATCAAAAATGCTTTCTTCAGTTCAAATAATCTGTATCATTACAAAGTCCTAGAAAGAATGATAATAAACAAAACTGAGTTAGGGATCAAAGGATAAGAGACTCATGTTCGGTAAACATACGTATAAGCAGAATGGCAGGCATGATTTGCAGAGCATCGTCTTCATGAGTTTGAAGGCACTAAAGTTCTGTATTCCTTTTCTGTGATTGATCTTATGCCATGCGGATCAGGGTCCACATCTTCCATGCCTTCTTTCGCAGGGTAGCCAAGATTTCGTGCCTGTAGCCATTGGTCTATAACACCACAGCTAATAGCGTACTTGATTGTGCGTTCCAAAAACCCTTTGTCAGATATAAGATGTGGCTGAACAGTCAGCATTCTCAGTATACCTGATCCAGCATCAAGAAAGAATTAATCTCCTTCGATTAAAATTTCCTAAAAATTTGCAAGAACTGAAAAGAAGTATTTTTAACCCCAGAGCTCTGAAAAAAAAAAGGAAAAATGAGGAAATTGTAAAACATCACTGAAATATACTACTAAGACTTAAAACAGTACAACTATCCCAAAGGTTTAGCCAAGATCAGATGACCCTATGCAATGATAAGCATCCGTGTCACATGATTTACCTGCAACGATACCATCTCCAGATGCAGACATGTCAGAAGTATAAGGAGTGATGGGTGCATCCTCCATTCCATGTACAGCACCATTGTGTTCTTTCGTGTAGTAATGTATCTTAGAAGTTCCATTTGTCACAAACAAAACCTTCAGATCATCATGCCACAGCTGAGAAACCACTTCTCGTGAATAGTGAGTGAACTTCGATCTATCATTATCTTTGGTATCAAATTTTTCAGATGGTGTTATTCCACAAAGAAATTCCAGCTCTTGCTTGGTGACCTCAATAACATCAGATAAGTTCCACGCTTTCTGTATGAACATCTTGGTTTCTTCACTAGATTGCCAGAGTGGCAATGGAAGGTTGAGATCATAAAACACAACATTTCCCAACTTCTTTGCAATCTTTACAGCTTGTAACGTGGTTGATCTCATGTTTCTGTCAAGGAGGCTGATTGTGTTGAAATAAAACATTTTCGCCTAAAACGGTTGATTGCCCATCAGTGTGTGTATATATATATATATAATCTTGACCTCAAGCACAAACCAAAACATATGACCTCAAAAAACAGCACACTCCAAAAAATAAAAGAACAATGAACAGAAGCAAGATAAGATATATTTCATGAACTAAAGATATCTGACCTCTTTCAACACATCAATATTGATCTCAGACTTTGATAAACAATCCTCTGCACATGGTTTGACAGTAGTCATCCTCAAGCCACCTCTCCTACCAACTTTCATCTGTGATACAGCCGTTGCCCTTTTGTTATCAATGCGTACTGATCTGGTTTGGACATTGTTGATGTTTAAATAATAAAGCAAGGACTGACCATAGGCATCGTCCCCAAGTTTGCCCATGAAGGCAACTTTGCCTCCCAAACTTGCAAGAGCCACTGCAACATTACTCGAACATCCTCCACAAGCCCTAACAAATTTCTCAGGCTGCCACAGGGCATCCTTCTTTCTCTCATGGATTTCATAGTCAATAAGTTTGTTAGCCCGTCTTCCTGAGGGGACAAAAGCATGTTGTGCTGCACCAAAGCAACAAACGAGGGGTGGCCATCCATAGGTGAAGCTTATATCCTCTCCATCGTCTATGTCAAACTCCAGTTCTTGTTCGCTATCGTCATCCATTGTTGGAGAAAATGTGTCTTCCTCATGATCACTAAGTTCTGTCTCACCACCCTGACTATCCGTAGCATCAACCTTCTTCTTAGTTCTTCTCCTCCTTGTTACCTTTTCAGTTGCTTCTTCTTCCAATGTCCCAGATGTTGATGGAGCTGCACGTAGTGTCAAAATTTAAAATCATGCCATCTAAATTATGAGTGTGTTTGACATAAAGTGCCAGTTTTATATAGTTTCACACAACTTCGCAAAATGTAGTAAAGATTTAACACGGACCCGAAGAGAAATTAAAGACTTAACCTTTTTTACGAGTTCTAGATCGCCTTTTCCTCACATTCTCTGTTGAACCTGAACTTGTTAAACCTTCTTCATCACTAGCAGTACCTCTGACAGCAGAATTTTCATCTGGACTCTCGACTACTTTTTTCCTGGTTCTAGGAGAAGCTCGTTTACTTGTTCTACGAGTCCTTTTTTCTACATTTCCAGTTTCTCCCTCTGATACATCCTGAGATAACGAGTTGGTTACTTTGTTTCTTGAGACAGCCATCGGTACTTTGTTATTCTCTCTACACACTTGAATTTTCACTAAGTTTAAGCAAGGAAAGGGATTCCCATTCAATTGCCACCTGCATATCCTGCAGAAGAGGAAAGTAACATAACCCTCAATACCTTTACATTAGCCTGGAATCTCTGAGGACCCAACAATATGTTTCACAATAAAAAAACAGTCGAATGGATAATAAGTTCAGCCAGAAAAAGTAAAAAAAAAAAATAATAAAGGACTATTTTAATTGGCTAATCTCTTCTGAATTATTATGAAGCTATCTTTCTTTCATTTTCAAAGAAAACATTCAGGAGTCTCAACATAAACACAACCAAAACGAAAATTCCAGCAACTAACAACAAGGCCAAGATTTCGTGAATAACTTGCTTTCTGCTCAAATTATTTCTTCTGCGTGTGTGTGTGTGAAATGCAGTAACTAAAAGCATGACCACGAAGATAAAGAGGATTTCTGGGTACAAAAGATCTTCATATAACAGTAGAAATGGAGAAAGAGAAACCTGGGCACCAATGAAAACTGTGTGAAAGACATCGAAGCCATTGTTGCATAAAGATTTCTCAAAACCCACAAATTCCAGCTTTGGGGTTTAGGGGACAGACCAAGTACTGAAGAATTAGATAATTTTGATTTTTCCCATATGTGGGATTTTAATATTTTAGTAGCTCAAAACTTGTGAATATTGGGAAATGACTGTTATATCCTTCCGTGTCCCCAACATAACACAAATTGCCCTAGATTTCTAATTTGGCTACCTTAACTGTTATACCTTTTAACGTCAATTACTCTGCACTCCCATTGTAAAAGCTCGACCGCTTTTGGGTTTCACCTCTGAGAAGTTGTGAATATTTGCATAGTTTTTGGGTTTCACCTCTTTTCTTGTAAGGCTCCAGATGGTATTGTCTGTCTTGTATCTATGAACTCCGATTTAAATTTGGTTACTAACTCTGATTCTGTGATTGCTGAGCTCAATGCAATATGCGTGATTTCAGGTGAGGTTGCAGAAGTTTCGGGAATAGAACATTGGGTGCTGGTTAAAAAAGCGTTCTGGAGATGAATATTATCAAACAGCTGGTGCCCATTAAAAATGGAGCTAGAGTTGCTAAGGATTCATTTCAAGGTGATTTCTTTACTCGTTTTGTGGAACATTACCCGTTAATATTCACGATTTTTTCAATAAATATGGAGATCTTGGCACTGAGTTGTCTCAGTTCGTATTCTGTCTCCCTAGGTGTTTCTGGTGATTGTTTCTAGTGTAGGCACGCTTTGTTGATTGATGTTCTGCTCTGCGGGGGAACAATATACCAAAAACCTCCGTGTTTAAATGAGTCTAAACTGGAAATAGTATATGTCAGTTGTGTGTGTGTGTGTGTGTGTGTGTATGTGTGTTGTGTAAATGGTAACATGTGTTAAATGTGAATTGCTAACTGGTTTAGTCAATTGATGCTAAAAGTGTTATAGTTTTTGCTCAAGGAAGAGCCAAAGACATAGTAGGTGAAGCATGATATGAGATCTTGGACTATGCTGTGTGCTTCAGTACTTCAAATTTTGGCTCTAGCAATACCAGTTTTCCATTTACTGAATTTTTGATGATGCCTATGAGCATTTTCATTCGGAGCATTTGCAGTAGATGTAATGCAGATGCAACATTATTTAGGTATTGTTTAATGTGTTGTGCACTGGTTTTTGTTTCTTCACAGCTGCAAGCTTGTGCCTTTCCCGTTCATGTCATGATAGTTCAGTGGAAGTTAACTCTGAGGAGCAGGAAGTTGTAATTGCTTTGGGAAGTAATGTGGGAAATAGACTTCAAAATTTTGATGATGCCTTGGAGCACATGAAGAAATCAGGCATCAAAATCACAAGACATGGTTGCTTATATGAGACTGAACCTGCTTACATGACCGATCAGCCTCACTTTCTCAATTCTGCTGTTAGAGGAATTACAAAACACAATTCGCATAAATTATTAGCAATTCTGAAAGAAATTGAGAGGGACATGGGTCGTACTGCTGGCATTAGGTATGGACCTCGACCGATTGACTTAGATATTTTGTTTTACGGGAGTCAAACAGTTAACACTGATATTCTCACCATTCCACATGAAAGAATTTGGGAGAGGCCTTTTGTGATGGGCCCATTAATTGATCTTTTGGGATTCGATTCAGATAATGATACGGTTAAATCATGGCATTTGCTTTCAAGACATTCTGGTGGACTTTTTGAGGCATGGGAGAAGCTGGGTGGTGAATCACTTGTTGGAAAAGACGGGATGAAAAGAGTATTGCCTATTGCAAATCAGTTGTGGGACTGGTCCACGAAAACCTCTATTATGGGCATTCTTAATGTGACTCCGGATAGTTTTAGTGATGGCGGGAAGTTTTTATCAGTTGACTCAGCTGTTTCTCAGGTACGATCAATGCTAGTGGAAGGGGCAGATATCATTGATTTAGGTGCACAATCGACCCGACCAATGGCATCTAAGCTATCTCCCGAACAAGAATTGGATAGACTAATCCCCGTTTTAGAATCTGTGAAAAATATGCCTGAGATGGAGGGAAAATTCATATCTGTGGATACTTTCTATTCACAGGTTGCTTTAGAAGCTGTCAAGACTGGTGCTCATCTTATCAATGATGTATCTGCTGGACAGCTAGACTCAAATATGCACACTGTGATTGCTGACCTTAAACTTCCTTATGTTGCTATGCACATGAGAGGTGATCCATCCACCATGCAGAATCATGAGAACCTAGTGTACGATGATGTTCGTACAGATGTTGCAAATGAGATATATACGCGTGTTAGAGATGCTGAGTTATCAGGTGTTCCTGCTTGGAGGATGATCATAGATCCTGGGATTGGATTCTCCAAGAATACTGAGCAGAACCTGGACATTCTTATGGGATTATCAACCATCCGTTCTGAGATTGGTAGGCGGAGCTTGGCTATGTCTCATGCTCCTTTACTAATAGGGCCTTCCAGGAAGAGATTCTTGGGCGAAACTTGCGGTCAGCCCACTGCAGCTCTAAGAGATCCAGCTACTGTTGCTTCAGTCACGGTTGGGGCTATGGGCGGCGCAAATATCGTGAGAGTGCACAGTGTGAGAGACAATCGAGATGCTGTCAAGCTCTGCGATGCCATGCTGCGAAGGAGACGAAATCGTGCTTGATGTGTTGGATCCCAAACATGTATTGTGATGCTTTCAAAGTGCAAGACGAAATGAACAGAAGTCATTTTCATCATCAGCTTCATCAGCATCAGCTTCTCCTTCTTGACACTGTTGCTCCTCAGCCATTTTCGATGCCGCTGAATTTCCTGTTCATGCTGCTGCCTTTCGACCCAGGTGCCAGCATTCACCCAAACTGAAATTACATGTTTAAATTTTGATAAGTAAATTACAAAATCATTAAATTTTTATATGAATATAATTTTTGGTTACAAATAATAATAATGTTTTTCGAATCTACTTTTCCTCACTCTGAATATTGAAAAATTCATAGAAACTTCTTTAAAATAAGTCATAATCCAATCATTTGTAAAATTAATAAAGTGAACCGACTCAATTGATTTTTCATTTGAAAAGTCCAAAAAACAAATTATTATTATTATTACTTTTCCACTTGTCATTCATCCTTATGGTTGTATAACTTTCTTTATGATAATTCGTCAAGTACTAACAAATTTCTATATGAGAAACATCCTATCTAATCAACAATCTCGTTTACTATGTGATATTATCTCAATCGCTCCTCCCAATAGCTATAACTTATGGACTCTTGTAGAGATGGAACGCGAAATGGACCACATCATTACTTTGGGGGGAGCGGGGTTCCTTGGACTTTGACCATTCAATTGAACTTTTGGGGGTTCATGATCACCATGTGAATTATGGGTAACGTCAATTCAAAACGAAAAAGTAACACTAATCCCCACTTGTTTGGTAGAGTAATTCCATCAAAGTTGCGAACTTAATATTTAAGCCAACAAGGTTGCACACACCTTAACCAAATTTACCTCTACTAACTTGAATCGCACATATGAGTGGGGCACTGAGATTTTGGATTATATCAAACATGAGTTTGTACGTAGGCTGGTTACAAGCCGAGTTAATATAAATTTCAGGGGATTTTCCCTTGAGCTCTTTCAATCCAAAATAAAATAAAATAAATAAAATAAAATGCATATAGAAATTACGAACCCCCGAAGTAAAGAATATGCTGCTATAATCCATCAACGTTAATGAGACCGCCTTTTTTGCCATATGCAATGTGACAATATGGCACCTTTTAGGCTTAATTACACTAAAAAATATCAAAAATTTTAGGTTTCGAATTAGCGTTAATTATATGACGAATATTTTATATTTATCATGTGATTAATATAAAATTTATAGAGAATAATCAATTGCATAATAAATGTATTAAGACTTACTACATAATTGATTGAATTATGTCAAACCGGACCTAAATTAGAATCTTCCGGAAAATATCCCATATATGTGCATGAATCGAGCTGTGAAAACACACACTAAAACGTGCACAACACAATCATTGCAAGTTTTACGTGACAATAGGCTGTCAATCCACGTTCTAATGATACATAATTGCCCATGTTACGGACAAACACACCTCTCCCAATATTCTGTGACGATATTTGTACCCCTGTTACTGCAGTCAAAGTCAACCACATTAATACATCATTAGCCATTTTTACCTATTTAGTATATCCCAAGTGCTTTTTTAATAAAAAATTAGCTTTAATTTATGACATATATCCGAATCAATTTTTTTATTCTTTTCTCTTTTATTACATATTCTTTTTTACTCTCTTTTTTTATTCTCTCTCCTCTCTCATCTCTTTTTATACTTGTTTTTTTAATTGATTTCATTTTAATTTCATTTTAATTTATTTTAAAATTCACTTATCATTAATTTTTTAACTTTTAATTTTAATTTCTTTCTTCTCTTGATTTTTGTTTTAAACATCATCAGTTGTGCACCTATTTATAATTCCTTCTTTTTTTTTATTAAACCGTCATATGTTGTGTGTATTTTTTATTTATTTTTTGTTTTATTTAGTGATACTGACACACACTTTGTTATTGTCCAAGTTAAAAAAAAAATGACAATTTTTATTTACCATTCCAATTCTATTTTGGTTAATTATATTAATGTGAATAAGGATTGAAATAATTTAAGTTGGGTAGAATATATGACAATTTAAGTGAAAATTAATAATAAGTGAAAAAAAATCATCACAAATTAAAAAAAATTAATGATAAGTGAATTTTTTTTAAAAAATAAATAAATAAAATCAATTAAAAAAACAAGTATAAAATGAGAGAAGAGAGGAGAGAGAATAAAGAAAAAGAGTCAAAAAAAAGTATGTAATAAGAGAGAAAAAATAAAAGATGAGATAGAATATATATTATAAATTGAAGGTGCTTTCCTCGATGATATACCAAACCATTTTTTTCTACTATTAATGTCAATTTTTTTTGGGGGGTGAATTTAAAGAAGATGAATGAAAAGCAAGCACGTAGCAAACGGTGGGTGACGTCAATTAATGTGTTTGCAGCCAGTCGGTGTGTTGATTTCATTTACAAAATTAACTTTTTATTTTTTCTTTTTCCTTTTTTTCTCCCCAATAAATAAATGTTGGAACATGGGTAATTTATTCATTTAATTTTCATGTCTTTCAAGTTATTTTAACTCCTATTCTTTTGGGGATTATACACCGACACCCCCTAAAATTTGCTGTAAATACACTTAAACTCCTCAAAACTTGTATATTTACGGAAACCACCTATATTGTCAATTTTTGTCTTCAATTAGACCCTCTCCAAAATCTGTATTATTAATGAAATTGCCCTACTATCAACTTTTATCTTATATTTAGACATCCAAAAAAATTGATTGTATGGTAATTTAGAGTTTGTTCCAATTGGCACTTTTTGAGAAGATAAATATTTTATTTTTTTTGAAAAAAAAAACACTTCAGTGATAAAAAGATCGTGTTTGGTTGACATTTTTTAAAAATATAAAAGCTAGATTTTTTAGAAGCTATCAAAGTAGCTCTGAATAAAAATACATTTTAAATCTCTTTCCCTAAACACAAAATTATTTGATTTTATTAAAAAAAAATAACTCTATTATAAAAAATACGATTCGAGAATTTTTTTTTTTTTCAATTTATCCAAACGGCCCTTATATAATTATGTAAATCTCCAGAAGATTTAAGTACATTTACACCAAATCTCAAGTGATGCCTCTCTTTTTCAAAACGTTTCAAAACAGATCTCTATATCTACAATAATTATTATTTCGAAACTACTCTTTCAAATATAATTAGTACTTTTTTCTCTTTAAAGTAGATTGATTAATGGTCTTGAACAAAATTGTTTGCTAGTGTTTAAATTCATCGAAATGTAGTGCAAACACATGATATATGCTTCAACAGCAGACAATCAATCATGTCTGAATTAAAAAAAAAAAAAAAACAGCAACTACAAAGTCTTTTGTGTCCCCTTTTATTTTGTTCTTTTCACATTAAGACATTACAATAGTCTATCAAATTGACATCTGGAATATATTCAAAAGTTTCACTTCAATACAACCCATGACAGTTGTATAACCACATTACTTGAAAAGTTCAATTTAATTTCAAAATTTTGAAAAATCAAATCCCAAAAGATGTTTGCCGCAACTCATCTACTAGTGAGCCCTCAACTCTAAGTACCAAATCTTACAATATTTTTTTGTTCTTCTAAGTCATTTTTGCTAAATAATTTGTTTTTTTTCTTTTCTTAATAGTACACGTACACATCAAGATTCGAATTCTAACAACAAAAAAAGAATACATATTTATTAGATCAATGCGTCACAAATGCAATTTGTTTCAAAATACGTAAAAATAGTAAATTAAAATAAACTTTTATTACTTCTATTTCACAATAGATGTCATTTTATGAATATCATAATATGTATTTTCTTCACATTTTAAAGAAGGATTTATTAATTTTTTTTAATATGTTCTTAGATTTTAATTAATATATGTTTTTATAAATTTTTGAAAAATCTCCTGACAATGATGGAGTCTTTTAGTCAAATTAATGTATAATTAATGTTGTTAATTTATTTTCTCAATCTAAGTAATAATTATCTTAAGATAACTCATTCTTGAATAAGATGATTAATTCACATTTAATTACACATAATTGTCGTCAAATCAATTGTAGTATAATATTATTACAATTTAATTACAGATCCTGCAAAGAGCAAAAAGGACTCCCATTAGACTTGGGCTTGGTTATTCAGTCTTCTCTATATAAATCCGACTCATCTGGTGCGGAACAAGAACACCCTCTTCGCCTCTCTTCTCTTTCCTTCTGCCTCACACCCAAACACACACAAACAGTGAGTGAGAGAAACACAATGGCAGGAGAGAGAGCAACACCTCTGCTGAAAGATGAGTTGGATATAGTGATACCCACAATCAGAAACCTTGATTTCTTGGAGATGTGGAGGCCATTCTTCGAGCCATACCATCTCATCATAGTTCAAGATGGCGACCCTTCGAAAACCATCAAAGTGCCTGAGGGCTTTGATTACGAACTCTATAACCGCAACGATATCAACAGGATTCTTGGGCCCAAGGCCTCGTGCATCTCTTTCAAGGACTCTGCTTGCAGGTGCTTTGGCTACATGGTCTCCAAGAAGAAGTATATTTACACCATTGATGATGATTGCTTTGTAAGTAGATCCCCTTTCATTTTTTCTGCATGAAATCTTGTGTAATGGAACCTTTTTGATGTGTTTTTGGGTGTAAAGGGTGGATCTTTACTTGTTCTAGTATGTGATTAGTTGCAGATGAAGTGAAAGATTTGTCTTTTTTTTTTTTAAATGATCTGGAGAAATAGGTTCCTGGGTTTTGGGAGGTGACGGTGTCGGCGGATTATGGGATTTTGGTGGTTTTTTGAAGGACTTAGTTTGGGGGATTTAGTTTGTGAGATGGGGAGCTTAAATGGAATTTTTGGTGGGTCCTCGTTGTGTAATTAGAGTTCGATTTGTGATGTCCTTATGTTAGGTTTTACTACAGAATATTAACTCTTGTGATTTAAGCTGTGGAAAGATTTTTTTTTTTTAACTCTGAACTGGTTTGTTAATGTCACTATATGATGCTGCAAATTGATATTGCTTGTCATTTTCTTCTGTTGTTTTTCTTGTGCATTTGTTCTCAGATTGTTTATTTTCTACATTTTGATTCTTGTTCTTATCTTTTGATCTCTGCTAATACTTTTGATATGCCTGACAATGATGTTTCTACTTGAAAATTTGCAAAACTAGAATGTGGCTGTATTCTAAATTGTACATGTTGCTGAGGAAGTGATAAATCTCCATCATGTCCTTAATCCGATTGAAGTAGTCTTTGCTAATTACATCTTTGATAAACTTGTCCTGTTTCCGGATTAATTAATGTTTGTTTCTATACATGTAGGTTGCCAAAGACCCTTCTGGCAAAGATATCAATGCTCTGGAGCAGCACATAAAGAATCTCCTGAGCCCATCGACTCCACATTTCTTCAACACTCTTTACGATCCGTACAGAGAGGGCGCAGACTTCGTTCGTGGGTATCCTTTCAGTCTCCGTGAGGGTGTCCCAACTGCTGTTTCTCACGGTCTCTGGCTCAATATCCCTGATTATGATGCGCCTACCCAGCTTGTTAAGCCCCGTGAGAGGAACACCAGGCGTGTGCTTGATCAACTTTCAAGAACCATTACGAGTTCCATTAATAGTTTGCTGACCTGCTTTTTGCTCATTCTGTTTTATTTTTCAGATATGTGGATGCTGTTCTGACGATTCCAAAGGGTACCATCTTCCCGATGTGCGGCATGAACCTGGCATTCAACCGTGACCTGATTGGACCGGCAATGTACTTCGGACTCATGGGTGATGGCCAGCCAATCGGGCGATACGATGACATGTGGGCTGGCTGGTGCACCAAGGTACACTACAATGCTAACCACATTAATCTGTTAACCTTTTGTTGACAAAAAACATTAAACTGATGAAACTTGTTAAATTTTCAAAGGTGATATGCGACCATTTGAATCTTGGCTTAAAGACGGGCCTGCCATACATATGGCACAGCAAAGCCAGCAACCCTTTTGTGAATCTGAAAAAGGAGTACAAAGGGATCTACTGGCAGGAAGAGATCATCCCATTTTTCCAGTCTTTAACGCTCCCGAAAGAATGCACGACCGTGCAGCAATGCTACATCGAACTGGCGAAACTAGTGAAGGCCAAGCTTTCCAACGTAGATCCCTACTTCACGAAGCTAGCCGATGCCATGGTCACATGGATTGAAGCTTGGGATGAACTCAACCCGTCTGGAGAGGGCGTCTCTGCTAAGGTCCCCAATGGCCCTGCAAAATAGATGATTCCTTCTTGATTTATATCGGTATTTAGTTTGTTTTTTATACGCTTTTGGTTGCGAGTTGGTCAGGATCGGATTGGATTCGATGCGTTATTATTATTCTTTGTTTACGTTATTAAATTTTTTTCGATGAATTTGGTGCTGGTTCAGTTTAGATTCAAGCATTTTGCTTTAGTTCTTAGATATGCTGTAACGTTATTCATATATTTGATTGGCTTCCCCTGAGGCCACTTATACTTGATGTCGGTGCGTCTAAATTTGAATTATTTCTCTTCTAAAAGATACTTTTATTATTATTATTTTTTTCTGGTCAGGAAAAGATACTTTTATAAATCACTGAAAATCATATGTTTGTGTGTGTGGGGTGCGTGTGTGGCTTCTGAGTTCTCATGTCAACTCGTGAACATTCAGAGTTTTGTTATAATTTAACTACTCTGTAAAGTGGCGCGTAGACAGTAAAAACTTGATTTCTTAAATGACGATTCTATTTTATTGGTTTGTTTGCTTTTGCTTGTGTCAAGATTTTAGGCCAAATCATCTGAAACATTTCGTAATAAACGTATATGCCCATATTTTATATTTGATGGCTGCACGAACTGAAAAGCTTGTAGTCCAAATAGCAGTATTGAATACAAACTAAAAGGGTGTTTGGAATTTTTTTTTTGAAAAAATTGAAGTTGTTGAAAAAATTTGAAAAAAAAAAAGCAAAAGTTATTAAAGTGGATATTATTTGAAAATAAAATTGAGATAGAATCAAAAGTTGGGTTGAGTGTTTAAAAAAAAAGTATATCATTTCACAAATAATAGAGATCAGTTCAAAAAAATTTATTTATTAACAAAAATATCAAGAATCAATTGCTTCTTAGCTTTTAGTTTTTCTCCACTTAATTTTGGTAGAAGTTTCGAATTCAAACAATCAAAACTGGAATTTTCTTTTCTTTTTTTTTTTTTTATCTTTCTTTCTTTCTTTCCATTTTTTTTTTAAGCCAAAAGTACTAAAGTGCTTATTTGTAACTATCCCAAACACCCTCTAAACCTGAAACATACCAATATAGCTGGTCAATATCTTCATTTTGAGGTTTGAATTGAACTCTCAAATACATGCTGAAAATTGGTATCAGATCTCTTTCTATGAATGAACTGTCATTAGGATTTTGCCTCAACGATTAAATGATCAAGAAATTGAATCTCAAGACCTAAATGGAGGTGGATAGCAAAAGTCATAATATGACAAGCAGCATACATACATCTTGATACAGTTACAGTGCTTTGAGTTTCGAATGACATTGGATTATGACAAGTTGCATATATACATCTTGATACCGTTTCAGTGCTTGAGTTACAAAAAAACTGGAGACAGTGGCAGATAATGTGAATTTTAGCCCTGAACTTCAGGTCACTGGCTTATTTTTCTTTTGATTTTTACAGCATTGGGAGATCTTACTCCGTCTGAAAATCAGCCCAAAAAAAAAACAAAAAAAAAAAAAAAAAAGAATACTTAGGTATTGATCAATACATCTTGCAGAATTTCTTCAAGCCTGCAAATAAACCAGCAACTGACCACCGCTAGCTACAGCCAGAGCGCCTGAGTTTGAAGTGTCGGTGGTAATGCATGACACTCTGCTACCTGAAAGACCATTTCAAACCTCAATCAATGCCCTCTGAGTAAAGAAGTTGGTATCTTGAAAAGAGTTTGCCGTTGAACGAAAAGTTCTCAGGATATTGCGAGTTCAGCTCATCCAAATGAAGATACATAACAGAAAGATGAATTTTTATGGAAGCAAGAACTGCTAAGTTTAACAACAGTGTCACTGAAGGCTGGAGAGGAAGCAAAGTAGTATCAAGCATTTGAACTGAATGAATTAAAATGAAATTTTGCTTGAGATTAACTCAGCCAGCGAAGAGGAAAATGAACATATGGAGGGATTTGCATGCTTATACTATTGAGTAAACTGGAAGAACATAAATGCATAAATTGTAAGACCGTTAAATCTCTTCTATTGTACACCAAAGAAGACATGACCATAAGCAGTCAAATAGACATCTGTGGTCGACAAATACACCTTTGTGTGGTAACCCCAGTTGAACCCTCAAGAAAATTACCTCTAAAGGAGTGCAGGTTTCCTAGCTTCACTCCTGTAGATAATTCCCACATGTAAACCTGTCCATCGCATGTACCAAAAATTCCATGACCAACAGATGTCACAGCGGCAGCCCTGCAAGGAGAATTTCAAATAATCAAGACAAAGAAACAATATCTCTGAACTAAGAGATATCGAAGCATTGGGTTGAATTGGATGAGGCTGCGAGAAAGAATTTCATGATAGCCTAGCACAGTGGCTGAGGTTGCCTATTTTCATATTTTTATTACAGAAATAAATATACCCTCTATCCATAACACTTCCAGTGATCACCATATTGTTGACCAACAAAGCAAGCCTCCAAGATCCAACTAGGTTTGCTTCTTCTTGTTCACATGAGTGATAACATTGGGAATCTGGATCAGAGACAGTTGAGATCAGAAGCCAAACAGCCACATCTTTATCCTCTGGCGAAAAGTTGTAATTTGTACTTCCCTCTGAAAACCATGTTTTTGTGGCGTTCAAGATTTCACATACAAGAATATCTGTCTGACATTCTCCTTTTCTTCGCCATCTGAAAATACTGGCTGGAACACACTCCATCACTGACATGCCTGGGGAAGAGAACATTGACACCAGGGTCCGCTTTTCAACATCCCTGCACAAAATGCACCACTATTTTATACAAGAATAAAAGGTGAAGACCAAAAGAAGGTAACCATCCAGCCAATTTTGCTCTCATCTCATAGCGTTGGGTCTATATCTTTCTTAAGGCAAACAGAGATACTTCTCTTCAGCAAACTGGAGCTCACAAACAACTATATGAACACAGAAATCAGAAACACTATAATTGAATTAAGCCAAAGGCACAGGAATTCAAAACTTGATTAATAAGCAAATAAAAGAAGTCACCATGCTATACACATCTTATATCAGTATGGCAAAAATCATGTACAATTCCATGCATAAGTGTCATGCTTGAAAGAGATGTATTCTGCCATGGGACAGCTATGCACCATAACTGAAGCAAAATATAATAAAGAATCTGCAAGTATTTAAGCAGAGATATAATTTCTGAGTTGTGCGTAAAACTGTAATTAAATATCTTGAACATAATATCTCAAAAACATGTAAATATTCCTCTGATTCCAGGTAAAAGAAAAAAAAAGGGGGGGGGGGGGGAAGGAAACATGCTATGAGGATTGAGTTGGCATTGCACAATGGAACACACTCAGTGGTACCATAGTGGACATAAGTTTAACTGAAATAGTATAATTTTTTGTCAAGCGTAATGCATACAATCAACCCAAGAAAGAGCTAGCAGAACTATGAAAAGAAAAAGTAACATACCATAAACCAAACTCCCCAAACCCATTATGGCCAACAACCAAAACAGCAGAATGTGGAATCGTCTTCAAATCCACTATACTAGGCAACATGCAGTCAAGTGTAGGTAAATACCAATCTTCTTTCTGTCCACTGCAAATCAAGAAGCGATAAGTAGTGTGTAACTCCCCTTTTTAAATAAAAATCAAAGTCTGGTAAGTGGAAGAGATGCTTGACTCAATTATGAAGATACTCAAATCCCAGAAAAGGGTTCCATCTTAATTTTGGTTTAAATAAAAAAAAATCTTTACTCAATTTTCTCTAACAGAATATGGCACTGCCCGCACTGGTAGAACTAAACTTATCTTCCCTGTTTTATATGATGCTAAAACCAATTAAAAATCCTTCCACACACTCAGCTAAGTTGCAGTAATGATACCCTAGAATCTCGTAAACAACTACCCTCAGAAGCATCTCAAATCATTCAGGATGATGAGAAGCAGGTATAGTAAAATGCATAACAAAATACCAACAAGGATCAACCTCATCTTCACTGTTCAAAGCTCGAGCATAATATGAACAAAAACAAATTAAAGTTCATGAAGCAAAGAGAAGGCATGGAATCACCTCCATCCAGAGTTCATGACCCACAGCTTCAGCTTCCCATCCTCCTCAGCAGCAAGAAGAAAATTAGGTTCACAAACTAACAAACAACAAACACCTTGTGTCGTTTCCAGTCTTGTCACAAGTGAGGCGTATCCCATGTTTAATCTCACAATTTTAACTGCATTCTTCTCAGAGCACGCTGGAGTACAAGCTGGACATGAACAATTCAATTTACCTTCCCTGGGAGCAGAGGTGCAAATTTAGTACTTAAGAACAATGCAAGGCTTCAGCATAGACTGCCTAAGCATGAGTAGACCACATGGAGATAGATAATTATTACCTACACCAAGGAGTTTTAACAGTGTTTAACAAAACAAGTGATTGTGCATCTGGGGTTAACTGCAATATAGTTCTCCCCACAGCTATCTACAGAACAAGTTATAGGTAAGCATCTGCAATAACCAAGTCCAACTAATAATGCATTAGAAGATCGAATCATTCATCTTACATCTCTACCAAATATGTCTTTTGAAATTTGCAAAGCTATTGGCACATGACCAATTAATGAAGGGCAGCCAATCTTCTCTTCATTCTGAAGAGACTTGTAGACAAAGAGGGTGCTCTCATTATGCTCTGCAGTTCCACATTTAACGCATATGAAAATCTCATTCTCTTTAACAATCAGCTGCACCATTGAAATTGGAATGGGGTGGACATAGCTTGCAACAAGCTTGGGAAAACCCTGTAACTTGCTGTTCAACTTCAAGTTTTGTGGAACATTCAACCTTGAATCATCATTCTTTTTGTTGTTCTGAGTCATACTGGAGCAAAAACTTGCACTTGGGATTTGTAAATTTGAAGGTGAATTATCACAATCAGCAACATCTGTCTCTTTATGCAATTTGGCAAAACTAGCTTCAGATTCCTGAAGGCATGAAAGTGTTGAATTGATGAAGAACTTGTCATCCAATAGTTCAGTAAGTAGAGCGCTTGAAATGAAAGCATTATATTTATATGTTCCCTACCTCTGGCATACAAATATCTGAGAAACTTCTGCACTTTATAGTTTCTGATCTAGAAGTTCCTTGCGTTGTTGATGCATGAATATAAGGAAGTTTATCTATGGAATGGCAGTTAAATCTGGCTCGCTTTGGCTTGGGAGCAGTTTCCTTAACAGGAGTTAGAACAGCATTTGTTGTTACTACGTCAGCAGTGCCTGTGTCTGTTCATACATAGCATGGCGCATGACCAATAAACTGATTAGAAATTTACACTTGCTCATTATTTTACTCATACAGGTTGAGAACCATAAGTTATTTAGAATGGAAGATAAAGTCCCATTTCAGGTTCAACAATCTATATAGAGAAAAGGGACCAGCAGAGGGAGAGCCCAAACCCCAGCATCAAAACTGTCGGCATGCTTTAACAGTAGATGAAGACTCTGATTTGGACTAAGAACGACAAATGCTTTAGAAAGTGTACTGGGTCAACTATTATATTTAATCACTAAAAGAAAAGGAACCTTCAGTACAACAAGGAAGAAATTAATTTTCACCACATGCCTGACACAACATCAGGAAATGTGAATGAATTTAGATCATAAGCAACTGTGCCTAGAGACACTCAAAGAAAACTTAGATATGAAACCATTATCTGTTTTAGGGTTATCACTTGAAGTGGTCTGTTTTTCACAATGAAGATAAATATCATGCTCTCTAATTCCACTATGACAAAGCTGTGGACTTGCTTCTCCATTATCATTGATTGCCAGCTGCACATGAGGGTTCAAACCACATGAAAACTTACCAGCTTTGGCAGAATCAGCCCGAGGAAGCAGATCTTGAGGATCATCATTATCAAAACTATCAGGCACCACAGAACCTGGGTCCACAGAGGTGGAGACAACAGAATCATGAACACCAGAGGGAATACATGCCTTTTCATTCTTTCTTTCCAAATCTGAATGCTCAGTGAGCTCCCTGGCTGGAAAATTTGTTTTAGAAAAAATAAATAAATAAGCAATTGATTAAAGTCAGTTTTGCAGAAACCCTGAAGAAATCACATACAGCTGATGTGAAAAAAGTATAGCAGTGAAAATAAAATTAATAGTCAGATCTTCATAGGTCAAAGGATAATACTTTACCAAGGGAGGCACTGGTCATACTAATGGTGGGCATGTTATTTTCTGCCTGAGATCCATGAGTAGGGATGTTTGAAGGCTTTGCACTTTTCTTTTTCCTTCTAGTGAATGTTTTAAGTAAAGGAACAGCTCGAGGAAGTAGAAGGGTCATCATGGATTTGGCTATTTCCTGACCAACTAAATTGTTATCACACTTTTCTGAGCCTGTGTTGTAAGCAGATGTGCCTGTTTCGTCCTCTGGAAGTGAATCAACGACTAAAACTGCAGACTTGGCAACATCATTGACAATTGCATCTTTCACAACACAATGCACTTGCACATTGGTTTTCAAAGAAGAAACAGAAGAGCTATCTGCAAAAGGAAATAAGTTTAACTCATCAGAGTTTGGGGGAGAATTGAAAACAGAAGCACTTTCAGTTTCTGAATGCTAGCAAGAAAAATGAATTTGCACCTAACAGAACAAATATTTAGTGTTGTAATACCCGCAGCCTGATCCAAAGTGTCAGGTGCACAAAGGTCAGCCTCATTGACGATTGGCACATCATGCTGAACATCAATCAATCCACCTCTCTCTTCTGGTATTAAGTTATCATATTCCCGGACATCAAGATATTTTGGTCTATCGATCTGTCATCAAATATGCAAAGGTTCATGAACTCGCAAAGATTTTCTCCGAATCAGGGCCATAGTGCTTTCTCTCATGTCACAGTGAAAGCATCACAAAGAAAATATAAAATAGCTGAAACATCACTGACAAACTCACCAGTTCTTGGCTTTGGAGTAAGTTATCAACATCGAGTTCGAAATGCTTCATGGAACTACTGAGTTCATTTTCTTCAAGAAAACAGGTATCTTCTACTCTGAGATGATCAGACAAGTCCAAAGAATTCAAATGCATGCCTTTTTCTGCAATTGGTATATATTTTTCATTCTCTGATACAGGAGCTGAGTTTTCTGGTACTAATTCTCCAGGACTATGACAAAATGCAGAGATTTCAGTTCCAGCAGCAAAAGTTGAAGGGTCGCCACTTCCACAATCTGATAGATCTCTTTGCTTGGAATTCGAAAAGCTAGCATTCTTTGTGCCCTTTTCTTGCTGATGTTGTTCGGAATGAGTCCTATTGTGTTGTTTATTATTAACAACTTTGTCGGTCCTGCTTCTCTTCCCTTTAACATGTGATTTCACCGAATATGTTAGCAAATCAGGATCAGGACTTGACGGCTTGTATTGCAATTGATAAACAGTCTCACAAGCTCCACTCGAGGAGCTTGACGGCAACAAACTCTGTTCAGCAGTTCCCCCAACATTTGCTACCAATTCCCGCAGTAATCTCTGAACAAATGTGTTTTTAAATCCAAAAAACTGCAAAAATGCAGAAGTACACCACTTTTAGTACATTTATACAATTCTCAAGCAAATCCAAGGTATTTGGTTTGAAATGAAGGATAGTTGATACCATCAATCTGGTTAACAGTCATAAAGTTAAAACAGACAATAATAAAATTAAGCAGCATATTACTGCAACAATACAATGGATGCAAGAGCATTGCATGAGAACCAAGTTTATGGATTCTTGAACAATACTAATGAGAACTCATACAAAATTATCAGGAGTGGTAAATAATGATACATCCTTCAAAATGGTATTTTGTTGCGTAACATCCCAGAAAATACTCCTTCCTCTATTTGCTTTACATTCTTATTGCAGTGTACTTCATTACTGATTTCACTCGAGACAGATCTACATGCTGGCTGCTTTCATTGTAAGTGAATGCAGGAGACATAGAATCCTTACAAGAAGGTTGTTTCCACCAGGTGGTGATCATGGACGCAGAAACACAACTGTCCCGTAATGATGCTTTGGGCATCAAAGACATAATTTCGAAGTCAAGCCAATTACCAGAGCTGACTGCAGTGATAAAAATGGATGTACTCCTTTTCCTCGTACATCTCTAAATCAACAACCCAATATTTGGATAAGAGCAGCTACCAAGAAATCAATCTTTGATTTTTCATACAATGAAGCTTGAAAGTTCACTATCTAGTTCCCTTTCACAAGCAGTCCAGCACTTCATTGTATAGCATCTCATATTTCAAATTTCATTTCATGACATTTAGAAGATGCCACATGAGTTAATGGAAAAAGAATTTGATTCAGTCCTTTGTACTTAGGACTAAACACTTTTATTTATTTATTTATTTTTGGTTAAAGACTAAACACTTTTATTGCACACACGAGAAAGTGATGATTTCTCCCCTGGACTTTTCATACTCATGCGAAAGCAATCTATATTCTCATGAGCTGATGTCAAAATTTCCTTTTATTATAAGCCATATATTGTATCTGTAGTAAGAGCAACGTACATACATATATAGGTATGTATACATGTGTGTAGCTATAGAAAGAGAGAGGGTAGGGTGGTTATCCCAAAAGGAAGAATGGAAAAAAGAAAAATTATGTACCTCTACTCCATCTATCTTGCATGAAAATCTCTTCCCATGCCACAACTTTGAACAGCCTTTCTTTTGGAAGCTCTCCCATGCAATGTCTGGAGTGTCTCCAGAGCATGACTTGCCATCAGTAGAACTAATCTATAATGTGTCATGGAATGCCGATGTTATTAGTTAATGATGCAGCCAAAAACTAAAGATTGCACAAAATCGTGATGCCTACTCACCATAAATGATGGACCTTTAAGACCTTCGAGTATTTCCATCATGTAAGTAACCCCATTTTGAGTCCTGACTGATTTGTATCCAACAGGATAAGGATAGCGGTCTTTACCCTGCAAAATGACAGACGCACAGCTAATATGTTGATAGCTGAAACTCCTAGCTTGGACATGGAGCTCACATAGTAAAATCCGGGCAATTTTATTATGGTTTTCCTAACAAGTAACACTACAACCTTACCACAAGTATCACCCGAGGGGGATCCACTGACAAAGTCACTAGTTAAGAACGAGTAAGTTTTTATCCCTAGAACTCAGGGCAACGGCAAAATTTGCACAAAAGATGCCTCAAAGTGAATTACCAAGTAACTATCCTTTCTTTTGTTGGTCATATGCTGCGGCAAAAATTCTTTTGAAGCAACATTTATCACGATTTACAAGTTACCTAACTTCAACAATGGCCTTCAACAAGTAGACAATACTCCATAATTTTGCCTCAATAATCTGAAAATAAAAGAGAATAAACTGATGCAGTAACCGTTAAATAGAAAACTACCCGAGCAGACCACGCAACATCTAATCTGAAATGAAGTCTGTGCTGAACAAAACAATCTAGGTAAGCGCATTTGCAATATAAATTCCTAATTCTCTATAAAACAGAAAGGGAGGCGAAGAGGTACAAAAGAATCTCATAGTCGTGTAACGAAATGCAAGCTAAATAATTATCGAAAATAAAAATCAAGCTAAAAACTCATCCAATCAGAAAACCACAATCAAGAATAAAGCAAGCTCACAATCAAGCAGACAGGAAAAAATGATTCAGAGAAATGAAGTAGAAAGTGAGAATCAAACCCTAGATGAGCTCCAATACTTCTTGTCCCATGGACCTCTGTAGAGCTTCCCGATTGATATTATTTCTATACCATCCGATTTCTCTTCCTTGGCTGTTTTCCCCATTGATTTCAACTCAATTCTCACTCTCAGTTTGTGTTGGTGTTTGTACGTGTGTGTGTGTGAGAGAGAGAGAGAGAGTGAGACAGATAGAAAGAGGGGGAGAGGGAGAGAGAGAGAAATGGCGGGAATTATATGTTTTGTGTGGGTGAGGCTAGAATTCGCTCCAAATTTTAACCTCGATCAATATTTTCTTAATTATCAGGGGAAAAAAATATATATTTTTTATAACGTCAGAAAAAAGCAAAAAAATCGCCGTTGCCGGGGATCGAACCCGGGTCGCCCGCGTGACAGGCGGGAATACTCACCACTATACTACAACGACTTGTCTACTGCTGTCTCCTTTAAGATATTAATGTATTTAGACCATCCGAAATATAGTTTAACATGGTTAATTTAGCTGGTGGCAGTTGAATATTAGTTTTAATTAATTATTAGAAAAGATAATGTGAGCTGTTGAAATACATCAATTAAAAAAATTAATCATCCCTGTCTCCATTTATGTTTCAATATCTTTCAATATTCCAATTCGACTTTTGTCTGTACCGAAGAAAAAAAAAAGTTGGATATCCATTTTCTTCCTCCAATATCTCCTCCCAACTAAATTTAAAGCATGTTATAAGTACGATAAATTATATATTTAGTGTTATATCTATCAATGATAACAATGGTGTTTGAAAGTACCAGATGTGGAGCTAGGGGGTTGGCAGGCTCGATCAACCTCCCCTCCAAATCTTGATCAAACTAAATTATATATATATATATATTTAAAAATTTTAAATTTTGTCCTCTCAAAAAAAAATCCCATTAATATTCTCTAAAAATTTGATCTTGCATGCAAACAAAATTTTCTGACTTTTGCTCTAGCATTTACCATGCTTATAGAATAAAATATTTCCTAAAAAGATTTGCACAATAGCCAAGCAAAACATGTTATGGATACATTAGTAAATTACAAAAAGACGATAGTTGTTTGAAATCTAAACGGTACTGTGAATAAGCAAGTACCAACCAAAAGCTACATTGTTTCATACATCTTATTGCTGTTCATTCATTCAAGCAATTACATTTTTTGGCACACATATATATATATATATATATATATCACTAGATACATGTGTACCTAACAAGGGCTTAAGTTATTGTCATGTCACTTCAAAATAAATGCTATATCAACTTTCTCATAGTTGCCACTGGGCTCATAACTGAGTAGTGGGGA
Source organism: Petrea volubilis (assembly GCA_026212405.1). Taxonomy (NCBI): domain Eukaryota; kingdom Viridiplantae; phylum Streptophyta; class Magnoliopsida; order Lamiales; family Verbenaceae; genus Petrea; species Petrea volubilis. The sequence continues at coordinate 7,349,225 of CM047882.1, read as the reverse complement.
TTCGAATTGGGTTAGTGATGTCCTGAGTTCGAACTCTCTTGTCTTTTACCCATTTTCCTTTGAGTGAGTGTGTGCGTGTGTGTGTGTAGGTGTCTTTCGGTTGACATTTACAGGGTGTCCTGAGTTGATTGTATCAAAAAAAAAAAAAAAAAACAAAAACTTTCTCATAGTAGAAACATTAACGTTGTCTAGTCTAGGGCCATGACCGGTGCGTTTTAATTTAAGAGGATATATGCGACGTATATAGATTATATCCGCATATATATATACTAAATGTATTTAAATTAAAATGTTACGAAATGCACCACACACAGGTATATAAGTCATGAAACTCGAAGACAAACTAATCATTTGGTAAAATAATGATTCAGTCGTTTTCATACAGCTAAATATTGGGATCAAGAGTGATTTTTCCCTTTAAAAGGCACTATAAATATGCAAGTACCAACACAGAGAGATTTTTTCATATATCTCATCACTTGACATATTATTTACATACATTTAAGCAATTACAATTTTGGGATATTACTAGATACATGTATACCTAATTAGCGCTTTTTTGTCACGTCACTTCATAAAAATGCTACATTAACTTTCCCACGTATAGAAGACAACGTTAAAACTCAATTATGGGGCCATGATCCGTGCATTTTAATTTAAGAGGGCGCATGCGACATATATAGATAATGAGTACGTTTGGATGGACTTTTTAAGAAAAAAAAAATCAAGGAGTTATTCAATGTAGTTTCAAATCAAAACACCTTTTAAAACACTTTTAATTATGCTAATGATAAATCTATACCAAAATCTATAATGCCGGAGCAAATTTTAGTTAATTACTATTTTGCTCGTTTTAGTCAATCTTCAATATTGCATATATTTTTTCATTCATATTGTATTAATATCATCCAATAATATCTCCAAAAGTGAAAGAATCCTCCATATCTCTTTCTTTTTTTTTATTGTTTCTTCTCTCTTACCTAATTTATTAACAGATTTATTCTTCTTCTTCTTGAATTATCAATTATCTGATGTTATTAAGGATTTAATTTCATCTATTTTTATATTAGTCATTTTAAATATTTATATAAAAACCTTTTTTTTGGTCAAAAAATATTATATTTGTTCTTTTTATTAGTAAGCAATTTGACTGTTGATTAAGAGAACTCCTCTTGTTATTTTTATATTACAATAATTAGCTATATTTATTAGATTTCTTTGTTGTTTTCTTTATTATATCATATTTTTGCTATAAGTTTTTGATATTCTTATAGATATATCTTTCAATTGCTCGGACAATTTACAAATTTTATAATTTATTTAATCATTAATATTAATGATACATTAAATTCTCCTGATATAATATTATAGTTGAATGAATTTTGTAGTGGCTAATTCAATCTTAACTCCTCTTTTTCACTTTTTTGTGATATTTTTTTAAGATTTTGATTTTGTAGGAGATTATTTATTGAAAAAAATTCATTGTTCAATTTAATCTCGTGATATTAAGAGTGATTAGATTTTAAGATAATCTTTTTTTTCTGATTTTTTTTTCAATATTCAATATCCCATCCAATTATTTTATTATTGTTTTATAATTTTATAAGGAACATGACAAATAGAAAAGAACCATATGTAATAGAGGAGCCCACATGTAAAGAAATCTTGTTATTTATATTAATTATGCTAGTCATATTAGGAAGTCAATTTTAGTATGATTAAGGTAATTGACCATTAAGGGTAAAAAAGGATATTTAAACAAAATTTGTTCTAATATTATGAATTTTGCTCTGAATTTATAATCACTAGCCTTTTAATTATTGCATCCAAACGCAAAATTATTTGATTTAGAAAAAAAAAAAAACTCTACCATAAAAAATACGATTCAAGAAGTACCTTTTAAAAAAAAAAAAGTTATTTAAATGGATCCAGTATCCAGGAATACTAAATGTAGGCTTTTTTACCAATTTCGTCCCGTAGGATTGGCGTTTTTTCAATTTAGTCCCAATCAGATTATTTTTTCAATTTAGTCCCAAATATTTGGGACTTTTACGAGTTTCGTCCCAGTGAAGGTCTGCCGTTAGTATAATTGACGGAACTTGCACGTGAGGACCACGTGCTGTTAAAAAAAAAACCAACCAGCGGGAAAAGGAGTCAGATTGAGATGTTAGGGTAAAAATCCTCATTTCCCTTTGCCTTTTCATGCTCCAATTCTCAAAAACTTTACCCAGAAAAACTCAAAATCTTTGAAAATCGATCGAATCCCATTTCTTTGAGGCGGATTAGACCCACATTCTTCATAAATCGAGAATGTCACTACGACCAGAGCACTTGGAGGATGCGCCTAATCCAGATTATGGTTAGTGGTTTCTTTAACTCTATAATGTGGCTTTGGGTGTTGAGATTTTCCTTTTTTGGCTGCTACGTTTGGTACATTTTAAGAAGAAAATAATGGGTGTTGAGAATGGGTTTGTTTTTTTGTATTTTGTCTTGTCATATATGGGGGGTGGGGATTCTTTGTGTTAAGAATGGGGGACCAAGTATGTGGTCCCATTTGAGAAATTATTATTTATTTTTTGCGATTTTTTTTGAGATTTTTTGATGGAATGTTCATGCATTTTGTCAGACTGAGTTTTTTTTTGTTGACTGAACTCTTTGACGAATTGTTGTTGTTTTGCATTCTTGTAGGTAAAACACGTGATGGGCTAGTCACTTTGAAGATCCATCACAATGGTACATTTGAGCATTATCCTGAAGCTAAGTTCATAGGGGGTAAGGTGTTTGTATTTGACTACTTTAATGTGAAAAAACTCAGCATTTCCTCACTGGATTCCCTAGTATCACCATTGGGTTTTGGTAGGAGAAAAATGTGGTATAGATTAGAAAGAAAGAAGTGGAGAATAATCCTGTTTCAAACTGATTTTGTAACTTTGCAAGATGGGTATTTGAATGCTGATAGGAAAAGGGAAGTGCACTTGTATATTGATGCAGAATGGGATCCAAATATGACTCAAATTGGCTCTTCTAATCCAATGGCTGAGGGTGTCAATGTGAATGAGGAGGGGTTAAACAATGATATAAATGTTATTGACAAGGGGAAAAAAATTGTAAATGAGGTTGACAATAATAATAATGAGGCTGACATTAATGATTCACATAGTGATGATGAGCTTCATAGTGATGGGTTATATGAATCTGATTATGAGTTTAATGATGACCCTCAAATTGAGCCTCAACCTGTGGACTTAGTTGATGGAGGGGATGGCAATGAGTTAAATGGTGATAATAACAATAATGAAGTGGTTAGTGATAGTGAATCGAGTAAGTCTAGTGATGGTGGACTTGATGGAAAAGATGTGGTTGCTGTAACTGATGCATTAGATAGTGATATTGATTCTGAAGGTGAGATGGGACATAGATATCCTGTCTTTAATGTTGCTGATATATTTGATCTTAACTTTGAATTGGGCTTAGTGTTCACAAGTAAAGGGTTGTTCAAGGATGCAGTATACTCACTTGCCATTAAAACCAAAAGAAACTTGAGAATCACTAAGAATGACAATAGAAGAATCTATGCCAAGTGTGCTGAAGAGGGATGTGAATTTAGGATACATGCTTTGAAAAGAGACAAAGAGAGAAGTTTTCAAGTTAGGGAATATTATTCTGTTCATAATTGTATGTCACAGTTTCATATTAAAAACTTGACATCAAGTTGGTTAGCAAAGAAATATGAAGATAAGTTCATTTCTGTCCCTGATAGAGATCTTGATGGCTTTAAATATGAAGTGCAGAAAGAACTTAATGTGAATGTAACCAAGATGCAGTTGTACAAAACCAAGTATAAGGCTTTGAAAAAGATTGAAGGTAGTGTTGAGGATCAATATGCCAAACTATGGGATTATGCTACAGAATTGAGAAGAACAAACCAAGAATCCACAATAATTATGAAAATGCAAGATACAAGTCCAGATGGTGTCAAAAAATTTGATAAATTCTATATCTGCCTTGGTGCCCTAAAAAATGGATTCAAATCAGGATGTAGACCTATTGTGGGGGTTGATGGGTGTCATTTGAAGGGCCCACATGGGGGAGTGATTCTCACTGCTGTGACTGTGGACCCTAATAATGGTATATATCCTTTGGCCTATGCTGTTGTGAGGAGTGAAACCAAGCAGAGTTGGGAGTGGTTTCTTGCCTTGTTAAAAGATGACCTTGACATTGTTAGAGATGATGCATTTACCTTCATTTCTGACAAACAGAAGGGATTAATCCCAGCCTTTGAAAATGTGCTTCCTGGGGCAGTAAATAGGTTTTGTGTCAGGCATCTAAATGGGAACTTCAAATCAGCTGGTTTCAGGGGAGAGGCATATAAGAATGCTCTATGGAATGCTGCAAATGCAACGACTGTACCAGAGTTTGAATGGAGAATGCAAGAAATGCGCCAGTTGAGCCAATCTGCTTATGATTGGTTTGTAGACAAGCCTCCAAGTCAATGGAGCAAGGCTTATTTTAATACAATTCCTAAATGTGACATTTTGTTAAATAACATTAGTGAAACATTTAATTTTTGTATTCTAGATGCTAGAGATAAGCCAGTGCTTACCATGCTTGAGTGGATAAGACAATATATAATGAAAAAACTTGTTGATTGGAAAGACAAGGCTAGAAGGAAATGGAAAGGCAAGCTGTGTCCTAACATTCAGAAAATTGTGAACAAGAACATTGAGAAGGTTGGGACTTGTATGCCTTTCAAGTCTGATGATTTTAAATATGAGATTGGTTGTTTTGATGGTGCAAGGTATATTGTTGATTTGCATAACCACACTTGCACTTGTAGGAAATGGGATCTTACAGGAATTCCATGCATTCATGGCATGTGTGCCATTTCTTGCCAAAAATGGAATCCTGTAGATTTTGTACATGAATATTACCATGTGGAGACTTTTCTTAAAGTGTACAGCCATGCAATTGGACCAATCAATGGTCCTGCACTCTGGGCCAAAACAGGTTTCATTCCACCTTGCCCACCAAACTTGGGGAAAAAAGTTGGGAGACCAAAAAAGTCTAGAAGGTTGGAGCCAAATGAGCATCCAAACAAGAAGAAGAAAGGGGAGAAGGGTAAGAAGGCACCGGTCAAATTAAAGAGACAGCCCTCAATGGTGACCTGTAAGTTTTGTGGGCAACCTGGCCACAACAAGAAAGGGTGTAAGGTTAGGAAGGAAGCAGAAGAGCTTGTGGCTAGTTTGGAGGCTGAGGAACTGGCTCAATCACAAAACTCCAACTTAGACCCAATGACAACTGCTGCTGAGGAAACTGCCAGGCCATCAAAACTTCAGGTAGGCACAACTTTTGATGTCTTGTTAAATGTGATTTTATTTACAATTAATGGTCTAATTTTTTGTGCAATTTCAGTCTAGAAGGAGGCTTATCAGTGGCATCAATGATGAGCAAGGACAACAGAACAACAATGAAGTTGGAGTTGGCACATCACAAGTATGTTTTAATTAATATACACTATCATTTTCCTATTTTCTTTGTTTTTGAGAATCTAACTTTTACAATTATATATTACAAAGGCACAACCAACCACTAAAGCTTCATCAGTCCTTACAAGAATGCCAAATACACCACTGATGCCACCACCTCCACCACAGCTCATTAGGCCTCCAATTAGTACTCAAGCTAGTGGAAGCAATGTCCCAATGCTCAGGAAAGATGGAAGGCGCTATGTAACAAGGAATAATCTTTCTATTGCATGTGCATCATTCAAGCAAAAGGGTCCTAATTCAAAGAACGGTGGATCGAACAACCAAAAGGGTTCTAAGTCAAAGAAGGGTGGATCGAAGAAGAAGAAGAATTAATATGTTCATTTTGAGAATGTCCTTTGCTATAGATGTTTAAGAACAAACTCAATAGATCTTACTTGCTTAGGTGTATGATGTTGTAAACAAGCCCTTTTTGTTCTTTTGTTTTGTTTACAGTGTCAACCAATTTGTAGTTTTGTTTAGTGTGTAAACAGGGCCTTTTTGTTCTTCATTCTTCTGTTTTGTTTATAGTGTAAATAGGCCCTTGTTTTGTTGCGCAACAATGTTAAAATTGAAATTGCTAAACTATTTGAACTTGTATGTATCAATACATGTTTTGTTGCCAACTTTACATTGCACTTTCAAGTTTTTTAATTGTAATTCTATCAGAGAGATGAACATTTCAACATATAACAACACAAGATGAACAAAAGCTTAATGTACAACATACAACTTAATAACTTAATACTTCATTACTTCATTAATATACGCAGTGGGGAATAACATGATATACTTGATACAACTTAATATACTTCATTAAAAAAAAGCAACAAACAACAACACCATCAGAAGAAACAAAAGTTTAAAAAAAAAAAAGTTACAGGAATGAAAAAGAAGAGAGTTAAAGCCTCCACCACAAAACATTCCCCCATTCATCAAGCATTCCATCATCCAACACATTTCTACTTCCAAGACATCCAAACCAAAGCAACAAACAACAACACCATCAGAATTTTGTTCTTTCTCCTCATTTTTTCTTCATTAGCCCTCAACATGTTAATCCTACGCAATAGGCCCGGGATAATGGCTCGAGCCCTAGCGCACATGGGAGGATCTTGCCACTCAAAAAAACGACAACCACCAGTTCTATTTCGGCAAGCAAGAAATCTCCGACCTGGATTCTCGTTGGTCCATGACGTCCATTGCCGTGCTGCGTTGCCACACAAACAATTGACATTCCCAACCTCTATCTCATCCTCCATTTTTTTTTCTCCTCTCTTCAATAGTTAACAAAACAAAGAAATGACAAGGAGAAAAAATGAATTTTTCTGGACTTGCAGAGCCTTTATCAACAGGAAAATGGCGCCAATTTTCCCTCCAGAGACCATTATGCCTATCCAACCACAAGTCAGTTATTTTTAACGGACATGTCACCATTCCGTCAATTATACTAACGGCAGACCTTCACTGGGACGAAACTCGTAAAAGTCCCAAATATTTGGGACTAAATTGAAAAAATAATCTGATTGGGACTAAATTGAAAAAACGCCAATCCTACGGGACGAAATTGGTAAAAAAGCCCTAAATGTATTTAAATTGAAATGTCACCAGCCAATGCACCATTCCCACGTATATATAAGTCATGGAACTCGAAGACAAACTAACATTTGATAAAATAATAGTCCAATAATCGTTTTCGTTTTGATTTTTTTTTTATTATAAGGGTATTTTTAGTCTTGATTTTAATTTCAGCAAATCAAGCTTAGAAGAAAATCCTTCCAAATCATTAAAAAAACAACCAAAAGTTTAGCGATTCATGTACCTCAAATTAAATACAAGCGTTATTAATTGAATCGAGTTCATCTTACATAAACCTCAATAAAATGAAGTTCATTTGGAATGAAGCTGTAACTCTGTAAGAGCACCGATAAGGATATGTATATTAAAATTTTCTCACGTATAAATAAAAATCACGATATGATCTCTCACCCAAGAGTCCATTATCCATTACATATGTATTCACTATGGGAGCTCGATTAATTTTAAGAGCTGATTGAGCTCGAGCTCGAGCTCGACGAGCTTGAGATTTAGAGTTCTAACTCGAGCTCATTTCAAAATGATGAAAGTCAAGCTCAACTTATCAAATCGTTTAAAAGTCGAGTTGGACCTCATTTTCTTAATATATTATTAATAATTTTCATTTTTCCCGAATAAAATTTGTGAAAAAGATATATTATTATATTTTGTTATGTACTAATCATACATTTAAACCATAAAAATTATTAATTGTTTAAACATATTTAATTATTATCAATAATATTACATTGTTAAATTATTAAAAAAATAAAAAGCTCACGAACCAATTCTTGAACTTTCAAATAATTACACGTAAGTTCGAACTCGACTCATCTAAAAAGTTCACATTCAAATTTGTCGAGCTCGAACTGAACTCAAGTGAAATCAGCCCATTAAGTTAATGATCCTACTCGACTTCTTTTACATCCTTAGTACTCAAGTCGCTCTATATTTTGAAACTTTGGACGATATGGACATGACCACATGAACAAAAGTGTGTTGTCAATGTGTGCCGCTGAAAAGCAACAACCAGAATTATTAATCTACCAACAAAAAAATTAAACAGCAACTATAGATTTTACTACACACAAAATCGAAACACACACACACAAACACGCGTACATGTGTGTGTGTGCCCGCTTGTGAAAAACAACAATTAATCGACACGTCGAATCCGAGGTTCCCAAACTGGATAAAGAAACAGAGGCGCATAGATCAAATGATTGTGCCCAAATCCGTATAAATGACCAAATAGCATTGGGAGAAAAATTAAAGCGAAAGGTCGACCGGTGTGCACACATATCAATTAAAAACAGAGAGAGAGAGAGAGAGAGAGGTAATTTGCATGCATGCATGACATCATTCGAGGATCAAAGTAGCTAGGGAATCTCTTCGCCATAAATCAATATAAAACAAAAACACCACAGAGTATGTTAATTATGTACATTCTATGTTATTTTAATTTCCTGCAAAATGGGTTCAATTTGATTTCTATTTAGAAATAAAAAATTAGATTATTTACATTGAAAAAGTTGATTATGTATATAGGTATGAAATTAAATATGATTTACTTGTATAAAACATTTTCAATATGAAAAATTAAGCCAACATATTTTCTTCTAAAAGTTATATATATTTTAACATGTTAATTAATTTTATAACTAATGATAGGAAAAATTCATACTCAGATCCGGTTTGATCGCACCCAACCAATTATGTAGTAAGTGTTAATACACTTGTCATGTAATTGATCACTTTGCCTAAACTAGTAAACTGTACATCAGTCACATGGTAAATTAGTTAAATTTTTGTTGAAAAAATAAGTGAAGCAAATGCATTGTCATGATGTTTCAAACATTCTTTTTCTTTTCTATTTTGAAAACATAATCAATCATGCCATTGCCAGAGTCAACAAGGGGTTGGAAGGCACCTCAACTAATGGTGGAGCTAGGAGCCTAGGACCATGGAATTGTGGATGCACCTACCAATTACTGATTATCAATAATACAAAATAATTAAATTAGAGAAAAATTAATCATCATGAGGTAAGTTGTAGGACAATGATACTGTGTACTAAAGGACAACCGACAATTAGAGTGGTCATTCAACTAATAATGTATGTGGATAATTTTAAAAAGCTAGGAGTGCACGTGCACCCCTTAAATTATATGTGACTTTGTCATTTAGTTCCCTCAACTATGTGTCCAATTATACTTTGCATGTATTTTTTATTAAAATTCAAAATCTCGCTCCCCACTCTAAAGTGACGAAAATATCTTTTATACATAGTAAAACTGGATTTTAAACCACTAAATAATATCTAATTCTGTCCGGGGCCATCAATTGCGTTTTTCGTTTAAAGAAGATAGTATAAGAACTCGAAGAAAGACAAAAAATTTAAATATAAAATTGAAATTTAGAAATTAACAAGTGAAAGGGTACATGCATGCATGCATGGTGAGGTCCAATCCCCCATTGCATAGGGAAAGTTGGTTTACACCAACAAAGGAACTTGTGCAAAACTAGTCTAAATTTGACCTATTATCCATCTTTGGCAATCGAGAGATAGGTCTCATCAAATAAATAACTCTCAACTTTTAAATGAATGTGACAATTGATTTTGGCATCTGTCAATTTCTATTGATCTTTTCAATGTTGTGTAATATCTCACTAGCAACTTTGGTTTTGATTTCGATCAATGAAAGTATATTATTTACATTCAGTTCTAAGTCAATTCAACTTATTGTCATGATATTAGTGGACTTGATCTTTGTTCAAAATAGCATAACAGTCTTGATGGGGTGCGCCATTGTTGCTTTGCCTAAATTTAATAGGAACTAGTGAATGATACACACTCAATGCGTGTGTAGATTAAAAAGAAAAAGGTGTAGTTTAATTATATATTTAAAATTTTGAATAGCATAAAATTATTTTTTTTATTTTTGTTTGAATATATATTTTTAGCTATTCTTAATATATATATATATATGTATTAAATATATGAAAGACAAAAAAATGACTAAAATTGATTAAATTATAGAATTGAAAAAAAAAATTAAAAAAAGTAAAATAAAATATAGGAATATGAGATAATAGTATAAAGAAAAATAATAGTATTAGGTTGCATAGAAGAGAGAGAAAATGGAAAAGAAATAAGAGATAGGACAGATAACATATATATATATATATATATATATATATATATATATATACAGACACACACACACACACACCCCAAATCACACACACCAAATCAATTACGTACATTAAACAATTATTAGGTGGTGTTGATACTTTACACATAAGAATATAAATATTAGGTAGTTTCTAACAGGGTTTAGGTCGATCGGATCTCTTATTATGCAACAATGTTATATATTTTAAATACTTTCAAGGTGTGTATTAGTACGTAATTGATATATACAAAAAGAAAATTTTATTTCTTTTATATCATATATTTCTTTGTCTATTTAATTAAACTGTCAATTAATACACACATCATCATTATTAAAACATCCTTGTCAAGTTTTTTGATATAAGTGTATAATTAAGGAAGTAATTTTATATACATGACATGACTGTAAATTATGGAATAGGGAATGAAATACAATTTTCACATAGAGGATTATATCTAAATATTGGTTGTTAATATCTTTATCAAATCAAATCCTCCAATTTGCTTTAAGACGTTTATAAAATAATATATCATCATATTCTAGAATAAAATCTTATTTCTAAAACTATTCCTTAATTAGTCAAATTAAGTATGCCGCACTACTAATTTTTTTATTTTTAAGGGCACAATTTGAAAAAATAAAACAATTAAGATGAAACTCTCATCTAAATTTATGATGCGTTCTATGTCAAAAAACTCTCATCTAAATTTCTACTTTTCAAAATTAAAAATATGTTATGTTCAATAGAAATTAAATTGTAATAAGATTAATTTTATTTTGTACAAGTCTCAATTTTAGATGCGGTGACTGTAAAAACATGGGCTAATGAAAATTTGAAAATGTATGGGTGTAATATAAATTTTACCAAACTTATCTATGTAAACTGAAACAAAACTTGATTATTTGAATGGTTTCATGGGGAATACTCGACAATCATATCGTATCTTGCTTCGTCTCTTCTTATGATGCCTAGATTTTAATTTTAATCCTTAAAAAAATAATAATAATTTTGTTATTATAATTAATAATTTATTAGAAGAAACTATAAGTACCCTTTCGCACGTATGGTACAGCAAATTTTTATTCCTAACTATATTTATATCCTGCAAATTGAAGTGACTTGTGATTGACACATTTTATTTGCTTTGTGACGACTGGGTTAGAAAATCTTTATTTATTAAAGAAGTATGCTGAAGTGACTAGTGATTGACACAAAAGTAGTCGACCAATAAAATCGTGCTAGCTCTTCAAAACTCTCTCTCTCTCTCTCTCTCTCTCTGTATATATATATATATATATATATCGGACAAGTTATATTTCAATAGCAAGTCAAACGGCTATGTATAATTTATAAAAAAAAAAAAAAGGGAAAAAAGGAAAAACAACTCTATATAACCAAAATTACCATCCCAACGATGAACGCAATTTGTATGATCTATTACCCTATGATCAGCTAAAACCCTAAAATTTTCACATTGCCTCTAATACGGGTGATCGAAGAAGCAAGATCGAAAAATACTAGCCTGAACAGTAAAATTCTTGCACGTAAAGACTAATGAGTGAGGTCTATAGATTAATATAAGAAAAAGATAATATAAAATTTTAATTCTTTTTCTTAAAATATAGGGTGATTTACACTTTATATCATAAAAATATTTTAAATAGTCACTTTGCATTATCATAAAATAAAAATAGCAAATTACACCTTCAAAAATCTTTAATTTTGAAAGCAATTCACCATTACCATTTTCAGACCAAAAACTCTATCGGAATTGACTTTTTGTGATGGCGAAATTGTCAACCTAAAAAATATTAATTTTTCTCCAAAATCATGGCCATGATTGATGATTTACAAAATATATTTAAGGTATTTTACCTTTTCACAAAATGAAAAAATAAAGAAATAATTTTCAAAGCAAGACAAAAGTTTTTTGCAACTAAAACTCCTCATTTTTCAAATAAAATTATGAAAATTTTTTAAAGGTAAATCCAAAGATTCAAGTGCAATTAGAGCAATGGTATAACAATTGAGAGAAATACCCCAAAGTTCTTCATTTGCTAAACATAGTTGTTAATTAGACTCTTTGTTATGATAAGAAAAAATTGTATTTGCAATTTATTGTATTTAATATCTTTTTCGAAAAATTTTGTTTGAACGTGATAATCAATAGTAATTGCATCAATCTGAAATGCAAAATGATGAATTTTTTTAAGATTGTTAACATGAAGTTAAAATACATTGCTTCATTTACTACTAATTATGCTCCTTTTTTTTATTTTTTTTTAACTAATTTCACCTATTTTTTTTTAGTAAAGAACCTTTTCCATTTGTATTTAAACTCTAAATATTTGTTGTTGAAAATAGCAATTTAGTTTAATAATTGTCATATTACTATAAAAGAATAAACTTCAATAGGAAAAAGTTATATTTCTACTATATTGGGGAGATTTGGTGTCTATTACTCATTTCATGTTAGCTGCTGGAGTTAAGAACAAAATATATATTTTATTTTTTAAGCTGACAATTTTACCCTTACAAGAAGTTAACTTTAATGAATTTTTTGGCCTGAAATGATGAGGGTGCATTGATATCAAAATTGAAAATTTTATGAGGCACAATATGCTATTTCTCTTTTTTAAGGGTGCAAAGTAGCTCTTTAAGGTGCATGGGTCTATTATGCAATGTGCAAATCACCCTAAAATATATAAAATTTGAAAATTTATTATATATATAGAACGAAAAAACACTTTGCACCCCCAAATATACTCATTTTGGCATTTTTCACCATCAAAAATAAAAGCCAACATATATTGCACCATCACTTTAATATTCATTTGCAAGTTGCACCCTCAAATTAAATACTATTCAAGTTAAAAAAAAATGTTTGGCACATAATGCTGAAAATGGTTTCATAATTGAAAGGCGAATCAATCATTTCTCTTAAATTTTCCTCAATAAATAATTGTTTGTGAAATTTGTATTCAATATTTTAAATCCAAATTGATCGTTTTCTATCATTTAGTTAGTTTTAGAATACACGAGAAATCATTAGAGTATTTGTGTGTGCTTCTTATCTTTATTTGATCTAATAGGATGTAAATTTTATTTTTCAAAAAAAATTAACTTAAGTTCATGAATAATTGGATAAAATAAATTAATATAGAAAAAAATTCTACCATAATTTTGTCCCTTTTACGATACTAATAATTAGTTTTCTTTTTTTTTTTTAAGACACAATTGAACAAAGTTTAATTCTCTACAAAGAAATCCGATTTTAAATGATAAGTATAATGTCTATGTAACATAGATCAAACAAATAACAGAAGAATAAATGTTAAATAATTAAACTATGCTTAGGTACTACAAATTAAATTACTTTTAATGATTATTGTTGATCATGTCTCATTTGAGTGTTAAGAGTTTAAATTAATGTAGCATACACCATATTAAAAATTGAGTGAAAATAAGCATAAGCCATACACACACACCAACCTTTAAATTTAGATTAGCCATTTTTTATGATACCACTACCCCTTCAACTAAATTATCTTTGATATAAAATTTGTTAAAATATTATCAGATGGTGTGACTTACCAAAGAGAGTTAAAGTGATGATGCAATATTTTGGTTTTTACTTTTTAGGGTGGAAAGTGAAAGTGCCAAAATATGTGTTTTAGGAGGTGCAAAATGCTTCTCTCTCTCCCTCTCTCTCTCTCTCTCTCTATATATATATATATATATTGATATATGCACGATCGAGTAGATTTCACATCGAAAAATAAAAATTTCTATCGGAACGAGTGCTTCGCATAAGAGAGTGAAGATTGTGTTACATCATAAATTCCATTGTTGACATAGCTAGTTCATTGATTCTAAAAGAAATACCTAAATTAAATGAGGATTTTCGAAGAACATGATCCCCACACTCCATAACCATCCACAAGAAAGAAAAGATTCGTTAATGGAAGTATTGTTAGCCAATTCAATAAAATCAACTCTTTCAATAAAAAAAAAATCACCAAATTAATATAAAATTCACTGTGAAAATTTAGGGACGATAACGGTCATGAGCATAGACCCCAATGCTTTAAATTAACCCCCGGCACCCCTCACATGCAGTAAACACTATAAAAAGCACGCCTCACTAATGAAAAATTGTGACAAAAAGATTGTCACAAATTAATTTAAAGTGTTTGCGGTGAATTAATAACAAAATTCAATGAAAATATAATTAAAAAAATAATTCATGAAAAGACACTTATTAATCGAAATTGTTATAAATAAAATCTGTCACTTGCATTAAACTTATAATGTATTGGTTCGTTATTGAAGCGATGCATTCTTGTAGTGAAATACACATACTCACACATGTATAAATCAAATCTAGATGCCACTTTACCTACGTGTTGGACTATATATTTGATTAATTGACCGATTATATTCTTAAATTAGTTTTCTAACACGGTATGCAAACATCATAGGCCTGTGTTGAAGCCCTGAGACACGCATCACATGTTGTAATGTCCCACCAAAAGCTCGTTTTGTTGCCCAATTCTTCGTTCCCACAAATTTTACTTAGGTTTTCATATATATTATATAAAAAAATCTAATACATATATCTATATGTATGCTACAGAATACTATCAAGATAGGCCATGTTAGCCCCTATTTGTCGGCTAGTCAGAAATGTGTTTACTACACGACCAACTTAGTAACCCTAGACTTTCCTTTTTGACGCAATACTCCCAACACGATCCAGCTAGCCATCTCATGTTACGAACCCCTCAAACCCTAACCTTCACTTTATCCATCTCTATAAATATATACAATAAACATATTCTTCATAGCTCGAAATCATATTCATCTTCACAAGAATCACTATGGAATTGGCTCATCAATCATCCGAGCATCTTTGCTATGTCCGCTGCAACTTCTGTAGCACCGTTCTCGCGGTATGTGTGTGTGTGTGTTTATCATGTAAACTTTTGTATGGAAGTGAAAACATTTGTTAATTTGTTTTTTAAAAAAATGGTAGGTTGGGATTCCGTTTAAGAGGTTGATGGAAACGGTGACGGTGAAATGCGGGCATTGCAGCAATCTCTCGTTTCTTAGCGCCAAGCCTCCAATGCAAGCTCAATGTTATGATCATCAAGCTGCTCTTCGTCAGGTAATTAATTAATTAAGAATTTGTAAGTATTTTATCAGGTAATTTTCCGATGATCATGTGTTCTAATCATGTCTGCATGTTTAAATTTTATGAAACAGAGTTTGTGCAGTGAATTTAAGAAGAGCCTGTCTTCGTCATCATCTTCATCCACCTCCACGGAGCCGTCGTCCCCAAAAGCTCCATTTGTGGTCAAACGTATGGCCTACAAATCTCTCTCTCTCTCTCTCTCATTCTCTCTCCCCATTGTTAACTACCTTATTTTTGGCAACTTTGATGTATCTTGTGACAAATTATAATGTAGTGTTGTTTAAACTCTTTTTCAGCTCCTGAGAAGAAGCATAGGCTTCCATCTGCCTACAATCGGTTCATGAAGTAGGAAATTACACACACACACACACACACAATCACACATATATATCATTATATACGTAACATACGCTTCTTGAATTAATACTACAAAGCTAGCTAGTAGAAAACTGAGTCAAGGCTTGTTTGGTTATAAATAATTTTCCCCCATCCAGAGAGGAGATACAGCGCATCAAGGCAGCAAATCCAGAGATACCCCATCGAGAGGCTTTCAGTGCAGCTGCAAAGAATGTGAGCTCCCGGCACTTAACTATATTGAAACTCATATATAAATAACCCTAATCTATCTATCTATCTATCTATCTATCTATATATATATATATATGTCTGTGTGTGTGCGCGCACGACCTTTGTGTCGTAATTGTGTGTGTGTGTATATATATATATATATATGCATGTCTATTTTCGGTATGTTTATAGAGATATTACAGCTGGTTATCTCTGAATAATTTTGTGACAGTGGGCTAGGTACATTCCAGGCTCCTCGGAAGGGTCTGTTTCCCACAGCAGGACCAATGTAAGAATTCAATCCTTCAATGTTCCCTCTTATAAGTACTTTTCTCCAGTGCCTCTTATTATGGGCTTCCTCTCTCTCTCTCTCTCTAAATTTTTGCAGGTTTTAACTATGAACGAAAGCTGAAGCTAGCATAAATTGAGGAGATGTTACCAGCAATTGTTCCTGGTTTGGGAGGCAATGAATTTCGGCTATGGAAATTAAATTGGCTACTTAGCATTTATTTTCAGTTAATTCTCAAGCTTGTTTGATGTAATTTATGTTGTATGTCTAAGTGAAATTCGCTCTTTCTGAACCACTCGATGTGGTCATAATTTCAATTTCTATCATTCGACATATCTATTTAATTTACTGGATATATATTATTACTTATAATTACGCTTTTGGTTGTCTTGTATGTATCGTGGCATTTAAGTTGAAACTAAGTGAAGAGTAGAGCACTAGTGTGACTGTCAAGTCGAGGGACACGCCAGGGGAACATTTCATGCCTCTCATGAATATTTGCACCCCAAAGGTTTCTGAGTAGAGTTCTAGTGCTACTGCCATGTTGAGAGAAACGGTTGGTTTGATCCACAAGAAAGCCACTCTTCCTAGAGAAGCATCTTGACTTGGAGGGTTTCCACAAGAGAATCTTGGGATCGGCGGAGTGAGAAATTTGGATTTTACGAATTTTCTCAACAGTTTTCGAAAAGAAAAGAGAATCTAAAGTACTATTGTTCCATTCGCTTCTCCCTTCAATCATGAGATTTTTAACAAAGTGATGAGAGTTGGGAAGGTTTTGGTTCTCCTCCTTTGGTTTTGGAATAAATCCCTCAAGAGACGCAATCCACGGCTCTTGCCAAGTGAAGATATTAGAATCCATAGGAACTTCAAAGCAGGCATCTCTAAGAATCAATTCTTGAAGAGCACAATGTCATGATAATTCGGCCAATTCCCAGTTTAAATGAGAGCCGTCAGTTTCAGAAGCTTAGGGATGATCACAGCCGTCGAATCAAGGGCAAAATTAAAAGAGGGGCAGTTCCGAACGACGCCGTTCCATTAATGTGTTGGCAGAAGAATAGCGCTCCACGTAATCACATCTCCACCGCGCAAGGGACATCTTCATCCAAGGGCTGGGACTTGTTCGGTTCCAACGGCCTCAACCACCAAGTCAGAAAAGATAGTGCGCCATTTCCAGCAGCAGGGGACATTTCCATTTTCTAATTTCATTCCTGAATTTGTTATCAATTATTCCAGCTTTTCTCTTGTATTTAATCAGACATTTTGAGATGAAATGGATCATCAGAAATTTAAAGTTCTAGTTTTCTCTCCCCACTTTCTTCTCTGCATTTCCCATCCCCCTTCTAAATTCTTGACTTTAATTTCTATATCCAACTCATATCTATTACAATCATATCACAACATTTGGTATCAAAGCCGTTCGATTCTAAGCGGCTCTTGAACTTAAAATTATGGCGGAATCAACAAGAATGAATGAGCTATTTGAAGCTCAAAAGAAACAGGAAGCTTTACTTGCTGAAGAGAAAGCTATACGGATAGCTAATGCGCATCATCTCCAAGAACAAATGGACAACATTTTGATAAACCAAACTGAGCTTCAAGAAGCTGTGAAGATGATGGAAGGCAACCAAGCAGGGCTCCAGCAACAACTCCAAAGTATCATTGAGCAACTTCACCAATACAACAAAAACAAATCGGTATTGGGGGAAGGCTTGACAGCCCCAGTGGACAAGAGTCCTTCTACACATCAGTCCATACCTACACAAGGAGGTAATGAATCTGATATCATGGCCGCCACTAGCAGTATTCCACCATCCCAAAAATAGAGTTCCCTAGGTTTGATGGGGTGAATCCTAGAGCATGGATAAGAAGATGCAATAGATACTTCCAAATACTTGCTAGTATACCTGAAGAACAGAAAGTTACATTAGCTTCAGTATACTTAGAAGGTAAGGCTGAACTATGGTTCCAAGGGTATTTAGAATGCAAGGATATGCCTTGTTGGAAAGAATTCATCATGGCTGTATTAGAAAGGTTTGATGATTTAGACCCTGAAAGCATAATAGGGGAGTTTAACAAACTCCAGCAACTGGGAACGGTAGCACAATACTTAGAAAGGTTTGAGGAGCTCAAATCTCAAATGTTAATTTTTAATAAGGATTTTCCAAATGAGTTTTTCACAGCCAGCTTTATTAGTGGCTTGAGAGAGGACATCAAGGGGGCTGTAATGTCTCTCAAACCTGTGGGGTTCCAACAAGCAGTCTCTTTAGCTAAAAAGCAGGAGGCTACTGTTGATGCCATTATCAAGAGGGTCACTGCATTATACAAACCCATTCACCATAATAAACCTATCACCAAAATGAACCTAACCCCAGTGCACAAAAATTTTTCATTTCCTCCCAAACCCCCCTACAAGCCTTCAAATGAGCTCAATCAACCCCCTAGAAGACTACTCACAGCTGCTGAAATGAGAGTAAGGAGGGAAAAGAACCTTTGTTACAACTGTGATGAGATTTTCACACCAGGGCACAGATGTAAACAAAGGCAAATTTACCTCATGATGTCTGAGGAGGAGGAGCAGGCATATGATGCTGAACAAGAAGAGGGGGAACAACAAGAGGTGGAAGAAGTCATTGCTGAGGATGTGACTGTATCCTTAAATGCAATGTCTGGTAGCACAGACATGAATGCCATAAGGATTAGGGGGCAAGCACTTGGCAAGGAAATCCAAATCTTGATAGACAGTGGAAGTACTCACTGTTTCTTGGATGAGGAAGCAGCTCACCAATTGGGGTGCCATTTTGAACTCACTACCCCCATGCTAATCAGTGTAGCTAATGGGAGCAAGTTAATCAGCAGGAAAATATGTCCTAACTTCACATGGAGCGTGCAAGGCAATCAATTTACAGGCTCTATTAGGATAATTAAGCTGGGAGGGTGTGATATGGTATTAGGGGGTGATTGGTTGAAAGCTAATAGTCCAGTTGAGTTCGATTATGATAAAATGAAGGTTACTATCTCCAGACAAGGGAAGAGAATTGTTATGAGAGCTATTAGTGAGGTGGCTGAGCTCAAGATGATATCAGCCAAGAGTTTTGGGAAACTTTTCAAGAAAGGAAGTTATGGACTACTTGGTCAACTATTTTCAGTCCAAGCTGAGGTTGTGCAGGAGCCACAAGAGGACCAGGAATTCCATGAGCTCTTACAACAATATGAGGATATTTTTGCAGAGCCAAACTCTCTCCCTCCAGAAAGAGAGATAGAGCACCGGATCACCCTTCTTCCTCATTCCCTCCCAAAGAAGCAGGCCCCATACAGGTACCCACACATTCAAAAGAATAAAATAGAAGCTATAGTGAAAGGAATGTTGGAAGCCGGGATAATAAGACCCAGCCACAGCCCATTTGCCTCACTTGTGCTATTAGTCAAAAAGAAGGATGGGCAGTGGAGGATGTGTGTGGATTACAGGTACTTAAATAGCTTGACTGTTAAACATAACTTCCCCATTCCTGTGATTGATGAGCTGTTGGATGAATTACATGGAGCTAGGTACTTCTCTAAAATTGACTTGAGATCAGGGTACTTCCAAATCAAGATGAGGGATGAGGATATCTATAAAACTAGTTTCATAACACACAATGGGCATTATGAGTTCTTGGTCATGCCATTTGGGTTATGCAATGCACCCTCTACATTCCAAGCCCTCATGAACTTAGTATTTTCAGAGTTTCTTAGAAAGTCAGTCCTGGTGTTCTTTGATGATATATTGATATATAGCAAGACTAAGGAAGAACACTTTCATCACCTGGAAAAGGTGCTGGAAAAATTGAGACAACATAAGCTGTTTGCTAAGAGGAGTAAGTGCAGCTTCCTAAAGGAGAAGATTGATTATTTGGGGCATATTATATCTGGGGAAGGAGTAGCCACTGATCCTGCAAAGATTGAATGCATGGTCCAGTGGCCTATTTCCAAGGATGTCAAAGCCCTCAGGGGTTTTTTAGGACTCACTGGTTACTACAGGAAATTTATCAAGGGATATGGGATCATTAGCAAGCCATTGACTGAACTTCTCAAAAAAAATTGGATTTTCTTGGAATGAGGCAGCCACTGGAGCCTTCAATGAATTAAAAAAGGCTATGACAACTGCCCCAGTTTTGGTATTACCAGATTTTGCAAAGCCTTTTGAGATTGAAACAGATGCTTGTGAAAAAGGCATTGGGGCAGTATTGATGCAAGAGGGAAGACCCATAGCTTATCTTAGCAAGGCCTTAGGAGTAAGGAACCAGGGGTTATCCATATATGAGAAGGAATTCCTAGCCATCATGATGGCTGTAACAAAATGGAAACATTACCTTCAAGGCCACCCGTTTATTATTAGGACAGACCAACAGAGTCTCAAACACATATTAGATCAGAGGGTGGAGTCTATTTTGCAACAAAAATGGGTTTCTAAGTTGATGGGATTGGATTATGAAGTGAGGTACAAAAAAGGGAGTGAGAATAGGGCAGCTGATGCCCTATCTAGAAGGGAGCACAGTGAGGGCCAGAACTTTGCAATCTCTATAGCTACTCCTACTTGGATGACTGACATCCAAGATAGTTATGGTGAAGATGATTATTTCCAAGGCATTTTGCAAGAGAAGGTGTTGGATCCTCAAGCTCAGCCAGACTACACTTACAGCCAAGGCATACTAAGATATCACAGTAGAATATGTGTGGGACAGAAAAGGGACTTGAGACAGAAAATCACGGAGATATTGCATAACTCAGCTTTGGGAGGTCATTCAGGTATGAATGGTACTTATCAAAGGATCAAAACTCTTTTCTTTTGGCCAAAAATGAAAGACGAAATCAGTCAATGGGTAAGGGAGTGTGATATTTGCCAGAGGAATAAAAGTGAGCATGTCCCTTACCCTGGACTGTTACAGCCACTGACCATTCCCTCACAAGCTTGGTCACACATTACCATGGACTTCATTGAAGGTTTACCCAATTCTGAGGGTAAAAATTCTATTCTAGTCCTTGTAGATAGGCTCACAAAATATTCTCATTTTGTATCACTCACACACCCCTACACAGCTGAAATGGTGGCCAAACTCTTCTTTGAACATATCTACAAATTACATGGCCTTCCAGTCAGCATTGTTTTTTATAGGGACAAGGTCTTCACTAGTCTTTTTTGGAAAACACTATTTAGGCACTTAGGTACCTCTTTAGACATGTCCAGTGCATATCACCCTCAATCTGATGGACAAACAGAGAGGGTTAACCAGTGTCTTGAAACCTATCTTCGATGCATGTGCCATCAAAGGCCCAAACAGTGGAATAGGTGGTTGCCTTTGGCTGAGTTTTGGTATAACACCAACTATCACACCAGCCTAAAATTAACCCCTTTCCAGGCCTTGTATGGTTACTTTCCTTCACATATACCCCTAGGACCATTTGCACACACTGAGCACCAAGAGGTTTCTGCATGGTTACAAGAAAAAACTAAAGCTGTCAAATTGTTGAGGGAAAATTTACTACAAGCTCAAGAACGAATGAAACTATATGCTGATAAAAACAGGAGTGAAAGAGAGTTTGACATTGGGGATGAGGTGTATTTGAAACTCCAACCCTATAGACAAAACACTGTGGCTCTAAGGAAGCATCTCAAGCTTGCTCCTAAGTACTATGGGCCATTCACTGTTATACAAAGAGTGGGCAAGGTGGCTTACAAATTACAGCTGCCAGAAGGGAGTCAAATTCACCCTGTTTTCCATGTCTCAATGCTGAAAAGAAGGATAGGACGCAAACACACGCCAGTAGCTGCATTACCAGAGATGGATCAAGAGGGGAACTTTAGGATCTATCCTTTAACTGTTCTAGGAAAAAGAATGATACCCCGAAACAATGTGGCAGTGCCTCAAATATTGGTGCAGTGGGTTCATTCAACACCAGAACAAGCTACATGGGAAGACTACAGTTCGATTCAAGCAAGTTTTCCAGAATTCGATCCTTGGGGACAAGGATCAACTCAAGAAGGGGGCAATGTCATGATAATTCGGCCAATTCCCAGTTTAAATGAGAGCCGTCAGTTTCAGAAGCTTAGGGATGATCACAGCCGTCGAATCAAGGGCAAAATTAAAAGAGGGGCGGTTCCGAACGACGTCGTTCCATTAATGTGTTGGCAGAAGAATAGCGCTCCACGTAATCACATCTCCACCGCACAAGGGACATCTTCATCCAAGGGCTGGGACTTGTTCGGTTCCAACGGCCTCAACCACCAAGTCAGAAAAGATAGTGCGCCATTTCCAGCAGCAGGGGACATTTCCATATTCTGATTTCATTCCTGAATTTGTTATCAATTATTCCAGCTTTTCTCTTGTATTTAATCAGACATTTTGAGATGAAATGGATCATCAGAAATTTACAGTTCTAGTTTTCTCTCCCCACTTTCTTCTCTGCATTTCCCATCCCCCTTCTAAATTCTTGACTTTAATTTCTATATCCAACTCATATCTATTACAATCATATCACAACACACAAATATTTTTCCAACATGTTGAGGCATAAATAGGAGGTTTCGGTAACTCAAAAAAAAATTCATGTTACGCAGGTACCGAGCAGTGAGCAATTTACTCCAAAGCTTATCCTCTTTTCAAAAAACTTTCCGGCATTTGATACCGAACATAAGAAAAAACTTCATAATACGCATTTGGTTAATGCTGAAGTGTTACTTTTGGTTGATGCCAAAAAAGTGTTAAAAGGTAATTGTAACATCATCATATTTAATCGACCGATCAAAAAAATTGTTTGGGTATTAATCAAATTGAAGGAATTTGTTAAAATGGTACGATAAAAAAAACTTTAATTTTAATTTAATACAATATAATGCAATAGTAACATGTAACACGCACATTTTTCATTTTTGTTGTTAATAATTTGCCATTTCCTATGTTGCACCATTACCAACTTTTTTCTTCTAATAAATACAGTTATCATTTACTGGCCAGTTCATTAAAATTTTGATTCATTAGTAACATGACCTTTTTCACTAATGATTATCATTAAGAAATAAATAAAGTAATAGAAATGAAAACAGAGGACGAGTGCATGCCTGTAGGGGCAATTTGCGCGGAGGGTAATGCATATGTAGATAAGGAAAATTAGAGAACATTTGACACATTGAGCAAGTCGTTGTGCAAGCGATAAAGGGTTTAATTTAAATAAGTTTTTCAAGAGATCTCATACAAGACACATTTTTTTTTTATCTTATAAGAGTATATGGTTCTTATGGTAAAAGTAAATCTTCACCAAATTCAAATAAAAATATAAGTTTATTGATAATCTTATGAGACATTATTAAAGAAAATTTTATAACAAATATGATAAAAAAAAGAGTGAAGTAATTTGTTAAAATTTAAGAGATTTCAAAAATCCTTTACTTCTTTTGAAGGAGCTACAAGATTATAACATCTTATAATTTTTCGGAGCTCCCCATTACTCTCTCTCTCTCTCTCTCTCTCTCTCTCTCTCTAGCACCGCTTTATTAGAGGAGCCTCGCAAGGTGTGAAAGAGAAATTGTAGCTTATAAGCTTGTCTAGTTCCTATGCTCCTTTCGATGTGGGATAAGAATATAATATCATCATAAATAAAGAGACCAATCTTTAATAATTACTTTTGGTTTAACAAATTTTTTGATCCGTTATTTTCTTTTTCTTTTCTTCTTTTTTGTATATATTTTCTCTTCTCTTCCCTTGTCTTCCACTTTTTTTTTTTTAACTTTTTCTCTCCCTCTCTATCCTCTTTATCTCTCAATACTTTTTAATATAATTTTTTTAAAAACTTTCTTTGTAATTATTTTCTTTGTTTTTAAATTATTTTATTTTAATTATCACTAATTTTATACATATATTAAAAATCGTTAAAGATATTTTGTTAGCACAAATACTATTAATAATTTAATATGTCATTACATTATATCATTTTTTTATTATGCACAAATATTGAGCGTGCCTATATTACTAGTTCAAATAAACAAATAGCCACATTATTTGAACTTAAAAGACTATTAAACATTACTAATTCTTTTCTTTTCTTTTTTATTATTTCTACTGAAATTTAAAATTCTGACCAGCATATACTTAAAGGAGTTAATTAATTGCAAAAATGATGAAGTTTAATGAGAAAAGACTCAATTCCAACGAATCAATGTTAATTATTTTACGAATATGTGATAGGTGCCACATAATTGAAGCTGAACTCATGACTGACCCGCCACCCACTCCCGTGCTTCAGCCGGCGGCATCCAAACAACCGCCGGATAAGCGGCCGCCGCTCCCTCTTCCGCCCCGTCGGACCTTCGCTGAGGTCACCAACCCCTCTGCCGGATTGTTCTCTGAGGTCTCTTCTCGTGTGCAAAAAAAGTTCTTCAATAATGCCTTGGGACCGATGGGCACTGCTACACGGAAGAATGGCTTGAAGGCCCTTAAACTCTCATCTGAAGAATGCGAAATGTTGATGAAGCCATACCAATATGCTCTTGTGGGTAAATTCCCGTGTCGAGGCCCCTCTTGGAAGACTGTCAGAATCCTGTTCCATAATCTCAAACTGAACGGTGTTTATCAGTTTGGGATTATTGATGAAAATCATTGCTTAATCGTCCTCTCAAAACCTGAAGATTACAACCGGTTGTGGAGAAAGAAGATCTTGGACTTTCATGGTTTCACGATGCGCATCCTCAAGTACACTGCCGATTTCGACCCCGACGTTGAATCTTCGATTGTGCCGATTTGGGTCGAATTCCCCAAGCTCAAGCCACATCTTGCCAACGATCGCTGCATTTGGGGCCTCGCCGAGTTGCTTGGGACGCCGCTGCACATGGACGAGCCCACGTCGGACCGTACTCGACCGAGTACAGGTCGTGTTTTGGTTGAAATCGATGTCCTACAACCAATGGATGAGACGCTGCTGGTTGAGTATGGTGGCACTGATATCCTTCAAAAGGTATCCTATGGCCCTATCCCTCACTATTGTGCATTCTGCCATGGTTTTCACCCCAAGAATGAATGCAAAACAATAACTCAAGATCACAGACCAGTAGGTGTTCGACAAAATGCCCAAGAGAAAAAAAATGAAAATATTACCTCTAACCCCTCACTTGTTCGACAAAATGCCAAGGAGACAGCTTCTCAAGAATGGCGGATTGTTTCGAATATTAGAAGACAACGTATGGACAGAGGTAAAGGGAAGGTGGATGAAGTGCCACAACGATCAAGCACAATCCCAGCAAACGGTAAAATGAATCCCTTTGCAGCCCTGGAAAATATTAGCGAGGAGGATGTGCTGGAAGTGGAAATCGCTGCTGCCAACCAGTCAGCTGTTGCTCCGGTTCTTGACGCCCCTCTTCTTGCTAATTTTGTCGCTGCCCCTGCTGTCACTCAGGGAGCTATCCAGTCCATTGATGCAAATGTGCTACCCCCTCTAAGTGAGAATCTTCCCCTGAATTTAACTGCCACTGCATCGATTTTAATTGCTCAAGAAGTTCCTATGAAGACCTCAAAAGGACTCCAGCCCCATGATGCTAGTAATGAGGGTTTAAGTATAGAGTTTGAACCAATTTGTGATGAACCTACTGATGTTGCCGCTGTCCGTGACAGTTGTAAGAACCTGCTGCATTTTAAAGATGGCCTACAACGCCAAGCGCACACTTACAGCAGCCTGCATAGCTGTTCTCCAGCTTGCCCCACCCAAGAGGATAATCACCTCAGTGTTTCAGATGCTCCCATCCAGAATTTAATCAATCAAGATGTTGCCGTGCAGCCCCAAGATGGAATCCTAACTCCAAAAGAGGTAGTGCCGGACTTTGGCGACCTTCAGCTTCAACAGTCAGCTGCTGCCCCTTGCCCCACGCAACGCATTATTCAGCCCTCATTTTCAACAAGTTTCCCTACTAAAGGTGTCCACCACCACCTGTTTCCAGCTGCTCCCGATCAGAATTTTGATGGGGTAATGGCCTCTCCTGCGGTCCTTTACCAAGTTGGGTGCGCTCACTTGGCAGGCCAAAAGGAGAGTGTTACGCCCAAGAATGTGCCTCGTGAATTGGATGGGTCTTTACCAAGCACGGAGGTTGGGAATTTGGCTCCCCCGGCTAACTCTTGCCACTCTGGGTGCGCTCGTTCGGCGGGTCAAGAAGGGGATGTCTTTGGTTTTCAAATAGAGCGGCCTTCGTCTCATGAGAGCAGGGGCCAATGTTTTCTAAATATTGCCGGTGGAGATGATTCTCTTATCCCAGTTAACACCAATGTCCATGACCCTATGCAACATTTACTCTTTGATGAGGCTAGAACTGATGCGGCAAATAAAAGGGGAGGATCAGTTGATGACGCAATCCTTCAAGACTCCGAATTTACACTGGGGAATAATACAGTCAAGAAGCCTGAGGTGCCACCTCGAACGCAGAGACAAACTAGGAGCAAAAGGAAACCCACTAAAGAAGGTATTTTATTCATCAATAATTAATGAATTTAAATATATTGGTGTGGAACATTAGAGGTATTGCCAATTCAAATTCCCAAAGATATTTACATCGCTTGAGGAAAAAAAAGAAGTTAAATATTCTTGTCATCATTGAGCCAATGACTGTTCTAGATGCTAGCTTTATGACTCGTAGATTTGGTTTTGAGCAAGTTGTGTCTAATGTGGCTAATCAGATTTGGGTCTTCTCTGACTTTAGCACCTGTATCACTATACTAGACAATCATGAACAGTTTATCCATATTGAAGTCTCTCATCCCTCAGTGGCTAAACCATTTTATTGTTCTTTTGTATATGCCAAATGCTCGAGGTGTGAACGGCGCGAGTTATGGGACGGATTGAGAAATATTTGCACCTCTTCCCCTTGGCTTGTGGCTGGGGACTTTAATACAGTTCTGACTGTTTCCGAGATGAAAGGTTGTGCTTCTCCTAAGTTGGGGGGTATTGAAGAATTCGCAGACTTTGTACAAGACTGTGAGCTTCAAGATGCGGGCTGCATCGGGAGCCAGTTTACTTGGACGGATAAGAAGAAGAAATGGAAGAGACTGGATAGGGTGTTGCTTTCTAACGAGTGGGCTGACCTATTCTCGATCACCCGAGTTTGTCACCTATCCCTTCACAAATCTGATCATGTTCCATTGATGATTCATTTGGAGAATAATGCCTTCAAAGGGCCATCCTCATTTAGATTTCTACACATGTGGTGTCGCCACCACGGTTTTTTGGAGGAAGTACAGCGAAACTGGAATATTCCTATCGCAGAAACAGGGATGGTGAAACTTCAACGCAAGCTTGGCCGACTCAAACAACGCCTGAAATGGTGGAATAACCATGTTTTTGGTAATATCTTTGATGCTGTGGCTGCTAAGGAGGCGACTGTTCAAATTTGTGAGCGACTTTTTGAGCAAGATCCCTCAGATCACAACCTAATCAACTTGAACAGATCTAGTGCTGAGCTCGCTAAATCCCTAGCAATGCAAGAGAGCTATTGGAAGCAGAAAGCTGCCTGTAAATGGGCAGCAGAAGGGGAGCGCAACACTAAATTCTTCCACTCACTGGTTAAAAAGAAACGGGCACGGGCAGCCATCCACACTATTTTAGAAGGTGATCAAGTTCTCACAAATCCACTCGACATTAAACATTCTGCTGTGGCCTTCTTCCAGAAGCTTTTGAGTTCGGGGGAGGATGAGATGCTACCGGATGACTTTGCTTGTATTCCGGAACTCATTTCGAAGTCAGAATCTGATAACCTATGTCTCACACCGACTTTTGACGAGGTGAAAGAAGTTGTGTTTGATATCAGTCCCGATAGTGTGGCTGGGCCCGACGGATATACTTCTCTTTTCTTTCAGACATGCTGGGATATAGTGGGGCAGGACATTTTTGAGGCAATTCTTGACTTCTTTGATGGGAGCCAAATGCCTAAAGGGTTCAAAGCTACTACTTTAGTGCTTATTCCCAAGACCAACACGGCCTCCTCTTGGGCTGATTATAGGCCGATCAGTCTATGTAACGTCACCAATAAGATCATCTCTAAACTCATTTATAAGCGGTTGGCCCAAGTCTTGCCAGATTTGATCTCCGCGGCTCAGAGTGGTTTTGTTGCTGGACGGTCCATTCAAGATAACATCCTTTTAGCACAAGAGTTAGTCCATTCGCTAAATGTGAAAGGTCAAGGGGACAAGCTTATCCTTAAACTGGATATGGCCAAAGCATATGACAGGCTTCAATGGCCGTTTCTATTCCATGTTCTGGAAAGCATGGGGTTTTCCGAGAAATGGATTTCTATGATACGGAGATGTGTTCAAAGTTGTTTCTTTTCTGTGCTTGTGAATGGTTCTACTACTGGTTTCTTTGAGTCCTCCCGTGGTCTAAGACAAGGGGATCCCCTCTCCCCGGCTCTGTTTATTCTCGCAGCCGAATGGCTTTCAAGGAGTTTGGATTCTCTCTTTCAACGTATCCCTTCACTCAAATATGATGGTGATTCCCGACAGGTGATTTCCCATTTGGCATATGCGGATGACATTATTATTTTTGCTAAGTCCTTGGATGGAAATATTGTTGCTTTGATGGATTTGTTGCGTAGATATGAAGCTGTTTCTGGGCAGCTTATTAGTTGCTCCAAGAGCCATTGCGTGGTGAGCAAACATTGTTGCAGCGTGCAAAAGCATTACATCCAGATGGTCACCGGATTTACTATGACCTCACTGCCAATCACTTATCTTGGAGCCCCATTGTATGTTGGAAATAAGAAAACCTCTCTTTATGCTGATATATTGGAAAAGATCAGGAACAGAATTGTTGGTTGGGATAAAACAGCTCTATCCTATGGTGGGCGACTTCTCTTGATTCAAAGTGTTCTGAACTCTATGCCGTTGTACATCCTCCAAGTGCTGCAGCCTCCTCATTCTATTCTTAGCAAGATTGACAAGTTTCTCAATAAATTCTTTTGGGGTGACTATGGCCAGCAGAAAAAGATCCATTGGACTTCTTGGCCGACTGTCTGCTATCCTTACGAAGAGGGTGGATTAAATGTCAGAAAACTTGCTGAAGTTATTCAGGCCTTCTCATGGAAAATTTGGTGGAACTTTCGAAAGCAATCATCACTATGGGCGAAATACATGAGGGAGAAGTATGTCAAGTGGTTCTTCCCCCTTCATGCCCCTTCTCACCCAAAACACTCTAATGTATGGAGGCGTATGGTGAGTATTCGTGAAGCGGCAGAGGCTCATTTCTTCTGGATTTTAGGCCGGGGAAATTGCTCCTTTTGGTATGACTGTTGGATGGGTGAAGCTCCGCTTTCTATCTTATTAAACACACCAGTCTGTAGGCTGGAACCAGTTAACGCTTATTGGACTAATGGGAGGTGGGATGACAGCAAGTTGCGGTCTGTCCTCCCCTCTCAGTTAGTTCAACAGATTGGTCAAGTACCTATCTCTCATGGTAATGTCGATATTCTGACTTGGAAAGCCTCCCCTCTGGGCAAATTTACTACGAAGTCCGCATTTGAAGCCATTCGTGCTACTCGGGAACGACATGGGCTCTTATCGCATGCTTGGACTAAACAAATCAGACCATCTGTCTCTGTCTTTATTTGGCGCCTTCTCAATAGCTGGCTACCTGTCCACACAAGACTGCAGAAGAAGGGAATTATCATGGTCTCTAGATGCTATGGTTGTGGGGATAGTGTTGAGGATGTTCAGCATCTCTTTCTTAAATGCCCTAAAGCTAGGGATATTTGGGCATTCTTTACAGGAATCTTTGATATTTCTGCCATTGACACAGATAATGTCGCCACTCAGCTCAATCATTGGAAAAATCGAGCGACGACAAGCATTAAGGGAAATGTCAGGTTTGTGGTCCCTGTCCTTATTTTTTGGCACATTTGGAAGGAGAGAAATGACTGTGTCCATCGACAAAGGAGGTTCCTTACCAAACGAATTGTTTGGCGGGTTCTACATTCACTGTCTATTCTTTACAATGGCAATATTTTCACTTCGAAGCACTGGAAAGGGGATATCCTTCTGGCAGCTCAACTGGGTTTCAAATTTAATCTTTCTGATCAGCAGCCGAGCCTGCCTCGTATTGTTTATTGGCTGAAACCGGACACTGGATGGGTTAAGCTCAATACGGACGGGGGCGTCAAGAGGCAACCCGGGGGTTGCGGGTGCAGGAGGAGTCATTCGTGATTGTTTTGGGGAGGTGATCTGCGCCTTCTACTCTTTCGTTGGTCATCAATCTAATACTTATGCTGAATTATACGCTGTCAAGCAAGGGTTGCAGTTGTGTTGTGAACGTGGCTTCCAAAGAGTTTGGGTGGAGATTGATGCCTCTTCTATTCTGCACCTCATTCAGTCCAACATCACCAACTGGAAGCTGTCGCATCTTCTTATGGGGATTCAAGAGCTCAGAACCAAAGCCAATGTTCGGTTTTCTCACATATATCGTGAAGGAAACAAGGCAGCGGATTATATGGCTAATTTGGCTTGTGATGCTCTGACATCTGCGGTCGTGGAAGGGGAACAAACTCAAGGACCAATTCGTGGACTGCTTAAGATGGACAAGTGGGGTCTTCCTAACTTTAGATTTAAATAATTGCTCCTTCTTCATGGTTTGGTTTGTTGTATTTGTGTTTGTGCTCTATTTCCTGTGTTTTTCTTTGTTTGATCACTTCCATGTTCATGGTGTGTGGTTTTTGGTGGTTTGTTTGGTGTTGCTTTGTCGAGTTTTGGGCTACTCTTGTTGTTGGGGGCTGTTTTTTGTCCGGCATACCTGCCAGGGGGGTAATTGTTATTTTCGAAACAGACAAGCTTGGCCTTCTGTGCACGAACAGAACTGCAGCTGCCACATACTGTTGCTGCTGCTTCTGCTGCAGCAGTGGGGGGGCAGTGGATTGTTGTTTTGGCGACACTTTCCCGGTTCTGAAACTTTCCAGGGGGGTAACTGTAATTGTCCTAGTGCAGGGGATTTTTTGCATTGGGGATTTTGGCTACGGAAATTGGTTTATTTTGAGAGGATTGGTGCTATTAATTTTATTTTTGGCTGCTGTTTTTGCAAGGATGGCTCTTTTAATACTTGGTCCACGAGCTACAGGATTCAACATGAGGAGGAATTCCTTATGCAATGTTTTTTGGCCGTTCAAGATTTTGGCCTTTGTTCCCACCTTTTTTTGCAGGTTTTTTTAGAGTATTTTTCTTCACGCAATAGGAGTTGTACTCCTATTTTATGCTTTTTTTCTACTCATAATTTTTGTAAAGGGAGTAGTACTCCTTTTTTACGGCACATTAGGCTTTTTGTTATATTGATCATGTACTTTATGAACTTCCCATTGTAATCTTTTTTTTTTATTGATTAATATAGGGGTGGGGTCCCCTCAGATAACCCTACGGCGGGCACGTGCCGGTTTTTATTAAAAAAAAAAAAAAAAAAATGTTAATTATTTTACGAGGGTTTTATATTTGTGTATGTGATTTATGTATAATTTAGAGAAAGTGACCAATCGTTTAGTAAATACAATACACTTACTATATATTGTTGAATTTAGCTAAACCTGATTCGGGAAAGAATCTTTGAAAGAGGGGAGGATCCTCTCGTTCTCGATGATTGGATGATGGATATAAGACCAACGTTAAGAGTCCAAATATCAGCAAACAATAAGACTTAAACCAAGGGTCCGATATATATAGACATAAATCTTTCTCCGTTAAGTCCTCTGAGAATTTTTTTGTTTTAGTCAGGGACTCTTTAGCTTTCTAAGCAAGCATCATAGTTTTCATAAGCATTATCGTGCGATCGTTTCTTGAAGTCTGTTTACAGGGTAATGCTCTCTCTCTCTCTCTCTAAAAGTTATCTATCAAAACTTTTTGTAGGGTATTTCTGTGATTTTTTTTCTTCCGTGTATTTTATATGTAATCTATATTGTTTTACCCTGCTTTAAGTTTTCTGAGTGTGTTTTTATTTATGAGATTGATCTATTAGAACACATATACAAATCAGTTATTTTTATCTTAATTTTTTGTTTTTCTGTCGAAAAACTTAAGGACATGTTTGATTTGAGGTTTTAATAATTATAAGATGTTAAATTCTGATTTTGTGCGGGGTCCACAGGTAGGCATCTATGAGCTACTTTCAAACAGCTGCTCGAAATACAAATTATGACAAATCAAATAATTTTATACGTGTAGTTGAGGGTGTGAATTTGAAATTCAAGTCGTGGATCGAAACACAATCTACGAGAAATCTACGACAAATCAAATGATTTTATAAGTGTAGTTTAGAATGATGAAATACCACAAACGAGTGAATCAGACATATCCTATGTATGTTGAATGGTCATGCAGAGGCATTCATGATTTGGTCTTATGTCCCAACATCTAACCATCACCGCTTTACTGGCTGAATGTGGTGAATGTTTTTCTCAGCTGTTTACTTGTGTGTGCATTTACTGGTTGAATGTGTTAAAAAAGTAACTCTGTTTTATCACTAATCCTTACTCATGATGACCAAACTTGGCCAGATGGGAAAGACAAAGACAATCGTGTTGTATGGCTTCCCTTACCTTATTGCTGCTGAAGAGGCCAAAGACTTCTTGGAGCAGCATACAGGCCAAGGAACCATCTTTGCGTTAGAACTTAAAAGATCGGAACTAGGTTGAAAGGCATACGCCATTGATCAATTTACATGTAGGAAAAATGCTCAGACGATTATCGGCTTGGCGAATAAGAGCCTGTGTTACGGTGCTTCTTGTAATTTGAAGGCTTGGGAATCATTCATTGACATTGTGCAAAACCCCGCAACATACGTGCACGAAATGGAGCCGATAACTCTGGATTTCGGATGCCTGATGTCGAGAGACAAATTCTCAGTGATGTGGAGAAGTGAAAGCGTTGCTCTTAAATTCGGGACTGGCATCAAGAAAATGCATGTCTTTGCTAGCCATGATTTGGTCGAGTACAAGCTTCAGCTCTCCTGCGAAAACATATGGCACATTGTGCTTTATAGTCCACGTGAACGACAAACTAAAACTAAGATCCTCCTCATACAGGTCTGCGTAAGTTATTTTTAACATGATTCTTTCATCTTAACAGAGCGTTGTGTGTTAGTTACTGACATGCAAAACCACATGTTTCTTTTGTTGTCAATGATTCTGTTAACAGCTACTTCAATGAAACTCCAGATGATCATTGGATCAGAACAACAGACTTAACTCCATCGTCTTGAATTGGACAGTCTTCGGGTTTGTGCCTCCAGATTCCTTCCAGGATGAGGCTTCCGGATTTCAGAGACTAGTTCGTTTGTTGTAAGGAAAGCAAGGATTCGTTCTATTTGGAGATGGGTGTCCCATTTTCTCATAATCTGTCTCTAGTTCCTAATGTACATTCTCCCCGAAGATTCGAATTGCCTTACAGAATACTATTTAAGGTTTGCAGTTTAGTACGGACTGGATGTCTTCCAGGGCGCAAGCTAGAAGCAAACTTCTTTCGGTTAGTCTATCCAGAGCAATTCGATATAAGATATATAGAGCACGCACTAGAGAAACTGTACTATTTAAAAGAGTGCTGCTATGATCCTGTGGCATGGCTTATGGAGCAGTATGCTAAATACGGGGCGTTCGGAGAGCTCCCGAAATCGCCTGCTATTCATTTAGATGGTGGTCTGGTACATGTGCACAAGGTTCAAGTAACTCCAACTAAAGTGTATTTCTTCGGCCAGGAGTCAATGTCTCGAACAGTGTGTTGCGCCACTACCGAGATTACATTGATAATTTTCTTCATGTTTCATTTGTTGATGAGGAGGGGGTAAGTTGTGTTCAACAGATTTATCCCAAAGGGCAGCTGCCTGGTGCGAGAATACAAGAACCGAGCTTTATGAGAGGTGTTAGATTCGCATAGGCCTCGGGATGCTAACGCAGCGGAAATATAAAAATTTAACACATAACTATTATGAAAAATGCATCTCCTTGCTATCGCGACGCGGATCTTATGCAAATATCAAAACACATTTAACAAAAATTCAAACAAAATTATACCTTTGAACCATCCGTTTGATGTAGGGAATTGTCGTATTCAAATACGAATCCTCCTTTGAATTCCCGACTAGCTCTCGATCATTCGAATCACATTCTGAAACTCAGTTCGAACACATCCACGCTTATAGGAGCCCAAGCGTTCTCCCTCTAAAGATAGTCCACACGAACGGATCTCCTCGGATTCTTGATTCTATGTTGGAATCGAATCAAAAACCGCCTTTGTGTATATGAAACAATTTCTATTCTAACTTTTAGAATAATTCCCAAACTCCTTTAGAAATAAATTGAGAATGGTGGATATGGTTATCAACACATCCAAATTCTATGATCATTAATTGATCAAAGAATCGATGCATAAGGGAAGCCAAAAACAGATGCCAACATAAGTAATATTGATGAACAATTTCATCTCATTATTGGGCACTGTTCACGGCTCTTAGAGAAACCGAGAATTGAAATATATAAATCTGATTTGTATTCCTTTCACACCTCTTTTTCGTCGGTGCGTGTGTATATATATATACTCATACATACACATATCTCAATATATCTTTTGATATCTTTTTTTCCTCACGTGATATATATGTACACATATATATATGTTCTATCTAGATATATATAGTATAATATATCTCGTATCTAGAAACACGTGCAAGTACATAAATATATATCTTGTTTATCTATATCGGCCACATATATAATTCTTCTTATATATATGTGTAGGCTTTTGATATATATTATATATATCCATATATATATATATCATGAATTCTTTTACTCTATTTCAAACTCTTTTAAAATAGATCCCCACTTAATTTCTTATTTGATAATAATAAGAATCCATATTCTTATCATAGATCAACTAAATCTCTATTTAATTGTTCAATCAACTAATTTTAAATTAATTGATTCTTGAATTTTTATCCACCAAAGCAATTAATGGGCTTGGGCCTTAAAATTCAATTAAATTAACACTTTTAACTTTATTCAATTAATCATTTAATTGAGCCCATCAATTAACTTAATATATTCTTTTGATTAATTAATATCTAATTAATTAATGGATTGGGCTCTCAAGCCCAATTAAATTAACTTTCTAATTTAATTTAATTAAATCAACTTATTGATTCAATTAAATCCATCAATCAATTAATTTACTTAATCAATCGAATATATTGCATCTCAGTCGATTAAATCAACACTTTGATTTAATCCAATTAAGTGTTTCATGTACGTTTAGGAGTTTATCCATTCATTTGTGTGTGACCCCTTAGATCCACCAATCAATTAGAAATGGGCTCGCAACACATTACGATATTTTAGATGGTAAATTCATCAATCAATTAATTAAACTCATTTAATTAATCACTTATGAATTAGAACCCGGCCGTTCTAATTCATAAGACCCATCTATCGTAGTCGATGTCCAACAACAAGCCCACGACGCCTAGTCAATAGGTGAAGTGAAATGTGTGAACCTGTCTGCTTATGATTACCGTGCAAATACATTCCTTCCATTATCTAATCTCCCGATTAAGGTATAGGATATGGGATTTATCAGAAATCCTTTTAACCTCAATTCTATGGTTTTTATTTATAATTAGTCTTTTCGACAATCGATCTAGAAAACTCATTTCTAATCATTGTCTCTACCGTGGCCACGGATTTTCGTAGACTAGTTAAAATAGAACACATAGGAGATTCACTCACTCTACAAGGTGAGCAAATGGATTCTTTATCGACTCTCACAAACCTTCATACATGAGAGATCTATACCCAACATAGGCACCATAAGACCCGCCACGGGATCAGTGCCTATATCAAAGTATAAATTCACACGTACAAGATTACTATGGAGCCTCAAGTCTAAGAACTAATTAATGCACACCATAAGTTGAGAAACAATCTTAATTCGATGTGCAACTAATGCTCCCATTTAGGTGTTTCTCGGTGGGATCCTCAGTGAACTCATTTTCTAATGAGCACCTACTTATGCATATGAATGTCTCTACATTCAATGTCTATGAAACAAGACATCCTCCCATTTGAGATATGTCATAAGTACAAGTCTTAATCCGAGTCATGTTAATGCCCCTGGTATTGGTTAGACTCTTCGACTTGGAGTGATTTAGATCACGCCTTAGAGACTTGTTTCAAGACCTCCATCTCTATGCGAGGCCAAGTCCCATAGCCTTATGTGATCTAGGAGCTTCAACCATATGTGTATAACTTACACATTATGATGAAGGTAGCCAAAAAGTATAAACTTTCAATTCTATTATTAACTGAAAAGATTGTTTGTTACAAAGAGTATTTAATAGCATCGTCAATCTCATTGGTTTGCTGGGCACTACTCTAACAAGAGGATACTTTCGACACTTAGGGACGGCATTAGAATTGGGGACAAGAAATTTGAGTTTCTTGCATTCTCCTTGAGTCAGTTAGACGATAACTCTGTCTGGATGTTTGCTCCAACAGATAACCTAAATGCCGATGATATCAGACGGTGGATGGGGTACTTTCATCCCATAAGAAATGTGGCCAAGTATGCTTCCAGACTCGGTCAATCCTTATGTTCATCCACCGAAACTCTAAGCATTGGCCGGCATGAGATTGAAATGATTCCTGATATTGAGATCGTAAGAGACGGGAGAAAGTATATCTTTTCTGATGGCATCGGGAAGATATCAGCTGAATTTGCTTGGCGCCTTGCTAAAAAATGTGGGCTTAACCGTTTCATTCCATCGGCCTTTCAGATCACTTATGGTGGCTACAAAGGAGTCGTGGCTGTTGATCCCCATTCATCAGTGAAGCAATCGTTGAGACCAAGCATGTTGAATTATGAATCAGAAAATACCAAACTAGATGTTTTGGCATGGAGCAAATATCAGCCTTGTTTTCTAAATCGCCAAATCATCACTTTTATCTACTCTTGGAGTCGAGGATCAAGTTTTTGAGAAGAAGCGGAAGGAGGCAGTATCTCAGCTGGATGACATTTTAGTTGATCCACTGAGAGCCCAGGAAGCTCTGGATTCGATGTCTCCAGGAGAAAATGCAAACATCCTCACTGAAATGTTGAATTGTGGCTATAAGCCCGATTCAGAACCGTTCCTTTCGATGATGCTCCTAGCTTTTCGCTCGTCAAAGTTACTGGAATTGCTCCGGGGCACAAAAATATTCATCCCACAAGCCCGGCAAATGATGGGATGTCTGGATGAAACAGGCAGTTTTGAACACGGACAGGTGTTTGTGCAATTTTTTCGTGCTGGACGGAGATCACGGTTCTGTGAAGAGTCTGTTACGTTTGATTCCTATATGTCAACTCAGCATAGTTATCTTGTCAAAGGGAAGGTGATGGTGACTAAAAACCTGTGCTTGCACCCCGGTGATATCCGTGTTTTGGAAGCTGTCGATGTGCCGGCACTGCATCACATGGTGGACTGTGTTGTTTTCCCCCAGAAAGGAATCAGGTGAGCTAACCTATTTTTAGCTTCTCAACTAACATGTTAACGCATCTCGAGTTTTCGTTTCGGTTCAAGATTATAACCCTTTGTAATAGCAGAGAGCGTTCGAATGAATGCTCTGGGAATGATTTGGGTGGAGACGTGTACTTTGTTTGTTGGGACCCTGACTTGATTCCACCAAAGCAAGCCACGCCGATGGACTATGATCCGGCTCCGAGTCCACGACTTGACCATGGAGGTATAGCTGCTCTTAATGCACATTTAAACTCTCAATGGCACTAACCTCTTGTTGTTCTTAACTATTTTCTATGATTCATATAGAAATTAGAAGTTTAATGGTGAATATGAATTGTAATCTTGTGCTGTATTTTACCGTATTCTCTGTGCTGCAGGAAGTTGAGGAACACTTCACCAACTACATTGTGAATGATAGTTCAGGAATCATTGCAGACGCTCACTCCGCCGTTGCTGACAATGTGCCATCATGGCACAAAGTGAGGCCTGTTTAAAACTGGCTAAGCTGTTTTCAATCGCGGTAGACTTTCCAAAAACAGGCGTCGCCGCAGAAATCCGACCTCTAGCACGCTCGACAGTGTACCCCGATTTCATGGAAAGGCCGGACAAGCCCACCTACGAGTCTCCCGGTGTGATAGGGAAGCTTTTCGGGGGTGTCAAAGATATCGCCCCTGACACCCCCTCCTTCAAATCTTTCACCAAAGAAGCGGTGGGGACATCATACGACCGTGACATAGAGGTTGATGGATTCAAAGTTTACGTAGACGAAGCATTTGATTTCAAAACCGAGTATGACTTCAAGTTGGGCAACTTGATGGATTACTGCGGCGTAAAAACCGAAGCTGAAATACTGAGTGGCGGTATCATGAAGACGTCGAGAGCTTTCAACAGAAGAAACGATGCAGAAGCCGCCATTGGCGCAGCCGTGAGGACGTCGAGGAGCGAAGCTAGATCGTGGTTCAAGAGAAGAAATGGATCGGATGATCTGTATGCAAAGGCGTCGGCTTCGTATCATGTGACTTATCATCCTGATTATTGGGGTCGTTACAACGTGGGGATGAATAGGGATCATTACATTAGCTTCCCCTGGTGTGTGCATGACTTGCTGGACAAGATCAAGAAGAACAACTCAACAATATCTTCTCCTTGAGCCACGGTTGATCCTTGGTCTGAATTTGAGATGAAAATTTTTGTCTTCTGTTTAAATAGTATGACTGTGAACAGAGTGCCAAGACTTCATCATCATGTATATAATGTGCGCGCGTGTGTGTTTCTGCTTTTATATCCTGAATTAGACAAATTAACCAAGGGTTTTCTTAATTAATTAATAATGCTACTACTCATGATTAAACAATCTTTGCTGCGATAATGTTTGAGAACTATGATTATGTCGTCCTCTCATTAATCGTACATTATTTATTCGATTATATCCTTGAATAATTTATAATCATCAGCTGTTCCACCTGCCTCTAGCTTGGGGATTTGGACCACTATTAAGAAGACACGGAGTTGAGACATATAACAAGATACTTTTATACGTATTTCAATTATGTACCAACTTATGATTTATTAAAGTTTTTAGAAAGATCTTACAAGCTCATACAGAGACATTTTTTGATCACGCATAATGCTAATGAGACACTTAACTCTAATCTTAACATTATGCTAACTCAGCTTTCTCTTATTACTGTTGTGTTACTAATAAACTGTGGTCCCAAAACAAAGGTGTTAAAAAAGACCCACAGGGCCACAAAAGTACCACGCTTAACTGAAAACAAGAAAAACAAGAAGTCAAACCATGTGCCTCAAATCTTCTCAAGAAAGTACAATGATAAACATATGCTTAGCGCACTCATTCATGAAGATAATATACCAATAAAGACTAGACTTAAATAAGACGGCATACAATGTTAAGGTTGCGACTTTAATGGGGACGACGTGATTAGAGGTGTATGCGGCTGTACACGTGCACACACATGCATAAGAATAAACTTATCAAGATTCACCAAACGATTTGCTGAATATTCTGTACCTAAATGATTGTCCATGTATGATTCCAAAATATAAGCATTTTGCAGACCTTTGCGGCTTCAAGTAGCGGTGGAATGGCAGGAGACACCGTTTACCAGCTTGACTTGTGCAGTGTGTTTCTGCTGTTCTACTCTCTGCAGATGCAACGACAATTCAACCAAGTCAACGGTGTTGGCTACCTCAGGAAACCTTTCGCCAACTTCACCCGATGATGGACTAAAAGAGCTTGGGGTGAAATTTCTTGGTGTAGTTGTGCATGAACTTTTACTGGAATTCTGATGATTAAAAGCAAGGTTAGAATGGTAATATTCATTGAAGATCAGAGGGTGGTCTGTTGATGTGCCTGGTGAGTTGCTTAATAAGCTCTGTGATTGAGCTGACAGAAGAGAGAAAGCACAACCGGGATTTGAGCTGGCTGATAGCTCTAGAACTGACAATGGTGAATTGAGACCATTCTTGGAAGGGTACTGTTTTTCCATCTCGTGCAGAGAGT
Source organism: Petrea volubilis (assembly GCA_026212405.1). Taxonomy (NCBI): domain Eukaryota; kingdom Viridiplantae; phylum Streptophyta; class Magnoliopsida; order Lamiales; family Verbenaceae; genus Petrea; species Petrea volubilis. Next base: position 7,308,852 of record CM047882.1, on the reverse strand, counting down.
TTGGAAGTGAGTGACTGAATTTCAGGGGTGCTATTGGTAATTGACATATTTGGCTCGGCTCCTCTTCCAACTTAACATACTCGATATGGTTGGTTGGCTCGTAACATTGCTGACCGAAGAAACCCCCAGGAAGGTGTTTTGAGTAAAGCAAGGATGTCGTTGATAAATCCATTCCGAAAAGCATGGAACCTGCAAAAAGGAAAATTAACTTACACATGATTTGTTATCATTAATTTTCCAGGGTTAGGACACAAGAACTGAAGGAGCTTTATTTTTATTGAAATTAAATTCAGTAACAAAGTTGAAGACAGTGTATTATTTGAAAAATATCCATTGTTTAAGGAAGCAAGAAAATTAGATGTTGCTGATGTAAACTCTGCAGCTTACCAAAGTGAGTGTTTAATTGAGGCTTGCGCCGACGCTCATTGTGGCCTGCCAAGCGTTTACGACAACTGCGCTTACCTTCATCAAACTCTGCCAGTATGTGAAATCTGTAATTCAATTGGTTACTAAAGATTCTAAAAGGAAAATTAGCGCGAAACATTTTTGACCATTATCCACTTGAGAGTTATTATGAATAAGGTAGCAGATCTATTAGGAAGAAAAGCATTAAAGAGCATTAGTACTCAACACCCAAAAAACGATATGATGTCCAATGAGAAAAATTACATACATAATCACCACTCGAATGTCATGTAAACATGGGACAAAGACAAAAACAGGTGTCATTCTTAAAATCAAACTCGAAAACAGAAATCACGGTATAAGATTGTTGAGTTATTTGATCATATTACACCAAGATGTCTCAATAGCAAAAAATCATTCATAGAATTAAGCAATTATGCAAGCGTTTTCATCATAAATAAGATAAAACTTAGGCAAATGTAAGAGCTCCATATGAAATGCAAGGCAAGGTATAATATCGTAATCACAAGCGTCAGACAAGATAAAGGTTATTAAAATAAACACCTACCTGCTACATTGCTGACAAAACCTTTGCTGGATGCCATTAACAATAACTACAGAAGTCTTTGAGTGAATATCACATACTTTGTGCCTTTTGTGGTACTCCTTAGAGGAACTCAAATCCTTGTTGCAACCATGAACTATGCAGACAGGAACCTGAGACTGCAAATTAGCGATCCGTGGTCTTTTTCCTGACACCAATGGCTCTTGAGAAGACAAAACCGAGTTATTCACAGAAACCCAACTGTCCTTCGGTTTTCTTGGAACCAATTTCTCATCATTGGCTTCGATGGCCGAATTGGAAAATCTTGTTCGAAATTCTATTGGTGAGTCTAATGTGATGGTAGAAGTGGATGGTACAGATTTACCAGAATCACCCTTAGCATCATCGACTAGATTTTCCAAGCATTGAGCACTCAGAACTGACTTTCTTGTCATTTCAGGTTCAATAAATCCCATGCCCTCAGATGCATCACATCCCTTTAACGGGTTTCTACTTGTCACGGGATCATCCATGTTTAATTCGATATCATCTGTGAAAGAAGGGCCTCTACCCTCAAAACTGTAGCTTAGAAACTCCATTGATGCTTAGCACTAAATTTAACTAGCTTAGACTATCCAACGGTGTAATAGACAAGGACACACATATAATCTCAATTCAGCACTAACTTCTTTGGGCCCAAACTCATCTTAGAAACAGAGAAATCAATTTTACCAAACTGTTTCTTGTTATTTTCAAAAACTGATGAACAAAAACATTGACATATAAACAAAACAAGAAATCTGATAATGTTCCTCCGGATATCAAACACCACCCAACAAAGTATCTCAGTCAGAAACAAGCACCCAAGTAAAACGTATTAAATTATACAAACTCAAGAAATTTCAACCCAATGCATTAACCAAAACACAAATCCCACATACAAGAAAACAAAACCAAATAGAACAGTTTAGAAAAAAGAATTCATACGAGAAAAGAGCAAGAACTGGGGCAATAGGAGCAGCTAAAGTGCCTTGCACCCAATTGAGCGATAATCAAAGAAAACCCAAGACCTTACTTGCACAAGAAGAGCTAAAGCAGGAAGCAAAAGAGGGCCCACGAACACAAAACAGAAGAACAAATAAAATGAAATGGGACGTTGATTGATGAACAATAGTAGGTGTCAAACGCTTACCTTATGAACAGTGAAGAGATAGGGTGAGTTGTGTGGAGAGTAATGATGTTATTGGGTAGTAAGAATATAATATTGAGAGTGGGAATGGTGAGGTCGAAGCTGATACAGGTGACGAGAGAAAAGCATCAGCTCCCAGTACCCCCACTTGCGAGAAAACAAACGCCCGAGTCCGGGTGTTTTATGGCTTTTGATTTGGTGATGGGGCGTGCGTCCTTGTGCGTGTGCGTGTGCGTGTGCGTGTGTGTGAGAAAGAGAGATAGAAAGAGAGACAGTGGTGTGAGGAAAGTAAAAAATTAGTTCCAACAGTTGAAATATAAACTTCAACTTCATCGGCCTGCTTAATTTTTAAGTTGGACACTTCAAAAACAAGAGAGTTAAGCCCAATGCTAAATCAGTGTATCAGTTTGGCGGCCTGTTTAGCTGGATCTTTGTTTCTTTTTGTTTTTTTTTTTACGTATTTTTTTAATAGAAGAGATGCATTTATTTTCTGAAAAAAAAAACCTTCAAAAACAAAATAAATTATGCTTGGTTGAGATTTTTTAATAAAAGCTAGGGAAAAAAAAAGTGTAAAAGTGATTCTTTTAGAAATATTCAAAATAATTTTAAATAAAAATATATTTTAAAATATTTTTAATTATTATATTCAAATATAAAATTATTTAAATTAAAAAATAACTTTACTGTAAAGCAACATTAAAAAAAAAAAAATCTATCCAAATGACCTATTGAGTAGTAGTGATGTATGCAGTACCAACGAGTAAATAAAAATAATAAAAAAATAAAAACAACATGGTATGTTATTACAATTGCTAGTCAAGTCTTGGCTTAGCGATTAAGGTTGAGATTCCAAAATTTTATAATCATGATTTTTTAAATATTAGTCTTACCAAATGCCAGGGTTTTTATCACTTATGAAAACACAATCCAATAATACTGTAATACATCAATTACGGTAGAATTACCCTTTTTAATGATTGGTTGCTAAGTATTGAGAAAGTTAGTAATTGTTAATACTAACAGTGCAATATATTCTATGTGTATAAGATATAAAAATTATATACCTTAATTTAATGTTTAAATTATTTTAGTATCAAACTAAAAATATATTATTATATTTCTTTTATAAGAATACTTTTTTCCAGGCCATGATGTAGAAAAAGCAGCCTCGATTGGATGGAACCGACCGGACAGAGTTTTATACTTTAAAAAAGGCTGTAAAATTTTCTATTGATGGGGTCTGGCCTAAGGCCCTCATCATGACTATGACTATAAATTAGACAGTGGGAGTTCGGAGAAAGTTGAGCGGAAGGATGGTTCAAAAAGTTATAGATGGCCGCCGCATCGGACAAGATCGGAAACCTAAACCTGTTCCACAATGCCTCCAAGTGGATTGCGATCGTGTTACGGGGCGGGCTTCCCATTTGTGAGCCGACGGGCGAGAAAAAAGCTTGAAAATCTGAGGGGATGTGGAATTTGATCACGGCATTTGAGACCTCGGTTGGAGTCATTGTTGACGTGATATTGTCGTGCTCCCGCTCGATACGATAAGACCACGGGGCATCGACTTCCTCGCCATCTTCGTCCACCTTATCGGTCATGGGCAGTTCGACTTCCGCCTCGGCACCAGACCTGATCCGATTGTCACCCAAGGAGGTTGAGCTGCTGCATGTGCTACTCCCTTCGGAGCTATCCTCCGAGGAGCTATCTAATCCGACCTCTCTAATTAACCTACGCCTGTCCATACGGGAAATAAGTAAAAAAATAAGGCTTTGAGTGAGAGGGATTACCTAGTAGAGAGTCAGAACGACCTAAGAATGTGAGAAATTCGAACGGCAGGGGAGACAATCGATCGGCGCAGCGTAAAAGTTCTCGTGAAATGGTGAAGTCAACATTCGGTCCATCTTCCCTATTTATAGTGGGTAAAACATTGCCCTCGGGAATCTCAACCGGCGAAATTATTACAGCTGTGACTTTTCAAATTCCTGGCGGTAACAACCCGATCGAACTCACCTCCCTGGTCGACTTTACACCCGACTCGGGGAGTGGGGGGGCTAATGACGTGGCATAATTCCGACCGAACCTCTCGACTGCCTTTCTCGAGCCGTGCTTGTTGGTTCCCCCGCTCGGAGTCCTGTGGGACCATTCTGACCGGATGTCGTATATCCATCGGTTTGGCAAACCTCTCTCCCCGATGAGCTCAGCAGGACAATTTCTCTTTCGATCGGACCCATGGCCTCGGCCCCTCAGCCCAGCTCCTCGGTCTCCCACTGATCGATTACATGATCGATCAGTGCCATGCCAAGTCTAACGGATCTCTACTGGCATTAAATGCTCCGTCAGATCAGGTATAGGGGTGCCACCAAACCCCATACCTCATTAATGGAGTGCCAGCTAGCATCCACCGACCCTACCATTAGGCTTATGGGTCGTCCACATCAGCCTTCAATAACCTACTTGGCCTAGCGGGCCCACAACAGCGCGGTCTACCTAGACATAGTATAAATATCCCGTATTTATGGTAAGAGATGCATTAATTACTCTCAGCATCCTTACTCTGCTCAAATCTCCTTAAAAACCAATCAACTGACTTAAGCATCGGAGGGTCTTAGCTGAAAACCATCTCGGCTAGTTCACGTTGCCTTTCCCTTGTTGCAGATTAACTTCCCGATCAAACACCTTCACCTACACACTCGACTAAAGTGACCGACTGAGATCGACTAGTTCCCGAATTCGACCCGCATCAAAACTATTTGACATAATTTATTAAATACTAATAAGCTAAAAATAAAATAATTATATAAAATAAAATTACGTGATAAAGAAATAAACACAAAAATAAGAAAAAAAGAAGTCGGATAATTGTAATTAGAGAAATTATTTTGTGTGTGTGTAAGAAGAGGGGGGGGAGGAGAGAGACGGGGAGAGAGAACTAAAAACATTAATTATTGATTTAAATGAACTTTTTATTAAAAATGGGTTGCAACTTCCAAAATTCAAAATGATCAAGAAAGTGGTTTGTTAGTTGAGAAAATGGGTTTTCAAATTAAATTATGATATTGCAATATTGTCCTCTTTATTTGTTTCTTTGTTGTATGTATTTACTAATTAAAAGGGCCAAATTGGCACATCAAAATTTGGTATCCGAATTGAATTGATTTCATGGGAATTTTCAATATTAGTCTCAATTGTACATAACTCTATTTATTTCACATAGAATTGAATGTCAATTTTTGTAAACTTACAAAAAAAAAAATTATTATTTGTGAGATAAAAATAGCTTTCTTTTTATCATAGTGTGTGTGTGTATATATATATATATATATAAATCAATTGTATTACTCTTTAAGACATCAGAGTATGATACAACAATATCCAATTTTTATATGCATAAAAATCTGCAAGTAGGCAGCCATCACAAACTTTGACATCAAATTTCAAATAGTTAATTAACTTTGACTAATTACTAATTATCTTTGTGTGTGAGTATATATATATTTGATGTGTCAAGCACCACCTCAGCCACATACGTTGATAAATCCGTAATTCTATTGAATTTTTATATTTATTTTGACGGACTTATCATGTATTTTTCTCCATTTGAACCTTATTATGCCTAAATTCGAGTTAAATCGTTGCTTTGTAGGTAAGATGGAAAAAATACCATCAAGGAGACGAAAAGTGGAAGTCAAGAGTTAGGTACTTACGCAAGAGATTTTGGGTATCAACCCAATTTCAGCCATTTTGAAAAGAGTGAATCTGTATGTTTGGGTACGTACCCAAAATATTTCGGGTATGTACCCGATTTCAGTCATTGGAGGGTTAATTAAATCTGTAAGTCTGGGTACATACCCAAAATATTTTGGGTATGTACCCAAAATCCGCGACAACAATTAACAGCTTTCCTAGTTCGATTAGGACTCTATTTTTGGAAGGCGGCGCTAGGGGTTTTTTTTTACCCCTTTTTAAGTCCAGAAACATTGGCAGAACTATTGTTCATGTTTTTGAGCTAGGTTTTAGAGTTTAGAATTTTTTTTTTACATATTTTTCATCTTTTTGGATTTTGTGGAGAACGGAAGAAGGGAGAAATCAAGAGCCAAGGGAAGAACAACCGAACGAGGGGAGTTTTCGTCTGAAATTTCCAACGAATAAGTTTAATTCTTCTCTTTTCATAAATTCTTTTCCAAATTTTGTTCTTATTTTTAATTTCATTATGAACTAATTTTAATTAAGTGTAAGGATGGTGTAGTTTATCTTTTTTGCTATTTTATGAAAATTCCATAAGTTCGAATTTGTTATCGTATATCTTTTTGTTGTGTGATTCTTGTTTAATGATTTAATACGTGGTTAGGGTTTGATAACCCGAATCGTGATGAGGTCGAGAGACGATTCACGATTGTAGCTCTAGTTAGACGAGATTAAATGGTATTAAAGTTGTATGAGAATGAATTTAATATTGATTGAGCCATAAGACAGTGATTTAAAATTCATACAAATAATTTATAAAGTTGGGATTAATTGAATGAGAATTGGTTAGTCTTAGGCTTAGAGAGATTGTGTGAATTAATTCTGCAATGCTCAAGAGAGATTGTGGATATATTTGTTCCTAGGCTTCACACAACTACAAAACTATTCAACTTAGGGATTGGATTAAAATAGAGAATTAGGTGAATGAAACCACCTTACACTTGTATTTCTCGCTTTGATTATTTGTTATTATTGTTATTCGCAAGTTGTTTTTATTAAGAAATTAGGTTTTTTTTAGAAAATCAAAACCACTACTCAATTTGATCCATTTAACTAAACAACACGAGTCACTTTCACGGGCTAAATCACAATTCCTGTGGGATTCGACATTTTACTCACTTTGTATTACTTGTACAACTGCGTACACTTGCGCAGCTCCCAACACACTTCAGCAAAGGTGAACCTGTCTAGGTCCCAAGTGTCGAGCAACAGAGCTTTCGACCTAGTCGGCTAACCTCAATAGAGGTTTTAAGTTGGGCTATCGTCGATCGTGAGGTTATAAGCTAAAAAACTCAACAAGTGTGCGGACCGATGCCCTCAAAGAGACTTATTGCCCTCGAGAGTGCGTTTGCATGAAAGATGAGGAGTCTCAAAGTGCAAAACACGAGAGGAAAAATACCCACAGACTTATTCTCGGTACCAAGTTCGTGGCCCCAAAGTCATGAGGGGTCTCTACTGGCCTTCGAGACCTCTTATGCAGAGCAGTTGAAGCGAATGAACAGGTGGCTTAAAGGCGTTGGGTACCCTCAAACATAGTTGTATTGAGGGCACGAGTCCTGCGCCTAGCCTTCGCCAAATTCAACAGCCAACGGGCAAAACCCAACTGGCAAGTCTGACAGGCCCTATACCTACCGCAGCCTAATACGCCTCTACTGCACATGGGTCCATCTAATTAGTCTTTTAAGCATTAAATGCCAACTCATAAATACAATATTTGACCCCCTCCCCTCCCCCCCCAATTAATGAGAGGCAAAGTCAGTCGCCACTTGAGAGTTCAAAAAGTGACAAAAAACATGTTCAGTTGTGCCCCTTATGTCAGAAGGGCTAACCAACCCCCATTAATCACGTCACGTCATGAGATCCCTCTCATATAAATAGCAAAAAGCTCTCCCTCAAGAGGTAATGAGACATCTGTTCTTAGTATTACATTCAAGAATAGCATTTTACTGTTTATCATCTTTTCCAAACATCTTATTATTGATTTGAGTGCCAGAAAACTTATGCCGAGACAAAATAAGCTAGTCTCAAATGCGTTCTTCCTTATTAAATAAGGAGACCACTAGCATATCAACCGAAATATATTAAATTATGTCACGTAATCGAACCAAAAAACGACCGCATCAATATATAATGAAGTAAATGTCATGCTTAACTAACCGAAATCCGGAAAGGCTTCCTTTGTCCTTTAACTCATATATTTATTTATGCAAACGGCAAAGAGATCCACTGGGCCCAAGAAATATCTTGGCTTTATTGCTTATAATAAATGGCTAACTAATTGTTTGTCAGCTTTGGCCCTATTGGTAAATTCTAAGATATTATATAAGGGGGGAAAAAAAAGACTTTGCTTCGAATTATGCATACTTTTGTATTTTTTTATGTTTTTTTTTTGGTTATATTTTAAGGTTATCCCCACTCTCTGAGATTGATGAAATTATAATTTAATTTATAATTTTATTTAAATTATAATAATTTCTGAGATATAATATAATTACAAAAACTTAACAGAATGGCTCAAAAAAATGTATCTGTGATTGCCCAAGGTTGACGGAATCTTGAAAAGAGTGTAATCTTGAAATTTCTTGAATTATGGGTGCGCTCAGCATATGTTTATCCCCTTTCCTCAGCATATGGTAAATCTTGAAATTTGTTTGCACAAAAGATGTTGTTTGCTCGAGTGTTACACTCGAGCAAACAACGTCTTGCTGTATCTGTTTTGATTTTTTCAGATGAACGCCATGTGCCTTGTCGACTTAGGGATCTTGCTTACATGGAGGAGAGGATATGGGATTTTACACCAGAGGACTTCTAGATGATTTCTACTGTTGCTATTGTTTTTCTGTTAAACTGAAACTGTTAGGTGGAGTAGTACAAGAATATATAATTTTGCGTGCCAACTCTTCGATTAGAATCATTCAAATCTTACACACTTTGGTTGTGTTATGGAGTCAAGATCTCTTCAATGGCCATTTTTATTAGTTTAATTTATTTGTTAATTAAGAACTAACTTATATGATTTAATTAATTTATATTAAATATATATATTTATTTTAATTTTAAGATAAAACGATTGTAAAATGGAGCCAGCCAAAAAAAGGACAATCTTGAAAATTCACATAAAAAGTTGACGGAATCTTAACGGAACCCTAATGGCAGGATTTTATTGTTAGATGGAAGATCGGGGGTTATTGTAATTTACACAAAACTGCTAATTAAATTATAATTTCGTCAAACCTCGAGGGGTGAAGATGTAATTCGCCCTATATATTATTATATGAATTATTCAAGTTTTATACGTTACCCACTAGAACCTATTTTCGACCCAAAAATTCATCAAAAAATAAACATAACTCTTTCTCTGATGCTATTAAGATTCTAAGGTTGAATGGATGGGCTTGTGTATTCGATATTGTCCATATTCCGATAAATTTTTTGGTGGAAAATAGATTTCAATGGATAATATGTAAAAATCGAACAATTGCTAGGTACATCAATGGCAAAGTGTTACAAAAAAAAAACAAAAAACAAAAAACACTTATTATATATAGAAAAGTACAAAAACAAATATAGTTGGACACAAAGTGTTCTTCCCCTATTATATATCTCAAAATTTGTTTAATTGCTTTCACACAATGTCAAATTAAGATCAGCCCAATGTCACAAGAGATTAAATCACACTCACAATTTAATTTGATGATGGTTTCTTTTTATCTCCATTAACCAAAAAAAAAAACTTGATGATTTGTGATCATGCACAATTACATCAAACTGTCAAACTGTCTATTAAGTGGTGCATGCACTTCAATCAAATCCTCAGAGTACCTCCAAAAGCAGAGAACACAAAATTCAAAAGGCTGCAGGACAAGAAAACACTATCAACTGTACACAAACACTAAAAACGAGAAAAAAAAAAACACAGAAAATCTCCAGCCTGATCTTGTCACAAGAAAAGCCATCAACTTTAACCCCGCAAATTAATTCCAAGCATAATCAAGAAATAAGTAAAATTGATTATATTGCAGCACCCCTGGAAATTGGTGCGACAATCATGATTCTATCCACGTGTGTTGTCCCGTAAACAGGGAGGCCACTGGAGTAAAAATCCAGGTTGTGATTCGGTAAATCGAACAGATCAGAGCTCGAATCCGTGTCCGCGCCATCATCGGCGTCGCTGAATTTCCTGAAATCCCTTTCTTTGTCGACACGGCGGCCATGATCGTGAAAGCTTGTGAACTCCCTGTACGATTTCGTGGGCGTGTTCGCACTGCTCGATGATGAATCATTTGCGCTGATCCTGAAATGGCTGATGCTGCTTCTCCTTTTCCTCGGCCCGCCGGGACTGCTTGTTTCTTGTTCGGGGTCGTGTTGGTTGCTGATGCCTGATTTCGACGGTTTCTTGTTTTTCGATGTTTTTTGGTTGAAGAGGGAATTCAAGAAGCTGGCTAATCGGCCGCCTGGAGAGCTGGGCTGCTTGTGTGGTTTCTTGTTCTGTTTCTGATGATGATCCAGAAGAACACTGTTTGGAAGAAGTAAAGGATTGTTGTTATTATTGTTATTCTTAGCGATCGGCACATCCAGGCTCATCCTGGCGGACGCTGGACCGCGGGGCCGCTCGTTTCTCATTGATTTTTGGGACAATATTGTGCCTGGAAAATTGGTTTCGTTGGCGCCCGAGAAATATCGGGCCGCCTCGAAAACGTCGAGCTCGCCGGAGTCATTTCTCCATTGTGATAGTGGATTCTTCTTGGGTTCGGAGTAGAGGCCTGTGACGGGCATGTTTTGGTTTGGAAAATTTAGTATGAGTGATTTTCAGAAACTTTGGAGAACAGGGGTTAAATGATAATGATCGGTATTTGTATTTTTGTTGGCATGAAAAGGGGGAGTTTTGTGAGATTGTGGAGAGGTGGAAATTGGAAAGGGACGTAGTTTTGAAATGATTGAGGATAATAGTATTTAGGGTCCGTTTTATAGTAATCAAATGCACTCTCAAATGATTAATAATTTAATATTAATGGTTCAATTGAGTTTAATTTATTAGGTTTCTTTTGTTTCAAATTATTCTTTGGATTTTTTTCATTTGTTCGTCTTGCCCTTTTCCTTTGGTCCAAAAGAGCGAAGCCATTGTATTTTACTTTGTGCTTATATATAATATTAAAGGGAGATGTTAAATTTGTCACTAATAATATGTGCAAAGTAAAATTTAACTTGATTTCTTTCTACAAAAATACTTTTTTTACAAATTAAGTGCGCAACTCGACGTGTGCATATATAGTAAAAACTTAATATAAAGCAATGTGAATACTACTCGTGATTTTTGTTGTTTCTATGCTTGGATCATAAATTGCCAATTGTGCAACCTGCAATACAATTATTTGGAAAAATTTTATATGGACCGGGTGTATGGGCTCCATATATGCACCCTGCGGTCTAAATTCAGTCACGTATTATATGTATTTTATAAAAAAATTAATATATAATACGTGGTTAAATCTGGATTGTAGGGTATAAACACCCGGTCCATAAAAAAAAAAAAAAAACCCAATTCTTTTTTCACTACTAAAAATCCTTGTCTTAAAGCCGAGAATTCATAATTTGTTTTATGACTAGATATAATTATTGGCACTTATGATTTTCTTGTAGTGTTAAATAATTTTGTTCAAATTTAATATATATATATATATATATATATATATGTATTGTTCACAATCATCGTGTCAAAATTAATGCAAAATTTCGTCACTCTCTCTCCGCCCCTTCTTTTGGTTGAGGAAGAGCCCACTCGATATGAATGTTGTGGTGTGGAGTGGAGGGCAAGGGGACTGGGGGTAGAATATAACAAGCAAGCTTTTTATCTTTAAAATTAAATGAAAAGGTGGTGGCTGCGTTTCCTGGGGTGCTCATCATCTTAGTTATTATACACTCTTTTCATTGGTGGGGATTGTATCTATAAAATATTGGAGGACTTTTCAGTGGTAGTGGATCAATGAGTTTGTACCATGAATCTCCACTTTCCCTTGGATATGTGCTTATGGATAAGAAAAGATTATGTTGCCTCTTAGTCTCTTACTTTAGAATAAACTAAAATCCTTTTTCGATATAAGTCTAGTTTTCATTGCTTTATGTATGATCTTTAATGAAATGGCAATTGCAAAAATACTACGCCAATGTTTCTCTGTCTCTTGAGAAAACTTTTTAACTTCTTGGAATAATAAACTAAATACTTTTTAAGAAACACATTATTTTCCCGAAAATATATTTTAAAAAATTATAATCATTATATATATATATATATATATCCATGTAGATTTTAGTGATAGGTTCTATAAGAACTGATCAACCTTATTTGGTCAAATACCATGCGACAAATTACTCCTATATTCATTTTGTTACAATATTTGTAAATAAGTTCCTAAAAGCCTTTTTTTTTCATTGATGATATCGATATTGATGATAATGACGATATTGATGCTAGTGATGATATGGATCACGACCTTGATTCGGAGTTGGAACTACCAAATATGATGAATGAGCTAATTATTAATATAATGCCGAAAATAGATTGTTTTTATATCACCCTTCAATTTGAATTAGCAAAAGCAACATCTCCTTACATCAATGGTGGAGCTAGGACCACAGATTTAGAAAGTGCACTTTATGCTACCCATAGTACAAATAATTAAATTATAAAAGATCAAGGGTACACAAAATGAGAATTGAAGAATGCAGTGATAAGTCCATAATTATAATTGATTTTTATATTTATTTTGTAGGACTTATCACGTTTTTTTCTCATTTAGGGCCTTATTATGCGTAAGTTCGAGCTAAATCATTGTTTTGTAGGTAAGAAGGAAAAAAGACCATAAAGGGCATGAAAAGTGGAATCAGAAGCTGCGTATTTATGCAAACTATTTCGAGTAATAACCCAATACAAGTAATACAGAGGAAAAATGGCTGTAAAAATACGTATGTACGCAAGAGATCTTGAGTACTTATCCAAGGCCAGCGAGTTTGAAGAAAAACAAATCTGTAAATTTGCGTATGTACGCGAAATATTTTGCATACATACGCAACGTCTGCGACAACAATTAACAACTTTTCGTATTTGACACTACTAGAAAAAGGCATTTAGCCACGGATTTTAGCCACGGATTTGGCAAAAAAATCCGTGGCCAAGGAGATTAGCCACGGATTGGCCGCGGATTAGCCACGGATTTTTACCGTGGCTAAAAGTGGCGTGGCTAACCTTCGCCACGGCTTCTTAGCCACGGCCAAGCCGTGGCCAACTTTGGCCACTTTTTCTAGACATGGCCTAGCCGTGGCTAAGGGCCACGGATTAGCCACGGCCAGGCCGTGGCCAATTCGTGGCCACTGGAAAAAAAAAAGAAGCTAATTACACCCAAACCCGCACCCCAACCCGGACCCGAAACCCGCGTCCCCAAGCTTTTTTTTTTGCGCTCAAGGAGATTCGAATACGGGACATCAATGTTATAAATGGAGCATGCAACCGTTGCCCCAAGGGAGTTCTTTGGTTATTGATTGATTTTTTTTATACTTAAACTATATTGTTACAATATTTTAAACTTAAATTATCTAATAAATTTCATTAGTTTTATCAATTTTTGTAATTTAATTTTAGTAATTTTTATAAATTATTAACCAATTATTTTTTTAAAAAAATAAAGATATTTACCTTTGACTTTATCGTTCAATATTCAACTTTTTTTTTTATGACAAATATTTAATAAACTAATATATCAAAAACAAAAATTATAACAAAAGTCTATTTATATAATTTATATTTAGATAATAGCAACTTTAATTCGTGATAATTTGTCAATATCTTCATATATGTGTGGTATTATATAATATATGTGTGGTATTATATAATTTATATATCATATATATATATATATATCAATATATGTATCTATTTTAAATATGTCCATGTATATATGTATCAATATATATATATATATATATAAATGTCCAAGTATATATATTGATAGATATGTATCTATTTTAAATATGTCCAAGTATATATGTATCAATATATATATAAATGTCCAAGTATATATATGTGATGAGTCAAATGCCATTTCATCATGCCACGTCATCACAATCTCCCAAAAGTCACTAATCTGCTAAGTGTGGAATTGCTGCCCTCGAAGCCGTCAAGGCCCTCGAAAGGGCACACTTACACATGCCAGCCTCGTTCCCCTTACCAAACCCTGCAACAGGTTAGCGGAGGTGCCCTCGAAGGGAGAACTTGCCCTCGATGGTACTCTCATCGAGGGCCAAATCCCAGACTCAACCATTGCAAAGATAGGAATTTTGGCGGGACAAACACAGCTGGAGATTACTGACAGACGCAGCCCACTGCCACCTACTGCATCACGTTGGCACATGGGTCCATCCCATCAGACGTGGGCGCATTAAATGCCAAGTCATAAATACAATCCTTGGTCATAAATGCCCAAGATACCCCTTTAATGCCGGGTCTGACCTCTCATTAATGATGAGTGAGGATAGCCGCCAAAAGATTGGAAAAAGGGGGACAAAAGGCACTTATTATAACAGCTACAGGGCTGAAGGTGACCGGATCCCACCAACCATGCCACATCAGGCTCCTCACTCTCATATAAAAAGCTCCACACGGCTCTCCACTCAGGGGTAAGACATACTTTTTGCCTAACAAGCCAAGATAACATCCCTACTGTTCATCTTCTTCTTGAACCCGCCACTGACTTGACCGTCGGAGAGCATACGCCGGGGCAAAACCGGCTAGTCTCACGTGCGTTCCTCCCTCTTTAGCAGGTGGGCCACCAGCAAACACTATTACGGAAGTGCGCAGTACTCGGACACGTGTACCAACCAAATCCGGACCACATCATTTGGCGCTAGAAGGAGGACCCAATCCTGTTCAAGAGGTGATTTTTTCCAAGTAAAGAAGAATGGTGAACATCCGGCGAACTCACATGTCCGTCACATCAGAGAGGAGCCACCGCGACCCTCCCGAAGTGACTCAACGGGCAGAGGAGGCCGTCAACGTTATAAACAGAGAAAAGGAACCTGCTGCACCCGTACTGCCCGCTGGCCTGGGGGTAGGACCTTCCCATGACCCCGCTCCAGCTCAAGCGGCAGGGACGCAACAGGTTGAGCATACGGTCACCCTCCCCATCAGCCGGATCAGACAGCTGTTGGGGGCCTGCGATGACCAAACCCTAGTCCGGTTAATATCCGGGGGGCTATCTCCATCCCCTAACGAGGTGGGACCCCCAGCCGCATCTCGCCATCGCGAGTATCATGAGCCCCACTGGAGCCAGTCCCCACGTGAAGGGAGTCATAGACATAACCCCAGGGAAGAGGTTGCTAAATCAGGTAATATAGCCACTCGAAGGGTTCCTCCTGGCCGAAACGCTATGGATGCACCCGCTGGGTCCAGGGTTCCCGCCAGGTCCCGGTCCGGCGGTCCTCGTCCGGGCCCTCGAAGGGGGGAGGAGCCAAAAGAGCTGGCTCGCATGCGTCAACAGGTCAGCGACCTACAGGATGAGATAGATCGCCTGTCCAGGCGTCGCGAAGGAGATAGAAGCATAAGGGTGGAAGTAACGCGACAGCTGCCTCCTTACAGCCACCGATTGGAAAGATCTCCATTTATTTTGGAGATTGCCGAGTCCCGGCTGGCCCCGGATGAACGCATGCTAACCAGCTTACCCCGTTATGATGGTACTAAGGACCCGTTGGAGCACCTGACTCATTATGAGGATGTAGTAGGGGTGGCAACCAGCAACCTCCATGTATGGGCCCGTCTCTTTTCTACCACCCTTCAAGGGATCGCCCTTACATGGTTTAAGAAGATGGAGCCACAATCCATCTCCTCCTATGAAGAACTAGCAGACAAATTTTTGAACCATTTTGCTGCCAAGATGTCTACTAAGTTGTCCCATACTCACTTGTATGGAGTAGTCCAGAGAGAAGATGAGAGCCTGCGTGCTTTCATGGAGCGATTTAATAACGAGCTCCTCAAAGTGGAAGATGTGGGGGTCGAGTTCGTCCGGCATGCGCTGTACCAAGCCCTAAAGAATGAGAAGTGTGCGGAGGCCATTATTATGCAGACCCCCCGTACCATCGCCGGAATTCAGCAGCTGGCCTCCAAGTACATGGAGGTTGAGGAGCTCAACCTCATAAAACACCCGCCCAAGATTAAGGGGGAAGGTAGCACTAAACCCCGGGAAGATAAATCAAGGGGCAAGGAAAGGAAGGAGGTAGTCAGGAAGTATAAAGAGTACTCTCCCCTTACCAAGACCCCAGCTGAGATCTTTTCACTCCTCGGGAGCCACGCGTTTTCAACGCCTAAGAGGATGCCCGAGGGGAGGAAAGCCCGGAGGAGTGGGAAATATTGCGCCTATCACCGACAACCTGGGCACAATACGGAGGATTGCTATAACCTACAAGACGAGATCGAGGCCCTGATCCGTGGCGGGAAGCTCCAGGAATTTGTTAAGAAGCTGGAGTACTATGACCGCCAGGCCTCCCCGATCCCTCAAGATCGGTCGAGGTCGCCTAGAAAGGTGAGCCCCCAAAAGCATCCAGAAACTTCAAAAAGAGCCGGCAAGAGGCCCTTGAGCAACAATCACCCCACAAAGGGCACGATCCTCATGATCGCAGGAGGACCAGCCGGGGGTGATACCAGATCCTCTCGAAAGAAAGTTGGCAGGAAGCTCCGGTATGACCGGTTTGCCCTCGAGGATCCGGATTACCCCCAACAGGTCAATGCTATCGAGGGATGCTCGATCGAGTTCATCGAAAATGACAGGATTCCCGTTCAGAGCCCAGACGGTCTGATCGAGCAACCCGACTATTCTATTGTGGTAACGGCCGACGTAGCTAACTTTGCCATTAACAAAACTTTGATTGACAACAGAAGCTCAGCCAATGTCCTATTCTACTCGACCTTGAAAAAGATGGACATGGAAAAAATTGACTTGGAGCCGGTGAGGACGCCTCTGGTAGGCTTTGGGGGATCCCAGATTCACCCCCTGGGGCAAATCAAATTGCCAACATCCCTTGGCAAGGAGCCCCACCGACGGACCTTGATGGTGAACTACCTGGTGGTGGACGTCCCCTTCGCCTATAATTTAATCCTGGGCAGACCGGCGCTTAACGCATTCCGAGCAGTGGTCTCAACATACCACCTCATGATGAAGTTCCCCACCGAGACCGGTATCGGACAGGTGAGATGCAATGTCGTCGACGCATGGACCTGCTACTCAGTTTCACTTGGGATGAAGCTCGGGTCCTCGAAAAGAAAATCACCCGAGGCCAGCTCGGATAGCGACTCTGGATGGGTAGAACTGCCTCCGACGAAAACTAGGAAGCTCGAGGACAGCAGGATCGAACCCACCGTAGAATCTAAGACTATCGAGTTGGAGCCTGGTAACCCCGAGAAAATGACCAAGATAGGGGTACAACTCGATCAAGCTAAGGAAATGATGCTTGTTCACTTCTTGAGAGAGAACAAGGACGTGTTTGCATGGCAGCCCTCGAATTTCCCTGGAATAAGCCCCGAGGTCATTGTGCACCGTTTGAATGTTGACCCCACCTTCAAGCCGGTTAAACAGAAGAAGAGGGTCTTCGGGGCCGAAAGAAACAAGATTATCGAGGGGGAGGTGAATAAGTTGTTGAAAGCCGGCTATATCATGCCTTTATTCTTCCCGGAGTGGCTATGCAACGTGGTAGTGGTCCCCAAAGGGCAAGGAAAGTGGAGGATGTGCAATGACTTCACGGACCTCAACAAGGCGTGCCCAAAGGACCCCTACCCACTCCCTCGGATCGATCAGCTTGTTGACTTGACGGCAGGATGTGAAATGATGAGTATGATGGATGCCTATCAAGGGTACTATCAGATTTCTATGGCCCCGGAAGACCAATCCAAGACTTCGTTTGTAGTAGAGATGGGGGTCTACTGTTTCCTGGTTATGCCATTTGGCCTCAAGAATGCGGGGGCGACCTATCAAAGGTTAGTAAATCTCATCTTTAAAGAGTTGATAGGACGCATTGTCGAGGTATACGTGGACGACATGATCGTTAAGAGTCCGAAGGAAAGGGACCATCTCGAACATCTCAAAGAGGTCTTCCAAGTATTAAGGGAATTCGGTTTAAAACTTAACCCCTCGAAATGTACATTCGGAGTTCGAAGGGGGAAGTTTTTGGGTTATATGGTCAGCGAGAGGGGGATCGAGGCCAATCCAGAGAAAATCGAGGCTTTGCAAAAAATCGGATCCCCCAAATCAATCAAGGATGTCCAGAGGCTCTGCGGCCGGATTGTATCGTTGAATAGATTCATATATCGGTCGGCGGACAGGAACCTCCTTTTCTTCAAAAAGCTGATGAAGGTCCCTAATTTTCAGTGGACCCCCGAATGCGAGCAAGCCCTGCGCGAGCTCAAGGAATATCTGGCCACCCCGCCTCTACTAGAAAAATCGAATCCCGGAGAAAAGCTGTACGTGTATCTCGCTGTATCTCCGGAAGCGGTCAGCTCAGTGATTGTGGTAATAAGGGATCGGAAGCACTTACCGGTATATTATCTCAGCAAAGTGTTGCAAGGGCCAGAAAAGAACTACCTGGAGATAGAGAAATTTGCATTGGCCCTCATCCACTCCGCAAGGAAGCTGAGGCAATACTTCCAGTCACATTCTATGGTAGTACTTACCGATCAACCTCTCCGGCAGGTCATCTCAAAGCCTAACACGTCGGGCTGGCTTATCAAGTGGGCTATAGAGCTCGGGGAATTTGACATATCCTATCAGCCCAGAACCGCCATCCAAGCCCAAGTGCTGGCTGATTTCCTCCTCGAAAGAGTGGGGCTGCCGGAAGAGAGTCCGCCTATCACCGACCCATGGCTCCTGCATGTAGATGGGTCATCCACCACGCAAGGAGGGGGGGCTGGGATTACCCTACAGAGCCCAAATGGTGATGTGATGGAATTCGCTATCAGGCTCAATTTTCCTGTCACAAACAATGAAGCAGAATATGAAGCTCTCATAGCTGGCCTCGAATTAGCAGTCCGAGAAGGAGTCTCCCATATCCGAGCCTTCACCGATTCTCAACTAGTCTCCAATCAAATCGGGGGAATATACGAAGCCCGAGATGCCATTTATGACAAAGTACCTCGAATATGTTTCCAAGATGAAGGAAAGTTTCAAATCCTTCACTTTGGAACAGATTCCGAGGGAAGAAAATGAGCGTGCGGACGCTTTGTCAAAGTTTGCCAGTGCCCTGAAAGGCACGAGGGATCATGTAGTCAGGTTCCAGACTCTCGACACTTCAGTAATCTGTGAGGGGGGCACCTCGGTTCTGCCTATCCAGCCCCTCGAACCCAGTTGGCAGGATGAAATCCGCGCTTTCCTGTCGGGAGAAGAGATATGTGACCAAAACCAGTCGAGGAGGCTAAGAAGACAGTGTGCGAGATATGCCTTGGACAGTGAGGGAAGGTTATTTCGGAAATCTTTTCTGGGACCCCCGCTCAGATGTCTCCTCCCCTCGGAGGCCCGAGAAGTAATGCAGTCCATTCACGAGGGAAGTTGTGGGAATCATGCGGGAGGGAGGTCATTATCCAAAAAGATTATGAGAAGCGGCTTTTATTGGCCAACCATTCTAAGGGATGCATTTGATTACACTCGGAAGTGCCTGAAGTGCCAACTTTATGCCAACCTTCCACACAAACCGGTGGCCGAAATGGTGAATGTGGAGATTTCATGGCCCTTTGATCAATGGGGAATCGATGTAGTTGGACCTTTCCCTATGGGAAAGGGCCAAAGAAAATTCGCCATAGTGGCCGTGGAATACTTCACTAAGTGGGTCGAGGCGGAAGCTGTTCCTAAAATAACCGATGCCTCGATCTGGTCCTTCATATGGAAGAATATTATCTGTCGTTTTGGGGTCCCTCGAGTGCTGATATCAGATAATGGTACCCAGTTTCAAAGTCGAGCCACAATGGAATGGTGTTAGAGCCATGGCATTGAACAACTGTTCACATCCGTGGGGAATCCCCAAGCCAATGGCCAAGTGGAGGTAACCAACCGCATCATTCTCCAAAACCTTAAAACTGTGTTGGGTGATCTCAAGGGAGAATGGGCGGATGAGTTGCCGGGGGTCTTGTGGGCTTATCGCACCACCCCTCGAACAACGACGGCAGACTCCCCGTATGCCTTGGTGTATGGATCCGAGGCGGTCATTCCAGCGGAAATATTGCACGACACCACCAGAGTTGCATACTTTGAGAAGTCTAAAAATGAGGAGAACCGAGCCTCGGAGCTAAATTTGCTCGAGGAGAGAAGAGGCGCTGCCTGGTCGAGGATGCAAAAATATCGAGCTTCGATGGCCCGAGCATATAACAAAGGAGTACGCCCCAAAAATTTCCAACTCGGCGACTTGGTCCTGAAAAAGGTTGAAGTATCCAAGCACGTGGGAAAATTAGACCCTAACTGGGAGGGACCTTACAAAGTCGTGAAGGTTTCAAAAAATAATGCGTACCGGCTCGAGGACATGGAGGGAAGGGAACTACCTCGATCATGGAATGCTTCGAATCTCAGAAAATTCTATGTATAAGATAAGTTTGCTTGATTCCTCCTCGATAGATGTTAGAAATCTGTGTCGAGGATATTTTTCGACTCTCGAGGAAAATGTAAAGGAAAATGCAAAGATTTCAATACAATTCACTTTCCTCGATTATCTTTGAAGTGTTCTCGCACACTTATGATTAAGCCTCGATGAAGTATAGTTTGGCGCAACGATGAGACTCCCATGTCCCTCGATTCCACTTATAATTTAACCAATTTCATTTTACTTCATATAAACGGGACAGCGCCTCTCGATTTCATCAAAGCATCATTTAACTACAAAAATAAAAAATAAAGAACAGTAGCATGAATTTGAAAGCTAATCCTTATATTTAACAGGGGAAGCCTCGAATGGGCCATTTCATTAAGGAAGCCCGAGGGCAAAAAAGTTACAAGGACAAGCGGGTAAAAATAAAAAGGGGGAAGACCACAAAATGGGATGGGGGGATTATTGGGCCTAGTCGCTAAGTTCGACAGGCCTATCCTCCTGACCCTCGTCGCCCCCGTCACCGGCAAACGCCCCCGCTCCGTCCTCTCCATCTTCGTCCTCGGGGTCATTGAAACTGCTAGGCTCGACCATTCGTTCCTTCCAGGTCTCGGGAGACGGCGTGGAAGGCATTTGAACGTCCTCTTCCCCCGATGACTCGCCCTTTGCAGTCTCCGGCAGTGGAATTTTGAGGCGGCGAAAGGCAAAGTTGAATTCGCTTCCCTGGAAGTCGAACTCTTTAGATTTCCCCGTCGAGGGCGAGGCCTCATCCACCGGCGCCCCGCTGCGGTCAAAAGAGAGCCCAACTGACTCTCGATCAAAGTCCTCCCTTAGTTCGCCGCAAGTTTGGAGTTGATCGAGGACTAGTTCTATGGCCTCCGCAGAATCCTGGAAACCGAGGTACGTCCTGATGTAGTCGAACGCCTCACTCACGAAGAACCTCGAGAAGGCCTGCTTGACCCTCTTGCGGCATCGTGCGGGGAATATCCACTCAGCCCTCTGCAGCCCCGCCTTAACGCCCTCGCTATAGTTATGATGAGCTTTGGCCTCCACCTCTGCAACCCTGTTGTTGACCACCTTGAGGCGCTCTTTGGCGAAGTCGCGAGCCATTTCGGCCTGTTCGCACAATTCCCGTGTTTCCTCCCAAGCTTTGGCCGTGCGCTTGACTTCGTCGTCTAGACCCGCACACCTCTTCTCGAGCTCTGCGATGCGAGTATGGGCAGATTCAAGGAGCTGCTGGCTCTCCTGCAACTGCCCTCGAAGAGTATCATTTGTCGAGGCCAGTTCCCCGGCAAGTACTTCGGTCTCTTCGAGGCGCTTTTCTACCTCAGCCGGCGCCTGCTTATTCTTTTTCTTCTCCTCTCGGAGGAGCCTCTTGTACTTGTTCTTCTCCCGCCGGAAGACGCTCGCGCGACGGAGGAAATGGTGAGACAAGGGGGCAACCACCTGCCCATAAGGTTGACAAATGAGTAAAGAAATTATGGGTAGAGGAAAAATAATTTTAAGGCGTGAATCCTTACCCCAATCAAAGCATTGGCCAGATTGGTCTCCAGACCAGCCATGGAGCACTTCAACAGAGCCCGATGGTCATTAGGAAACTGAAGGCCTCAAAGAAGAGCCAAGTTCATCTTCGTATCCGTCTCGTTGGCCCCTATCCTGGTGATACGAAGATTAGAGTGGTGGTGCTCGAGGTGGACGGGATTATTGGGCCCCACGTCGACACATTTAAGGATCTCGTCCTCCTCGTCTGATTCCGGGGGCTCGGGGCTTGCCGCCTTTTTGCCTTTTCCCGTGGGGATTGGCTTTTGCTTCTTGGCCCCACGAGCAGCCTCTTCATCCGCCGCCCTCTTCCGAGAGCCCTCAGTGCCTCCTTCACGAATCGAGACACCCGGCAAGACCCTTCGAGGGGCGGCACCCCTAGGACTTGGCCGGGTTGAAGGCGCTGACTGTGCTGTCCCGGCGGGGGAACTGGCAGAACCCACCCTATATCGAGGCGGAGCATCAGTGGGGGCCCCAGCCGAAGTAGGCCTCTGCGGAGGCCTTGGCGTTGTTGCAGGAGCCGGCGCCCTAGCAGCTGGTGTCGGCACTGAAGAGGAAGCCTTAGTTTGAGGCGCCGTTTGTTCCATGGGCGTAGAGCCACCCTCATCGCCCCTTGGGGTCGTTACCTCCTCGACTGGTGGTGCCCCCTCGGCTGGTGTAATCCCCTCGACTGATCGAGGGATCTCAGCCTCTGTTTCTTCCACCCCAACCTCTTGGCTGGAACCCTCTCCAGCCCCGGCACCTTTTCTTGGCTTCCTCGCTTTCTGAGTGACGGGTCTGTGGAACGGCGTCACCCTAGGTCGAGGGGGCTGGTTTTGACGCCTTTGACGATCGAGCCTTACCAACAATGCCTTGCGTGCATCCATTAGAATTTCTAAAGCTGCAAAAAAGAAACTATCTCACTAGAGCCTCGAGAAACATTACAAAATGCAGGAAAAGCAAGGGGAAGAAGACTTAGGCCCTAAGGTGGTTCTCGATAAAGGGTTGACACCGCGTACCGGGACGCTCGCTGGGGCCGGGGTCACCAGTGGCGCTCGAGAGGCGGCACGCGCGAAGTATGTCCTCGGAGGTCAGATAAACCGCGCACATCCTCCCCATCTTCGCCAAGTCCTCTACTTTCCCCTCGTCAAAGCTTGGCTCCTCGTGGAACTGATTCCGATTAAGTATGGGAGGCTGGCGCCAAGTCGAGGACATCCCCAACTGCCCTCGATCCTCCACAAAGACGAACTTCCTCTTCCATCCCGACCCATGGGAGGATTTGAAGTCGTCCAACACCTTCGAGGAGCCAGAACGGGCTGATAAGTACAGGAACCCAGGCCCATCATCTGCTGATTCGCCAGGGCCCGACCGAACTGACTCGTTCGATCTGAAGAACTCCAAAAAATTGGCTGGGCTTGCCTTTTCCTTCAAACACTTCATGATCACCACAAAGGCAATGATGATCATGATGGAATTCGGCACCAATTGACAAGGGCAAACCCCGGTAAACTCCAGCAATCGCCGGACTTCGGGAGGAAAAGGAAGGCGCAATCCCGCCTCGAAGTGATGAAGATTGAGGGCCACACATCCTTCCATCGGTCTACCATATTCTCCGTTGGGCCCGGCATATGAATAGGGAACTGGACCCCATATTCTTCCCTGATCTTCTCAACCTCTGCCACTGTGATATTGCTAGTCATATCCCGAGGGAGGGAGGCTGTTTGAAACCTGCCCATCCCGGCGCCTCGTGTTTTTGGGCTTTTTGACGGGGACGCGCTCGGTCCTGCGTCCCCCCTACCGGGCCCCGACGTCTTCCTCCTAGGGCGGGGACGAGCTTCCTCTGGCGCATTACCCGGCGCCTCCTCTCTCGTGCCGCCCTCTGACGGCGCCCCGGCGAGCGTGGCTCCTGTGTCCTCGCTGGCGCGACCCGCCCCGGTGCCTGAAACCGACTGGAAGGGGAGGCGAACCTCCCTCTCCGCCGCTAAGTCCTCAGGCGTGGGGTCAGAGTCGTCCAGTGTCTTTCTCTTGGGTCCCATGGCGGCTAGGGTTTTTTACGAAAAAGGAGAAATTTAAGAAGGAAAAGGGGATTCACCTGAAATGGCGACGAAAACCTGTAAATATCGCGAATGTGGTGGAGATCTTTAAGCCGGCCGTCCGAATAAGTATAGCAAGCGGGAGAAAAATCGGATTGTGGTGAAACCTGCAACTATTTATAGGTTATACGGGAAATCACCCACCATTATGACACCTCGGGCGTGATGACCTAAAAAGCCTGCAATAATGGCGAGAGAGCACGTCCTTTCGTGGGAAAACCCTTCGGCCGCCCAAAATTAATGGCTGGGGACATGACACGTCCCTCCAACTAGGCGCGTGGATTGATAGGCCGAAAAGGTGCGGCTCCCAATGCCCTAATGCCGATTCAAATTCAAAAAATGAAAGGACGCCTGACATCCTGCTCATAAATGCACTCTTGAAGGCTGACGTCCTCGTCACACTCAAGAGTGGGGGGGCTAATGATGAGTCAAATGCCATTTCACCATGCCACGTCATCACAATCTCCCAAAAGTCACTAATCTGCTAAGTGTGGAATTGCTGCCCTCGAAGCCGTCAAGGCCCTCGAAAGGGCACACTTACACACGCCAGCCTCGTTCCCCTTACCAAACCCTGCAACAGGTTAGCGGAGGTGCCCTCGAAGGGAGAACTTGCCCTCGATGGTACTCTCATCGAGGGCCAAATCCCAGACTCAACCATTGCAAAGATAAGAATTTTGGCGGGACAAACACAACTGGAGATTACTGACAGACGCAACCCACTGCCACCTACTGCATCACGTTGGCACATAGGTCCATCCCATCAGACGTGGGCGCATTAAATGCCAAGTCATAAATACAATCCTTGGTCATAAATGCCCAAGATACCCCTTTAATGCCGGGTCTGACCCCTCATTAATGATGAGTGAGGATAGCCGCCAAAAGATTGGGAAAAGGGGGACAAAAGACACTTATTATAACAGCTACAGGGCTGAAGGTGACCGGATCCCACCAACCATGTCACATCAGGCTCCTCACTCTCATATAAAAAGCTCCACACGGCTCTCCACTCAGGGGTAAGACATACTTTTGTGCCTAACAAGCCAAGATAACATCCCTACTGTTCATCTTCTTCTTGAACTCGCCACTGACTTGAGCGTCGGAGAGCCTACGCCGGGGCAAAACCGGCTAGTCTCATGTGCGTTCCTCCCTCTTTAGCAGGTGGGCCACCAGCAAACACTATTACGGAAGTGCGCAGTACTCGAACACGTGTACCAACCAAATCCGGACCGCATCAATATGTATCAATATATATATGTATCCAAGTATATATAGATAATTTATATTGAGATAATTAAAATATCAATAACAAAAATTTATCCATGGCTAATTGTTTTTTTTCATTTTTTTTTGCACCACAGATAAATTTATATATATATATATATATTGATACATATGTAAATTTATATTGATACATATATTTGTATATCCAAGTATATATGTACCAATATATATATATATATATATATATATTTGTGACTAATCCATGGCTATATTTATATATATATATATCATGTATATATACATCTGTTCAAGTATATATATATATCAATATATGTGTATATATATATGTCCAAGTATATATATCATATATACATATATCAATATACGTATATGTCAATGTATATCTCATATATATTAATATATTATATGTACATTCTAATCCTCTCTATATAGTCTATATGATATAAGTATATATCTATATATAACATAACTAATATATGTTATAAATGTAGTGTACGTATATATAGATCCAATATATATATATATATATCTAATCATATGTACTATATATGATCAATCATCTATATGAAATAAACATATATTAGTGTATTATATATCTAATATATGTTATATATGTACTTATACATCTAATATATATAGCTAATTATATATAAATACACATATATATAAGTGTATCTAATCTTATACTTATGTAATATATCGAATCATTTATTATATATATCAATATATATAATATATATATATATATTACTTAAGTATAGCAAAAATTAATTATTAAACAAAAAGTTAAAGTGGTGTAGTGGTTTAATGCTCTAACTTTAACTAACAGGTCAAGAGTTCAAATCATATTTGTTGCCAAAAAAAAATAAAAATTTTTAGCCACGGCCTAGCCGTGGCTAAACCGTGGCCCTTAGCCACGGCCTGGCCGTGGCTAATCCAGCCACGGCTAGACCGTGGCTAAGGGCCACGGCTTAGCCACGGTCTGGCCGTGGCCAAATTAGCCACGACTAGGCCGTGGCCAAGCCGTGGCTAACCATTGGCGGCAAAACTGGCGCCAAATTTAGCCATGAAGCCGTGGCTAAATCAGCCACGGATAATACGTGGCCAATCCGTGGCTAAAGCTCAAAAATTTTTTTCACCGAAAACCGTTGCTAATCCGTGGCGAATCTGTGGCTATTAGCCACGGATTAGCCACGGATTTTTCCCGTGGCTAAAATCCGTGGCTATTTGCTCTTTTTCTAGTAGTGTGACTAAGGTGCTGATTTGGAAAGATTTGTTAGGCGTTTTTCTATCACTTTTGAGTCCAGATTCATGCGGAATTCAAGGGGAGATGTTTTTTTTTTCAGATCTAGATAGATGAGAACTTTTAGAGGCTTTTGACACATTCATCATTCTTGTTTTTCAGTTTTTACTTTTTTTCTTCTGGGGTTAAATTTTCATCTTTTGGGGGATCCTTGTGAAGAACGGAAGAAGGGAGAAAACAAGATTGAAGGGAAGAACAATCAACGAGATGAGATTTGCGCATGAAATTTCCAGCAATTAAGTTCATTCTACTCTCTTCATGAATTCTCTTCCATATTTCGTTTTTATGTTTATTTTCATTATGCACTAATTTCAATTAAGTGTAAGGATGGTGTAGTTTATTGTATTTGCTATTTTATGAAAATCCCATGAGTTTGAATTTGTTTTCGTATATTTTCTTGTTGTGTGATTCTTGTTTAATGGTTTAATACGTGGTTAGGGTTTGATCACCCCTAATTGTCGAATTTGAGAATCGTGATGAGGTCGAGAGACGATTCACGATATTAGCTCTAATTAGATGAGATCAATTGGGTTAAAGTTGCATGAGAATGAATTTAACTTTGATTGAGCCTTAAGGCAGTGTTTAAAAATTCATAAAAATACTTCTAAAGTTGGGACTAATTGAATGAGAATTGGTTAGTCTTAGATTTAGAGGAATTTTATGAATTAATTCCGCAATGCTCGAGAGAGATTGTGAATATATTCGTTCCTAGGCTTCACACAACCACGAAACCAGTCAACTTAGGGATTGGATTAGAATAGCAAATTACGTGAATGAAACCACCTTGCACTTGCATTTCTCGCTTTGGTTATTTATTATTATTGTTTTTCGCTAGTCGTTTTTATTAAAAAATTAGGATTTATTTAGAAAATCAAAACTACCACTCAGTTTGATCAATTTAGATAAACAACACGAATCAATTTCACGGGGCCAAATCACAATCCCTGTGGATTTGACACTCAACTCACTTTATATTATTTGTACGACTGCGTGTACTTGCGCAAGTCACAACATGCAGTAAAGAATAATTATGGTAGTTACTCTAGTTGAACAATATAAATCTATACTATTAATAAAACATCTGAGGTCTAATAACAACCTTGGTGTCTTTCGATCTCTTGCATCTCTAATTTACTTTCTCTCTCTCCTCTCCTCTCCCATTATTAACCTATTTTTAATTTCTTTCTTTTTTATTCTCTCTTCTCTATCGAATATATATATATATATATATATATATATATCCTTAGCTTTATGTGGCTCTGTCATTGCCTTACATAATATGGATTCCAAACATTTATGATTTAGATGTGAGTGAGTCGAATTACTTATCCTTCATTCTATTAATGAACCATCTTTTTGAAAAATGTTTCACTAAAATTATTTTTGTTATTGCTTCGACTCATATTCTTGAAAAAAATGAATCCCACCCTAATAGCTCTGAATAAGTTATTGTTCAATATTAAATATATAATATCATGATATAAAAATCTGTGATATAATTACTTGGATAAAAGGTACATGGAAATTCTTATTGGATTTGGTTTGGGCGAATCTAATAAATTATAGGGATAATTATTCTTACCTCCCCTAAATTTAGGCAAAATTACAAATATATAACTCCCTCTTGTTTCGAAAATTACCAATACCGCCTTGGCATATATCAACATTTACAAAACCCACCATGCCGTTAATGAATTATCAAAAGGCCCTCGGTTAATATCTGCGTCATTTTTGAGGACCGAAATACCTTTGTTTATTGTAAGGTTTTGAAACTTGAAAGATGTTTTTTGTAAGTTTTCGAATTATATAAAGATATATTTGTAATATTTTAATAAAAAGACATGTGACGATGGGCCGCGCTCTCTAATGGATTTTTTCGGTAGGATTTGAAAGGATCTTGAGCTAATTACAATGAACAACATATTGGTGAAGTCCATTTTGGGATAGGGTTGATAGTGGTGAAGGAATCAGGTGAAGCAGATGTAATGACAGGTTAGAGTTTGATTTAATTTTTGTTCAATTAAACTCAAATGGATGGAGCGTTAACATAATTTATTGAGGGGTTTTTATGGATTTGGGGAGATGAAAAAATTGGTATGTAGCTTCACCATCAAAGTGGTGGCGATACAACAACGACATGGGTTATTGTTCATGTTCAAAATAAAATGGGGTTATTTATAATTTTACCTAAATTTAGGGGAAGTAAGGTAATTCTCTCTTGCAAGTATTTAGGAGCAAAAAATGCATTATAGTCTCTTTGTCTGATTTAATAATAAAGGGACAAAATTCAAGGGGGTATTGATAATTTTCAAAATAAGAGGGAGTTATTTGTAATTTTGTCAAAACTCATGGGAGGTGAGGGTAATTATCTCTAAATTATATGATAAGTGTATTACATTTGCCAAGTAATTAGTTATTCTCCCTAAATTATCCGCCAATCACCAAAACAAGTATAAAATATTTGCTATATATGTAATTAACACAAGTAACACTCATTACGAGATTAACACAAATTTAATCGAGTTGGCTATGGATTAAAATTCCCCTTCCCCGAAACATATTTCACCAAAATATTTACCGAAGGAACTTCATAGTAAAACATAACATTGACATATAACATCTCGTATAATATATAAGTGTGTGTGTGTGTGCGTGTGCGTGTAATATACTTATCATCAAGATTAAATATTTGTTGCATGCATGCAATTATTGTACTTGAAACGATATGAATTATAATCATTTCCACGTTTTGAAAAGATCAACACTTTCATCCAGAATATTTCCTTCTGCTTAATTCCTCTTCCAATGTGCAGTTGGAAATATAAGTCGAATTTATCATTATTCTCATACAAACACTAAGAAAACTAAAAATTAAATAAAGCATTTGCGACGGAGCCAACTATACCCCAAATTAGGCGACTATTCCGCAACCTTGTACTCAGGGGTGTAAGATCAAACAAGTGGAAATGATGAACTTTTCAAGTTTCTATTTCGAGTGTTTTGCTAAGTCAAGTTTGAATTCATATATAATTATCGAAAGCTCACCAATCGGCTCGTGAACTCAACTTATTTACAATTCTACTTGTACTCAAAGGAGGAAGCACAATTGTTGTGAGCTTGTTTATTTACTTATTCACGTATTATTATTTTTTTCCGCAAAGTTGGACCAATTAGCCTTGCATATTTTGAGAAAGAACACACACACATATACATATATATATGTGCATTATATATGTCTATAAGGACATCTGTGGGTGCACGTGCATGGCCATGCTGCATAATGAAATAGTATACATGTGATGTGACTCACATTATCTATCTTTGGTGGCGCCTGCAAATCAAAGTTATTGTTCAATTTAGAGCATTTTACTCTATTATTAATTTTTATTTTTTCCTTTTTCCTTTTTCCTTTTTCCTTTTTGAGGAAATAAAGCTCACATGTATCATTACATGTAGTGCACTGGCATGGCTAGAATAATTCAAAATTATATTTCCACGAGCACGAGGGCAATTAATGCAAATTATCACATAATTTAGTAGCTAGTATAGATTGTAAAATTAAAAATATAGCATGTCATAATTTTTAACATGCCTAGCCACTAACTACAGTGTAACTAACCCTTTTTTTAATAGTGGAGGATATGATTGGTTTTTTTATTAATTTATGTAATGCAATTTATTCGTTAATAAAAATGAGAAATTATTCTATGAAATTATTATAAATTTTGGGAGCTTCAAAATCAAGCCGTAGGTAATGCGCAAAGCATATGGATTAAGTTGACCAAAATACTATTAGTTAGCTCTAAACATGAGCTTATCTAAATAATCAAGATATTAAATATTTAAGAGTATAATTTCTAATTAAATCATCATTAATTAAATCACTTCAATTTTAACGATATAAGCCTCTTGATAGTGCAACTTATCGATTTTTGCTGCTTCCAACGCTATGTTTGGAATAAAGATTTTGGTGAGAAAAAATGGGAGGAAACTGAAAAAGATAAAAAATGAAAGCATAGAACACTATCGTTTAAAGCAAAGAAAAAAAAATTATTTTATTTTCCTTACCAAAATCCTAAAATCAAATAGAGGGTAAAGGTGAGCCAATTCGAGAAGGAAGAAAACGAATCATACAACTATCTTAGTTTATTTATTTCAACTTTAAAACATTCAAATTGAATGGCCAAATTCTAAGCAATAAGACTACTCGGTCATATCTACGTATTGGAAGAGACTGCTTTATTGGGATTTTATTTAAATAACATTTAATTTAATAAAAAATCTATATTTTATTTACGGAAAAAAATATTAATTTTATATCATAATCGATCACTATCGGTAAGGGTAATTTCATTTTTATTTTTCTTTTGATTTATTGTTGTCGTTGATTTCAATTTTTTCTTTTTTCTGAAGTCATTTTTAGCAAGGGTTACTTCTGTATTTATTTTATTTTTTTCAAAAACTAAAAGTTGCCTTTGCCAAGAGCACTATATATAGAAAAGACAAAAAAAAAAATGGAAAAGAAAAAGGAACTTAAAAGTATGGAAACGACTTTACTAGAAACTTAAAAGTATACAAATGAAGTCAAGCATGTGACACAAAAATAGTGCATATTTTTTGAAAAATACAAATTTCTTACTAAATTTAATGATATTGAACTAAAAATTCCTTGTTATATTCCCCTACGGTTTCATGTACATGCTCCATCTTCATGCTCCATCTTCGTGAAGATGTCATCTGAACTTAAATAAAAGTTGTATTATTCAAAATTAATTAATTTTTATTTTTATTTTTGATAGCTTATTTACGTCTCATTTGATAGATCATATAATATGCATGATCCCATGTCATGTCTATAAAGTCAGGGGCATAATTTATTATAATTAATCGGTCCATTTTTGAGCAATTGACACCGCAATCAAGGTTACATACACAACCCAAAAAAATAATTATTATTTGGTATAATTATATTATAAGTCTCTAAATCTATGCTCAGATCAAATATTTAATTAGCTCGACTGACTAAAATCGAATTAAACAAAGTTTAGGGTTTGTGGATAAAATATCGTGCAATGATATATATAGCACTACAAGACATGTGCTAGGCTTTGAATTGAACTCCATGAATGTGGAGCCATGAATCCTAGCTAGCTAGGGGGACAATTTGCCAAAGCTAACAAACATACACAAGCCATATCTATTAATTAATCAAATCATTATGGGTGTTAAGATTGATTAGTTGATATTAAGACACAAAGTTAGCTTGATCACAAGATTGACGAACATGATTATATACTAAGTAACACTTCATGCCTCATATCTAAAGTCCATTAATTAAAAGCCCACATACAAAATAATTGATGTAAGCCATACGTATATATGCTAATCCCCTAAGTAACAACTTAATTGGCCCAGGAAAAAAAATAAAATAAAATAAAAAGAACAAGAAAAGTGACAATACGTTTAATGACGATAAAAAATCATCAATCGTAAGATATTACGTTTAATAACTTAATTTCACAAGTTCATTGATGGTGAAAAGTGTGTTTAAAGGATAATAGAAAGGAAAGTCTTTAGCGACAACTTAAGGATACAGAAAAAATCTCGTCATTTTCTTTAATAATTAGTGACAATTTAGAAAATACCAAATCTTTTATCTATTAAATCATCTAGTTGAGAAGTAAAAATTGTTGTCATTTAAAATTATCATTTAATATATACTACTATGACACTTTTAACATAATCATTAATCTTTTTTTCAGAAATGTTATGATTTTTGTAGTATATATGCCGTTCCAATATAAGGTGGGAAAAGAAGGAAAAGAAGAAGAAGAAGAAGAAGAACAGTTATAAAATGGCAAGTGTGACGAAGCAACATTTATCATTATTATGTATAATTAACAGACAATAAAATCTATTTTGAGATCATATGAATTTCACAAACTGAATAATGACAATAATTACTAACTTACGTGCACCGTTGTTGATTAACTGTTAAGTTTGTGAATTAATACTTATAACAAAATAACACACACACACACACACACATATATATATATATATATATCATTAGATATATATAGTTAGTAATTAGTTCAATATTACAATTTGGCATTTTATCATATCTCTTGTCCTAAATGGCCCATATATACACAACTCTAATCTTGTTTGGGTACACATAACATGCTTGGTTGGCTTTCTTTTTCTATGCACCATGCATTTTTAAAGCTGTTTTCCCCATGAGTCCCATCTATGTCAATTTGATTATGACAGTTTTGAGCCAGGAGAAAAAAAGAGGATTGCCAAACAACACTTATCACAATTTTTATTTGTTTCTCAAATAAGCCACAAATGGGCCATGGATCATAAGTGGAAATGGGCCTACAGCATAGTTGATGTTGAGAAAGTTGGAGACATGATGATACATCCAAAAACTGTCTCCCAATTTTGCCCATAGAGTACAGTCGGTTTTGGCTAGGGGCACCTTTTAATTGGTTGCTCTTATTAGGTTTAATCAAATCAAATTGCATGATGTACAGCCTCTTAAGCTAGATATTTTTAAGGCGAATTACATTGATCTTTATTGAAGTATGGTTAATTTATGAAAAATTTTCTACTTTTTAAAAAATTATCAAAAATCTCCTAAAGTTATATGAATATTATAAATTTATTTTAATTTTTGAAAATACCCATTTTTTCTTTTTGGGTGATTTACACGGACCATTCCGAGATTAGGTTAATTTACAAGAAATTCCCTGCAGTTTCAAAAATTATCAAAAACCCCTTGAAGTTATACCAATATTACAACTAGCAGCTACTTAGGTTGACTTATCAACAATATTAATTCTTTTTTTTTCCCTCTGTAATATTGTTATCATAAAATTTTCATGTAATAGATTTGAAAAAAAATGTGATTATTTATTCAAATAAATATTCTAAATCTAATACATTAAAAGTATCTACCAACACATCAATTATGTCATATTATCGTTAATATGGAGTAAATTTTAAGAGAAATGAGTTAGATTCCTCAAACTAAATAAAGTTTTCAAGTGCATTATTTAATTTTAATTTTTTATTTCAATCAATATTTATGTTTCTTATTTCACATTATGGATATATACGATGCATATAATTATATTTTTCTCAAATATAAATTTAACACATATTACGTTTATTTAGTATAAATTCATAACATTGAATTCAGAATATTTATTTGAATACGTAATCACATTTTTTTTCAAATCTATTACATAAAAATTTTATGATAGCAATATTACAGAGGGAAAAAAAATTAATATTGTTGATAAGTAAACCTAAGTAGGTGCTAGTTTTAATATTGATATAACCTCAGGGGGTTTTGTTAATTTTTGAAACTACAGGGGGTTTCTCGTAAATTAACTTAATCTCAGGGTGGTCAGTGTAAATCACCTAAAAAAAGGGAAGGGGTATTTTCAAAAATTGAAATAAGTTTGTAGTATGGATAGAACCTTAGGGAATTTTTGATCATTTTTGAAAAAGTAGGAATTTTTTGTAAATTGGTCAAATCTTAGGGGTAGTCAGTGTAATTTTTCCATATTTCTATGTATAATGCAACTATAATCATGTCATTAGGTGTTTACAATCTGACTTGAGATGAGCACATGCACTGGCGGGGTCAGGATTATGGAATTATGGATGTATCTACCAATTATAAAATATCGACAATTCAAATAATTAAATTAAAAAAAAAATCAGAGGATCCTTTGAAAAAGGCCAGGAAGTGAACTAAATGCGTGTGTGTGTGTGTGTGTGTGTGTGAGTCAGTGAGAGGATCGAGACATTATGGAGTAGGCACAAAAGGAGAAGCCTCTCAAGAGGTAGTTAAAACCCTTTATATATACTAGTAAAATTGACATATTCAATGTATATGTATAATAAAAAAATAATATAATTTAATGAGATACTAAAATTTTGATAGTATCTATACTATCAAAACAAGTTTTGACCATTTTAAGAGATTCATAAAATTAGTGTTGAGTATAAATAAAATAATTTAAAATAATATTGAAAATTATAAATGTTGGTTATTCTTTAAAATAGTATGGATACTCTTATAAAAAGAAGCTATTTTTGTCTCACAAATGTTAATTTTTTATATGTGATTTTATAAAATTTGCTCTTCAATTCTATATGAAATACATAGAGCCATATAAAATTGTGGCTAAAATTAAAAGTTTTCATGAAATCGATGTAATTTGGATACCAAAATTTGATATGTCAAATTTACCATTTTAATTAGTAAACACATGCAATAAAAAAACACATTGAAATGTCACTATTGTAATATTATATCTTATTTGAAAACCCATGTTATAAACCCATAAACCACTTTATTTGTCATCTTGAATTTTGGAAGTTAAAACCCATCTTTAATAATCAAGGCTATTTAAATCGATAATTAATGCTTTTGGTTCTCTCTCTCTCTCTCTCTCTCTCTCTCTCTCTCTCTCTCACACACACACACACACACACACACACTTTCTGTAATTATAATTATTCGACATTTTTTCTTCTTTTTTGTATTTATTTCTTTACCACGTAATTTATTTTATATAATTATTTTATTTTAAACTTATTATTACTTTAACAAATTATGGCAAATAATTCTTTAAAAGGCATTCTCATAGCTTAATAAATTATTTCAAATAGTTCTTAAAAAAGTATTCTCATAAAAGAAATTTAATAATATATTTATATTTTTATCCTAAAAAAATTTAAGCATTAAATTAAAGTATATATATATTTTTATATTTTGCATACGTGTAGAGTCTGCAATTTTGTTAATATATTATATATATATATATAAAATAATTTTAAAGTGAGAGGAAACACGTATATGTGGTTCTGCCACCGAACACATAGTATGTAGCTCTCTCTCTCTCTCTCTCTCTCTCTCTTTTGGAAATTTGCGGAGTTGGATTGGTATGTAATTTTAAGAACCAAAGTACAAGGCATTTTATATATTATAATGCCAAATTTTGAATTTTGAATGGGGGTATCTATTATAATCGATTTTTGAGAATCAACAGGGATAGTGTATACAAAATTAAAAAACAAAAAAGAGGGGAAAAAAGAGTAGATATTGTAATTGATATGAAATTGTAATTAAATTAGTGAACCCTTATTAATTGATATGTATCTAACAAAATTATAGAACCTTAAACCTCCGTTTGGTTTTAAAATTTTGGTAAGAAAAATAAAAAAGAAAATTTTTTCTTTACTTCAAATGATAATATTCTATACTTTCATTTTTTATTCTTTCCATTTCCCTCTTACTTTTCTTCACCAAAATTGTTGTTCCAAACGTAGCCTAAATGGCTAAAGTCCTAACAAAGTTGGAACGTGCTAATTAGGTACTTAATTCTAGTTAGCTGGCTCCCAAAAGTCCTCCCTTGCATAGATATATAGAAGCATAAATGAGCTAATTCAAGTTGAAAATAATGAAGCTACAATATGTAATCTTAACTTTGCGTTGCAAATTAATGAGCTAGATACGCATATCAAGCCACATAAGATTTATATTGCTAAAAAGGTTCAGTACAAGTTAAATAGTAATTAGAATTATTTTTAAATTATACTATTAACAATTTTTGATATATATATATATATATAGTATCGACAAAAAATCAATTACAATTATAGTGAAAACTAGTAACATATTAATTTTAGCTATTAGTGTGATGAACCCATATCCGATCTCCACTCGGTAGCCTCACCCGTGAGGTATTGTCCCTAGTGTGATGAATCCATATCCGATCTCCACCCGTTGGCCTCACCCGCGAGGTATTGTCCCTCTTGCAGCCATTGAGACCATCCGATCAGGCCGGGGGGTTTTGTCCTTTAAAAGACGCCTCTTGTGTGTAAGGAGGGGTTGCCCCTTTAGACTCCGCCAATACAGAGGTATTGTCCCACCGGTATTGTCCCACCGGCCCCCTAGCTCAGCCGGCAAGTGCCGTCCTAACTCAGCAGGCAGAGTAACTCAATGGGTTTTGTCCCTTAGAAGGGCGCCTCGCTAAGTGGGAGAGGATCTGGTGCTTGTAAGACGCTCAAGCACCTCGTTTCCACTCGATGTGGGACGGATTATAATCTCATCGTAGTGAATGGTTATTATTATAATAAAATAGATATTGTCATGACTACTTAGTATTTATCGTTAATTAATTAGTGACATGTTTTTACATTACTAATACCAGTAATATTATAACTGCTTTTTCTTTTTCAATGAGGCCCTATATAAAAATTTATAATGAGTCCCACGCAAAAGTCAAGAGAACAAAGGATTATAGTATTATTATGTCGTTTATTTTATTAGTCACGGATAACCTTATCCGGATACTACAAAGGCCACAAAACTGCTTGTCACTTCATTGTTTCTGGAGAGAGAGAGAGTGAGAGAGAGAGAGAGAGAGA
Organism: Petrea volubilis; assembly: GCA_026212405.1. Classification (NCBI taxonomy): domain Eukaryota; kingdom Viridiplantae; phylum Streptophyta; class Magnoliopsida; order Lamiales; family Verbenaceae; genus Petrea; species Petrea volubilis. The sequence continues at coordinate 7,271,755 of CM047882.1, read as the reverse complement.
GAGAAGAGCTATTTATGGCTTTGCTTCTGGTTTGGATCATGGAAAAATGAAATTCTAAGTTGGATATTTTGCAGAGAAAAGAACGACATTAAATATATTTAAATGAAAATTTTTATTATTGGTAATTGTCTTGCTGGTTTCCAACAGTGTTTCAGCAGCATTAATCTGATCAACCTTTTCAATTTATAAAATCAATGTTGGCTATTTCCGGCTAATTTGAGTGGTGTTCGTAAGTGGTCTTATTTTTAGAGAAATTAAAATTGTAGAAAAAATTGTAGTACAAGTGCATGGGAATAGTTTGGAGGAAAAAAAAAAAGAAGTAGTTGTTGGGTGTTTAAAAAAAATAAAAAAGTTGAAAAGTGCTTAAATATATGAAAAGAAACCTCAAGATATTTACAAATAATAAATAAATAGCAGTTTTAAGTTGAATTTGGGCTGCTTCAAGATTTTAGCTTTTTTCTGTTCAAATTTCACAAAAAATTGTACAATAAAATTCCCAAAATAGGTAAAAGCAGAAAAGTGCTTTTTTAAATCTTCTGTAAATACCATCTGAATACAAAACACAAGAATTCTTATAGAAATGCGTAAAATCTTTAAAAAGAAAAAAAAACCCGACCCGTCTAAAAGATTGAATTATTAATCCAAGAACCATATATATTACACAAAATTATAAAATTTTCGTTGAAATTAAACGATTTTAGAAACTCCTGAGTTACTTTTGTTAAGCTTCAGAATTTCTTACACGGACGGGATCCCCTACCTCAAAACGATGCCCCATACTCTAAATTCACGACACGTGTAAAATCTAATTAACATAACTAAATAATCTGCCGTTAAGTAAATCTTGAAGATTTACACGTGTCGTAAATTTAGAGTATGGGACATGAGATGGGGTATCATTTTGGGGTAGGGGATCCCGTCCGTTTCTCACAAGGATGGAACAATGGAAACTCCCTAAGGCCTAATGGCTCATATTTACAGCCTTATAGGTCTGCTGTTAATCAAGCTGAAAGAGCCCAAGAAAAAGAAGAAAACCTCTTCGGCCTGTAAAGGCCCAATTATCAACTTCCAACAAAATCTTTAAGTTTTCTTTTTTAAAAAACGGAAACCTACCATCTGTTGACGTCACACTACACGAAAAAACAAATTAGTGACTATATATATATATATATATATATATATATGGTAAGTGGTAATATAATGGTCATCACCAACATTATGTGTTTAGTGACAAAAAAAATTGATTTTGTCACAAAGAAATTTTTTCATAAGTTCAATAGTGACAAGATTATGTTTAAATTAATGTCACCATTTGGAATGAGTGATATGCACATTGTGATAACTCGTTAATAAGAAAAGGCTTGTCACAAAATCATGTTGATAATTTTTTGGCCATCACAGTGGTGTCATTAATTTGTAATAGTGATAACTAATCACTCATTCTTGTTACCATTAAATCATACTGTGACAAAGTAAGAGTTGTTGTCACTAAATATATTTAATTAGTAAAAAATAAATTTATTGTCATTTAATGCTTATTATTGATAATTTTCATATTATAACTTTATTTTTTATTATTAGTGTCAAATTTTATAAAATGTTTGGCAAATAGAGGAAGAGCTTATGAGCTCCTAAAATAAAATATTAAGGAACTTAAAAATTCTTTTCAAAAAAGTAGAGAGATGTTGACTTTTTTTTAAAATCCTATCAAACTCATTTGTTTTCAACCTAATTAATCACAATATTGCCATTACAGGTAAAATTTATTTTGATCCATAAGGTTTGATTTTAATCTCAAAATAGTCTATATGTTTTTAATTGACTTCAATGTCATCCTTACATTCATCATCTAGCAAATATTTCAAGTAATAAAATATTAATTGATCAAAATAACCTTAAAACTACCTATTCACATAAAAAAAAAGATCGAACTCATCCATGATGTTTCAAAGTAAAAACAGAATAGTTCCTCAAATTTGATTTTGATACTAACAATATTTTTAAGTACTTAAGTGGCTCAAAGTGCAACTAGACCAAAATTGTGCAGCCTAATTATATTAAAAATATTTTCCAATGCCTATTTAATCACATTTTTTTAATAATCTTATTACTTTAGTATTTTGCAATACAAATCTAATTTAACAATACCCTAAGATTGTACAATATTATTAAGTGGGTTTTCATGATCATTAATGAATGTACAATTATGAAATTGAACACACAATAACAATTTCACAAGAAGAAACGCTATTGTGCATTTGCCCATTAAATTTAATGACAACTTTAGTTTCATTAATAAGCACAATATCACAAAACAACCTTGTTCTTCCACCTTCCCCCCCCCCCTCCCCCCCACAATCTACGGATTTTTAAATTAAACCAAGTTGCACCAACACACATTGACTCCCACAATTATTTACGAGTTTTATTAGAAAAAGAAAAGGTGAGAAAAAAAGACTTTTTTGGATGAGACTGCACAAGTTAAATTAATTTATTCTTTATGCATCAAAATTTCTTATCTCTATGATGTTCAAAATGTTGTGTTGGTTTTATATTTTGTTTGAAGTTCAAAAAAAATAAAAAATAAAAATATTGGAGAAGGGTTTTGAAAACCAAACATATTACTAAATAACTTGTAAATTCTCTTACAAGTCAATATCTTCTTATAAGTGGATATGGTTAAGAATCCTTAAATACATTTGTTAAGATTTCCTAGTAACTTTATTTAATTATTATAAGGTATCAAATTACTAAAAGACTATGTGATTTGGAGGAAAAAGTCACCGGATGATGATTGAAAGGATGAGATTTAAGTCAATTTAAAACACAATGACTATTTTCAAATTGAAATCAAATCTCAGGGATCAAAATAAATTTTACCCTTATTATTACTAACATGTTATAAATTACAACCATCTTATTTATCCAAACCTTTTAATTATTTATTTTGTAAAATAAGATTCACTATCTTACAAATTTTTAAAATATCTTATAAAATATTTGAAATAAGTTTAGCCAAACACCCTCTTATATTATAACGACGGAGAGATCTTTTGGACTCAAAACTAAACTTGACGTAGGTATTTACATTAATCATTAAATATCAGTTGACATTTTTCTTGCAGTAGCTGATTTTCCAAGATCTTGGCATTAATTAATTCGAGCACTCTGCTTGTTCTTATGTCAAAGGAAAATTAGATTAGATATTGAAATAAATATCTAATTAGAACTAATTAAGATAAGGGGCACTCTAGAAGATTCATTAGTAGTCCAATATTAACTTGAAGAACTAATAAAAATAAGGGGCCCTGTAGGAGATTAATTAGCAGTCCAATATTAACTAAACCCTTTTTGGCTTTTCATAGTGCCTAGTTAGTTAAATACGGGACAAGTAACATCATGATTTAATACATATGCATATATATAAATATTTTTTCAAATTTATGGTGACTGTTAAAAAAAAAATACTCAGGAATAAAAATATGACTTATTTTGATGTTATTTTCACATAAATCATGTTTTTTTATGTCATTTAAATAATGAAAAATTATGTAAAACTTATCATTAAATTATTTAAGTTAAAATCACAATATAAATTATATATAATTATTTATATATTAATAAGTAATATTTTTATATAGTATTACAAATGTGTTATTTATATGATATTCAATTAATAATTATAATTAATCTTGATATATTGTACCTATAATCTAAATAAAATTTATATATTAGAAATTTAAAATATTAAATATTTCATAAAATAAAGTATTATTCATATAACATTATATAGAATACATATAATACATGTATTAAATAAAAAAAATGAGGGATTTTTCGTAGTAATCTTATATATATAACCTTGCCACTAAACCCAAAAATTGTAAAACTGTACAGTCCAAATAAAAGTGAATCTACTGGCTACCTAGAACTATCATTAATTTGGTTCTACATAAATCTTGTTGAAATTAAGAGCAAATAATAGATGTGTGGTATTTATCTCTCAACGTTATACGTTGTGCATTAACTTGTTAACGTTTTAAACCTAGGAAGAGAGATCGCATTATGTAATTTAAGGGGTAATCAAGTAGTACTAGCTAGCTTGCCAGTTTGCTAGTCTTTATGATGTTGCTGCCTTTTATTATTCGGTAATAAATTGTAGTTGTTCTTTTTTTTTTGGGTGGGGGTGGAGGTGGAGGTGGGGGTTATTAGCCAGTTCTCACCAATTGGATTGGCCACTGGTTATCGGTCGAATTAGTTTGACCAACTTGTCTGGTTTGGTTTCCAAAATATTGACATATCACAAGATCATAGTGTGATATATATATATATATATATATATATATATATATTAATCACCAATTTGTTATTATAGAAGTGTTATTAATTATCAATGGTGACAATTGAAATATTAATTTTTGTTACCATTGAATGACATAATGACAAAAAAAAAGGCATTGTCTCTAAATAAACATAATTAGCGACAACATAGAATATATTATCATTTTAATACAATTATTGATGATAATTTTTATATTGTCATTTTAACTTTATATTTTGTCATTTAATATTATTTTTTCTTGTAGTGAGACTTGCAGAGATAATATTCAAATTTTATCCTTTTAATCCCTTCTCTTATATTAATCATTAATATTTTTTTATCATTATGTTTACTTAAATATCCATACATCTAATTTATTTCTCACAGTATATATCATATATTTAAATTATTATAAATATAATTATCTTAATATAATTATATACCAATAAAAGTGTGATATTACTAGCAAAACAAAATTCTATACGAAAAAAATATTTATAGTAGAAAATGTTTATATTCGACAACAGCTCATATCCAAACGCCTTTTTTTCAAAAAAAAAAATTACTTTATATAAATTATTCATGGTACAACGTTTTAAGATAGTATTTTCCAAAAATCTTTCTTCTGAAAAAAAAATTAATACCAAACAAAACAAAAATTGATTAGAATTTCTTATTCAATTTAAAAGTATATATATATATATATATATGTGTGTCATGTTGAATTTCGTTTAAATATTGTTGGACGAATTAGCAATTAGCATGTTCTTGAAATGAAATTGCATTATGTAAAAATGAAATTGCCTATTACATTCATACTATGGCTAGGGATTGAACAAGAAAAGCATTATGGTTTCATCAGTTTAATTTTTTTTTTCTTTTTGGGGTGCAATATATCATTCATGTTAGGTGAATTAATGTGAAAGAATGATTTAGTTAATTTCTAATTTCCTCGACTTTAATTATTGATTAAAGGAGGATGTGGAACTGAAGCTTAATTGATTAAAGGAGGATGTGGAACTGAAGCTTAGAGGCAATATATATTATAATATATATATATATATATATATATATATATATATATATTAAATTGACATAACCAAACACTAACTTTTGTTCATTTAGTAAAAATTGCATATACATATATATGGAAAATTTTAATTTCTCCCTTCCTAAGTTGGTCACTGATTTAATTTGTTATAGATAGTAAGCTAAATTTGTTAGCCTAAATTAAACATCATTATTTACCAAATTTAACTTAGGCATACTTACATGCGTGACACATTTATAAATGATAAAAAAAATTATTTATTATGTCTAAACGGTCGAGTAGTCGACCATCTGCTTCTCCAAAATAGGTTTAGTTAAGGGTTTCTGTATGGTTTTGTACCTAATACGTATTTACATTTTTGTCCATTTGAATTTATATTATTAATTCGCAATTGGGCAATCTTTTAAAATGGTTAAATTGGTAGGCCAAGTCTAGCTCTTTTTTAATGTTTAACTAGCTAGCTAAATCAATTGGTGCGGCTCGTTTAATTCATACCCAATTTGAAACACATATTAACAACCATAACTAATATCAATAATGGCAACGTTAGCTGGCTCAGCTTTATGCAAATCATCTCTCTTTGTTAAATGAAAAAATAGTAGTAATAAATTATGACTCTCTCTCTCTCTCTCTCTCTCTCTCTCTCTCTCTCTCTCAACCTCATGTGCATATATTCTCATTTATGAAATTATTGAATTCAACTTAAATAAGTCAAGTCAAAATTAACCTATGCATTCTTTGCCCTTCTTCAATTGTTTCGATCACTTTACAAGAGATGAATTTAAATAATAGGGATATATAATTGCAATTTATGTCATCTAAATTTAACCTATTTTCGTTTCAAATTTTTATTAGATGATTTGTTGGCGGTAGAGAAGTGGTGTTACCAATGGTGCATTTTTTTGATTTTATGCCTGATATAGAGTACAATCAAATAGTTTGATGGATGACATATACATAAGAGTGGTGAAAATTTTTTAATTGAGCAAGTCAAGAAAAGGGGAAAATAAATTTAAATGACATGCATTACTTATCCAATTAATTGAGCATATTATAAAACAAGCTAATACGATCAGAGTGTCATTAGGTAACCGTACAAAGTACCCGCACTTTGTCTATACTTAGTACGATCACCCAATTTTCAAATAAACGTTTACTAACGATCTCTTCAGCGAAAGCATTTCTACGTTAAGTATCAACATTAAAACTAATTCGCAATTAACTTGTCATGATCATATACAAAATTTCAATTCGAGTATAAAATAGGAGATTAGATAATTCTTATCAATATTTTGAAGGTAAAAACTTTGCAGTAAATAACAATAACTGAAAGAAAATAAGTACATTACTATGAATACATAATTTATTTGTCTATCCTGCAAGCCCTAATTTGAAGTATAGAACAGAAAAAAAAACAGGTTGTAATTGGAATCGACAAAACCGTATTTGCCAATACGTTTATATGTGTATTTGTCCCGGACAACATATATCAAATCTCTTAGGAGGAAGCAAATGAGAGGTTGGCACGTTCACAATATGACAGTACTTTATGTCCCCATTCACTTTGATTGATTTTTAGGAACAGTTATCAACGTGGGCTCCGAGTGTCCGACGTTCTTGGATGTCCGAGAATTCATATAGCTATATAGCATTGGAATGCGTTTTATTATTCCCCTGTACCAATTAGCAAGTAGCAACTACAAAATTATAAATCATGCAGGTGACCATTAAGACAGTTAAATAACTACATATGTATAAAACTTGTAGTTTGCCATGAAAATATTAACAACGATGTAGTAAATGATTCAATCTGAAAAAGAAAAATAAAAAAGAGAGATACAGAATTAAATTTGAGAATTTATAATAAAAAAAAGACAAAAAAATGAATTAAAATAGAACCGTGGGACTAAATATAGAATTTACCCTCAGATAGTGCCTGATTTCGAGCCATGTGCGTAAAGAATATTGTGAAGATGGAAAATTTTTATCTAAATCTAGGTTGATCGAACCCAATAAATCATGTAGTAAATGTATTGCACTTGCTTAGTGATTGGTCACTCTTCCTAAATTATCGAACCATTCACAAGGCAAGTATAAAAGATCCGTTACGCGATTAATATTGGTTCGATCGAGTCGGGTTTGGACTAAAATTTTCCTATAAAGATTGATATCTTGACTCAGAGGAACGATACAAGTTTGGTGAACAGCTGGAAATCCTTTTATACATCTAGTTTGAGTTTCACATATGTATCAAACAATTCACATTACGCTACATTGTGAATTCACTTATTAAAAACAAAAATACATACAAAATACAATACAATCTCCCCATATTTCAGGTTCATGCAAGAATTTTGCCTGTTTTAATTAAGCGTAATACATTATTATAAAAGTTGCACATTGTCAATTTGGGATAGGGTCGATGCCCGCCAGCTAACGATTATCCCCTTCGTTGTCCATGTGATGGATCATTATTCTGTGTTGAAAGGTGTTGTAAAACTAATGACAAGTTATTCTATAATTTTTTTTTTTTTTTGTAAATTTTCTAATGAGAAGATCATTTAACAATCAATTTATTTTATTCTATTTGAGGAGAGTTTGAAGGGGGAAGACACTTGTTCGAAGATTCTTAACATAAAATAAATTAATTTTGACCCAGGAAATTTAAAAGAATTTTATTTCAGTTTTACTCCATCCATCCATTTTTTGTAAGATGCCACTTTGAAATAAAGAGGGGTTTGTCTAGAAATGACAATTGCCAGGAGACCACTTGAAAATGTTCCTCTCATTTTTAGGCCCTTTTCAAATCCACACCTACCATCCACAACTTGTCTTGTGCCTTTCTTTAATTACAATGAATATCTTCACTAAAATTATACAAAAAACAATAAGCATCTTTTCTAAGTGGAAAAAATAAAAATGAGAATAAAAATACAATCAATCCGAGTCTAAGTTTTCTTTTTCGGCGGGTATTGCTGACTACTAAGGATAGGCACAAAATAATTGTAGAATCACATAAGATATCCAAACTTTATTTAATTATCAAAAAAATATGTTTATATATTCAAACTTTATTTAAGTTGGTTTAACAATTTTTTTTTTGTTTTTTTGAATACATATCATCGGATTATATCAATGACTCTTCGAGTACAAATCAAATTATTACATCATATTTCAAACTAAATCATTCACAAACTATAGACAAACCATTAAAATAAACTACTATTAAAGTAGGATAATAAACTACCATAAAGATAGGAATAAAGTCCACACATTCATCGATGGGAATCGAACCCAAAACCTTTAGAGTCTTGGAGCCTCAATTTCGCCAGTTAAGCTAGGCCTTATCGACTGGTTTAATAAAAAATTGACCTTGAATATCTTGATAAATTAGTGTAACTTAGGGATACAGTCGAGCCAAGAAAGACAAGAATAATTGAGCCTTGATTTTCCTTTTATTTATTTATTTTTAAATTTTTTTAGGAAAAATCTCATTTTTAGGACACTGTGTTTTCTAAATTTTATATTTAGGATTCTAATTTGTCCGATTTCAATTTTAGGACATTAATTTAATAATTTTTGATACATTTAAAACTTCCGGCTTGAGTTGATCGGATTTTGCTTACAGCACAAAAATTGCCTACGTGGCAAAAATTTTGGCCGGAATCCTGCAACAATATTGCCATGGCACAAAATTTAAAAAAATTAAAATATAAATTATTTAAAATAATTCTAATAAATAATAAATTAAATAATATAAAGTATATATATATATATATATATACATTACAATATATAATAATATATATACCCCAACACCCACCCCACCCAAACATCCCCCACCCCCCCAACCATCAGGAATACAAAAAGAAACATTTTTTTTTTTTTGAAACCCAGATATATGCACACACAAAATTACCTTTCAGGATTTGTTTGAATTCTCAAATTAAACACATGGTTACTTTACCCATAGTATAAGGAACACGTTGATGGAGAAAAATCTGAGAAATTTTTTCTCGAATTTTTCTTCATACGTTTGTTCTTTATCCCATGAACGACTTATTCATGTATTCAATTTGAGGAATATATTATATTTGATAGAGTAATTTTTTTGTGAATTTAAATTTCTTTTTTTCCATTCTCACTATTACTTTTTTTTTTTTTGCAGAAAAGGGGATGGGGGCTAGTTGGGAGGAGGGGGGGGGGGGGATGTTTGGGAGGGGGAATGATTTCTCTTTTTCTTTTTGTTTTTTATTAAAATATTTGGTAATTTATATTCTACACACAATTAATCCTATTTAATTTTTCACGCCATTTCATATTAAAAGATACGTAAAAGCCACATAAGCGTTGACATATTAAACATTTCCAACTTTCCACCGGTGATGTCATCTTTTCAGTTAAATTGCGCAATTCAAGGCATCAAGTCCTAAATGTGTCAAAAAATTTAAATTGATAGCTTAAAATTAAAATTTGACAAATTAGATTTCTAAATGTTAAATTTGTGCAACAGGTCCTAAAAATGTAATTTTTCCTAAGGCTCGAACTTGAGTGCAAAATCAACTGAATTGAGGTCGAGCTCAACAAATGATAAGACTTGAGCTTGACTCAAGGCAACTCTTCTATTTTCAAATTTAAAAATTTTAATTCTTTTATAATGGTTGAGCCACATGAGTTCAAGCTAAAAATTTAATATATTATTGATAATTATATGTAATTGTATATTGATAAAATAAAGCACAGGAAAAGGTACTGCGAGTGTACGAATAAGAAATATTTGACACAAATTCGATTAGAAATCTATATGAACTAGGTTTAAGCTTGAATTCTTTGAAATTGAGCTCGGATCTTTGTCAAATAGCAAAATGAAAACTTTAAAAGTTGCCTAAGTGATAAATTTTGCCATCAAGATGTGTGATTTCATATAGGTATGTCATTCTTATAAAATATCATCCTGGCCAACAATCCAAACGAGTAGAGTTTGTAGTTTGCAATACTTTATATTTCTTGAATTCCAAATTATTAATCTTTTTAATTTTTTGAGGAGTTTAAAAGAGCCTTTATTAGTCTTTTTCAAATTTACCCTCATTTTTCTCAACTTATAAAACTCATTAATTATCTTGATATAATTTCCTTGGAATAAGGATATTATTTTTATCAAATTATTTTTAATTTAGCTAAAAATAAAATTATTAATTAACTTAGTTGATATATGTGAAAAATCTTAAACCAAGGGTAAATTAAATGGGACTGGCGGTGTAATACAATAACTTTACCACCCGGAAGTGTTTGGTGAATTGATCGATGTCTATAATAAACACTGCAGCAAAACAAAAAGGTGCAAAACATACGGCAAAAAATGTATTTTTAGGACACTAACTTTACCTCAAATTAATTTTAAAACACTTTAGATCCGACCGTCAATTTTAGGATGGATGCTTCAGAAACATTACAATGTGAGTATGAATTGATTGAAAAACATAAATTTTACCGAAAAATGCCACATCATCAATGGAAATTGCATACATGGCATCAATTTGGAAATTTTGCAGAGGTGGACAATGATGTGGATGTTGGAGTGAATATTTTTTAAAAGGATGAAGTGAAGTTACATATAGGTTATATATATATATATAATAACACATATATAACTGAAAAATAATATATGTAAAATAATTTTTCTTTACATATATTTTTTTTTAATTTTATCCTTTTTCTTTCTTTCTTCTTCTTCTTTTTCTTTTTTTTTTTCCCCTCTTCTTCTTTATTTATCAGATTTGAGATCTTCCTCATCCCCCTTTCTTCTCTTCTTTACCATTTATCATATCTGAGATCTCTCTCATCCCCCTATTCTCCCTCTACTCTCAACAGCACTACCACCATGCGGTCGTCCTCATTGTCACCGCCGCTACCACTGATGTCGCCGTCTCTCTCTTTCTCTCTTGAATTTCTAATTTTCCTCTCCCTATCTCACCAATTTCTCTCGTCCTTTTTCTTTTTTTCTTCTTTATGGAGTAAAGCATTTTAATGGTCGGTTTGGGATTATTCTGCTCGGATAGTGGTGATAATTCTATTGGAGGAAGAAGAATGGTTTTGGGGTTTGGTGGCGGCAACAGTAAAGGTGGCAGTGGCAGTGATGATGGCGGTGGAGGGAAGGGAGAAGAGGGTGCGGAAATAATAGTAGTGGCGATGACGATGGCAACGGTGACAAGGGAGAAGAGGGAGAGCAGGGAGGTGTGAGGAGAACAAATATTTCTCTGGTTTTTTTTCTTTTCGGTATAACGAATAAGATGATGAAAAAAGGGACAAAGAATAATAAAAATAGAATAAAAAAAGAAAAGGAATAAAGAAACAAATAGAATAATGGAAAAGAGATTTTCCTACGTTCTCTATTCCAACAAGGCACTTAAATGTGAAATTCATCCACGTCATCGTTGAGGTCATATGCCATGTCAAAAAATTAACAAAGAGATTTGTGCCACACCTGTATTTTAGGTGGTCAAGTGCACGGCATGTGACATTTTCCGGCGAAATCAATCGTAAAAGTGCTAAAGTCTTAAAATTGTAATTTTTTGAAAAATATATGTCCTAAAATTGCCAATCAAATTTAAAGTATCCTAAAATTGAATTGAGGCTAAATTAGTGACCTAAAAATGTATTTTTCGCCAAATCATACTAACCTTCCAGGTCATCCCGCTATTCTATTCAACATCCACACAGACACACACACACACGTGTGTCCACAAAGACACACACACACACACGTGTGTGTGTGTGTGTGTGTGTGTGTGTGTGTGTGTGTGTGGTTGTAATTAGAAACATTAGTGTAAACTTACATAGATAAGGAAACCTAAGACCTGCCCCCACGAAACATCCACATTTCCTAGCCAAGAAAAGCAGCTGCGGCCCAAGAACAAGAAGAAGTAGAAAGAGAAAAATAGAAACACAATAAATGTGTGTCTGAGCAAAACAAAAAAAAAAACTCCGTCGCATAAATATTTAAATAGCACATTCAAAACTCAGAAGGATCTTGAAATTAGCACATATATACAAATATATTAATATGGGGAGAGGGAAAGTGGAGCTGAAGAGAATTGAAAACAAGATAAACAGACAAGTGACTTTTGCCAAGAGAAGGAATGGGCTGCTCAAAAAGGCTTACGAACTCTCTGTTCTCTGCGATGCTGAGGTTGCTCTCATCATCTTCTCCAACAAAGGAAAGCTTTATGAGTTCTGCAGCACCTCTAGGTACCTACTGTGTGCTTTTTCACACTCACTCTGTGTGTGTGTGTGTGTTGACACTTTTATTAATTTGAGATATTTTTTTAATTAGTCTTCGAATTCACAAAATAATATCGCAAATTGTTAAAACTTTTGTGGGTTTTTCTTTTTTCTTTTTTCTTTTTTTTCTTTGTTTGCCAGCTAATTTCTTTAGTTTTAGGTTAAAGTTTTGTGGAGTTGACAAAAGATTTCTGGAATTTTCTGTATATGTCCTAGTAGGATTTGATCTCTTTTATGTTGTTCTTGTTTCAGATCGTGTCTTTCTTTTACGATTTCATATTAAATTGCTTTTTTTCTTTATTTTTTTTTGGTGCTGATGATTTTATATGAAATTGCTTTGATTGTCAATATTCTTGGTGAGCTCTGAGTCACAAATGACTTTTCTTCAAAGGTCTGGTAACTAATGATAATGAACGCTATCATAATTAACCAATACTGAAGCAGATTATACATCTACAACAAAGGATATGCCTAAAACTGGCATAATATGATTACCTATATATTGGGATGTAATACTATTATTATTTTTTAATTTTCAAACGATACATACATAATATGAGTAACCATTTTTTTTTTTTTTTTTTGTATTATTTCTAGCCCCTTTCTTTCTTTCTTTTTTCTCCCTTTTTTCTTTTTTTTTTTTGTGAAGATTAAATCCTTTCCGGAATTTGTCGAATATGAATGGCTTTTGAACCTAATCTATCTGAGTTTTCCATTTTTGCCTAAGCTCTAATTCTGGGATAATTGGCCAGCGAGATGGAAAATATACTTTAAAATTGCTGTTTCTCCTTCATGGTATTCCTGTTAAAGAAGGAACTATTATATCATGATCTACTTTTTATTAACTAGGGTTTAGTTTTATAAATCTTTTTACAAGTCGAAAACTTATAATTACAAATATAAATATCTTTTCAGTCTCATCTCGATCGATCTACTTTCTCTAAATATTAATAAAAGGTTTATTAACAACTAAAATCTACGAAGGAGATTGGTTTTACTTGTATTAATACTGGGCTCCCAGACTTTCATATATGTATGCATTCAAGTTTATTGATGTACCAATACATGTATATCATTATTTCATTGCTTGATACAAACTTGGCCAGTTTTTTGCCTCGTACATGTATATATATGTATGTATACACACACAAATATATATTCAAGGATGATAAAACTTATTTTTCATCCATTTTTGTCACTGCAAGAAAAAATAATATCCGTGACAAGATATAAAAGTGATAATATAAAAGTTGTCACCAATAATCGTATTAAGCGACATCAGTTTTTATTTTGTTATTAATTAAAAACTTGGTGACGAAAAACTATCATTAAAGTTTTGTAATAAGATTTTATTGTCATTAAGTTCTCACCACAGACGTGTCACTATTTATCAATGTTACACTACGTCTTCACTATTGACATTGTACAAATTATATTTTGTAATAACATAAATTTGTTGTTACTTAATGTATATAATTGATAACAATTTTTTTCTCTAACACTTGTTATATTATTATAAATTTACTTATTTTCTTTAATGTGCGCTGCTTGTTGGGTAAGAAATTTGAACAATAATGTTAACCAAGGCAATATTTTTGTGGAGTGATTTAATCCAAACAAAACTTTGTAAATATAAAATATAAAATTATAAATATCATTCAAATTTTCACATAAACATATTTTTAACTACTTTCTTTGTTATGTATTCGATTTATGATAAATGAGAAAAATAATTTAAAATATGATGAGATTGTATGATTAAAGAAATCAAAGATCGTTGGATTAGAGGAGAGGAGAGGAGAGGAGAGAGGACATTTATAGGAAAATTAGCTTGACATTATCTTTTCAACTGTGGTTAATTTAGTAATTCACTTTATAATTGAGTTTGTCACACTTCACACATAGATAGTTTTGATTGTATTTTCACTTTTTATTCTCCATTTTAAAATAATAATATTCCAATCATTACAAGAATTGAAATAATGTGACGAAAACAATTGAAATTTGCTATAAAGGGGTTAGAGCTTGTGAATCATTACTTCGTAGATTTTATCTTGTTCGGCTTTGTTTTCGCTATTTTTAATCGAAAATGCCTCAAACTTATTGCAAGCTATAGCATAACTTTTTCGGCCATATATTATGATATTTAGATTGTTGTCCTGTCCTTCATTAGATGTCTAAAATTCGATAATTTCACCTTATTTTAAATTATTTTTATTACAAGAAAGCACTCCCTTCAATAATGAAAAAATTATGATAGAGAGATTTTGTCACATATTTAAGGTATTTATGATAGATTAACGATAGAATTCAATTTAAATAATTAGAGACAGTGTATTTTTCTAACGGATTTGTTACGAACGAAATCCATCACGGAATCGTATTTATAATGAATTGATTTGTCACTAAAACAGATACATTTTTCTCGTGTTTTCTCATTTGGCCGTGCAATGTAATCTTTTGATTGCTTCAAATCCTGAGTTTCATGACCAAATTAAACAAGACAGATATTCACGCCTTACACTTCTAGATAGGAAAACACACACATAAACACACAAAAGATTGAATGCTTATATTTATTTTTGTGTTTAATTTTTGGTGCAATGTTTTGTTTATTTAATTTAGCATGGCGAAGACACTGGAGCGATATCACAGGAGCAGCTATGGATCAGTTGAAGCTCAACAATCTACTAATAATTCACAGGTATCACTATAATAATTATTTTGAAATCATATCTTATCTGCAAAAGGTTTGTTTTTATAAGTAATTTGTAAATTACTAAGGTCAGTGCTATTATTTAAACAGAGCAGCTACGAGGAGTATTTAAAGCTCAAGGCGAGAGTTGAGGTTCTACAACAATCTCAGAGGTAATATTATGATTTTGATGAGTGTATCAAAAGAAAAAGAAAAAAAAATACAAAAATCATTTTTTAAAGAAAAATAAGAATTATAAATTGTTCGGTTTATTTATTTTTCGAAGGCATCTTCTTGGGGAAGACTTGGGAAAGCTTGGCGCAAGGGAACTTGATCAACTCGAGAATGTGTTAGATTCGTCTTTAAAACAAGTGAGGTCGAAACAGGTATTGTCGCCTCGATCACATTCTTATATCACTTTTATTTTTTATATTTTATTTTTGAAAAATAATTAAGTTATTCGAACCAAGTAAATTTAATTAAGTTCGATAGATACACACTATACAAAAATGTATCCCATTTAATAACAAACTAATACATTATAAATTTTGATTCTGTGGCGGATTTCACTTATAATAATTCTCTTACTAAATACTTTGTTACTAATTCGTGACAAATATTTTAAGTCTGTGATAGAATATTTTCTTTACAAATTTTCTATTAGTGAAAGGGGTATTTTTTTGTAATGAACTATGGTATATTATATATTAGGACACATAAGTTACAATGGTAGAATAAATGCACAAAGATGTTGAATGGGGAATCAATATCTTCTCAATAGTTTTAGCTTGTTGGCTACATAATAATCAGAAAATAACAAAAAGAAGAAAATCCCAAGACTAAGACCTCTTATTACATATTAAAATTAATTACACAACGAATGTGGGAGCAAAAACTAAATAAAATTGAAAACAACATAAAAAAAAAATAGAATTTTCATTTTTTCTTCCGGGATAGATCGTTAATTTCATTTCATGTCATTGAATTGAAAATTTACAGTGCAAAAGATAATAAAATTCATAAATCTTTTATTATCCAAGACCAAGTTTTAATGCAATATATGTCGAATGAATCTACCACGGACATCATGGTTTCCCATCTAATATCTTCTATGAGATTTGCTTCATTGCCAAACATTATCCTGCTTATGCCATTTCTTTATTCCGGCTAATTAGTACGTAAAATGAGCCATTTTTCGCGATGCAAAATAGTAACATTATTGCTTGATCAAAGGATTTTTTTCCCCTTCCCAAATAATGCAAAACTTTTGTGTGTGTGTGCGTGTGTGTTTTAACCGTAAAATACATTACAAAAATGCATCATCTTTAGTGACAAATTAATTCTTATAAGTTTAATTTTTATGATGAATTTCATTTATATAAATCCATTAATAAATGCCTTGTGACTACTAGTTTCTACAGTTCTGTTTATATTGAATTTTGTTGCTGGTTTATTACATATACCTTAAATATGTGATAAAAATCTTTCCGTCGCAAACTTTCTATTAGCGAAAGTTGCCACATTTTTATAGGGCAAAATTGCATTTTTCGTCCTGTAACTATTGATGTTTGGCATTTTTGGTCCTGTCCAACAAAAAATTCACAATGTCGTCCTGTATCTTTTCAAAATCCGAAAATTTAGTCCATAAAGGACTAAATTTTCGGATATTTTAAAGATACAGGACGACATTGCGATTTTTTTTTTGGACAGGACCAAAAATGCCAAACATTCATAGTTACAGGACAAAAAACACTGCACATTTTCATTTATAAAATTCAAAAGATAATTTTTTTTTAATTTTCAAGGGAACAAATTTTAAAATTTTTAATATATATATATACATGAGCTTTTCTTTTCTTATTTTTTAATAAGCTATATAAAAATTGGACAAATTACATATTTAAGAACCAAAATCCTATTAATTTTCAAAAACTGTCAATCACCGGAGGGTGGAGGGGTACAGGGTTTACTATAATCACTTTATAATTCCCATAAGGTTTACTATGCTAATTTATTTTTGATAAATTTCGATAAACCTTGTGGTCTGCACAAATGGGGATTTTAAGCATTCTTTTTAATTATAAAAAAAAATGTAATTAAAATATAGGCAAAATGTGCGGCATTTTTTATCCTGTAACTATAGATGTTTGACATTTTTGGTCCTGCTAAAAAAAAAATTTGCAATGTCATCCTGTATCTTTAAAACATCCGAAAATTTAGTCTTTTCAGGACTAAATTTTCGGATGTTTTAAAGATATAGGATGACATTGCGAATTTTTTTTTGGACAGAACCAAAAATGCCAAACATCAATAGTTACAGGACGAAAAATGCAATTTTGCCTTTTTATAGTGTTGGAAAATAAGTAATTACGCCATCTTTTTATTGTTATTTTTTTATTTTTGATACAATCCACTCGAAACATTCTATAAATTATCAACTGGAGCGCCACACATACACTCACCCAATGAAAAAAGAAAGAGAAAAAAGAGAGTCCAAACTCATAACCCTAATGAACCCAATTCAAGCCTCCACCACGAGGCTACAGGCCAAATGACCTCCTCATTTTATCATTAATCTAGCACAAATTTTTAGTGAGCTTTTGAAATTATAATACTTATATTTCTAGAAATGGATCAAAGTTGGGTCTCCCTTATTATTGGATGATCTCGTAATTTCCTATTTTTGATGTGTTTGCATATCTTTGTTTGGTGGTTTTATTAATTAGACGATTTATTAAAATGTCTGCCTTAAATGTTTCCAGACTCAACACATGTTTGAACAGCTCTCCGATCTTCAACAAAAGGTATTATTGTTCTTCATTATGAGGAAATAATGCTTTTCTTGGCTGAGAAAGAGAAAAAAAAAATAGCCAACTAATTGTTGGTTTTAATGTTTAACTTACAGGAAAAGGATCTGATGGAAATTAACAGGACTCTGAGGAGCAAGGTACCTTCCCCCTCAACAATCCCAAATTAGTATATTTTTAATTATAAATTGATCAAGAGAAATGATAAAAAAAAAATTAAATAAGCATACTAACAAAAAAATTCTTTAAATTAACATTATTTATTCAGATGAATATTTCTTTATTTTTTATTTCTGTTTGCAGATTGAAGGAACTAGTTCAACAATAGATCAAGAAACATGGCAACAAGGGGAAAACACTGCACCATACCATCCTCAGCCTGCTCAGCCAGAAGTGTTCTTTGAGCCCCTCCATGCACAAATACGGTATGTTATAAATTATAGGTAAAATTACAATTTTCGATATGTAACTTAGGTGATTTTGCAATTTTGGTCGTGTAGGTTATAACTTGCCAAATTGGATTGTTACAATCCGGTATCCAACTTGGTCGGAAGATAAGAGATCTACTGACTTGTCAAAATTCCAGGACCAAAATTGCAAATTAAGGATTAAATCTATCAACTCAGGACTAAATAAGTCAAATTAAATTGACTTATAGGATTAAATGTGTGCTTTCCAAACCTACAAAACTAAAATTGTATAAACACCAGAATTGCACGACGAAAAGTGTCATGTTACCAATTAATTTACTTAATTATATTGAAGCTAGGAATTTTATTGGGCGCTTGGCAGATGAAAAAAATGACAATATACAGTGATGTTCTTGTGCTGACAGCGTTAATTTTTGGACAGGTACAACAGCTCTATGCAGGTCCCAAATAATGTACCACGAACAACGCGAAGCACAAACGGGATGCTGCCAGGATGGATGCACTAGTAATTAAATTTTGTCTGCTGTAATAGCAAACAGCAAGACAAAATTTCCCTATGTCACAAAATTTATTAATTAAATGGGGTATAAGTAATTTTATGAGCTACCTAAAATATTAAAAGGGAGGGGTCTGAAATATGTCACAATAATAGCACAAGGGATTTTACGGAGATATCTTATTTATAAAATGCGTAGGTCCTATGTCGATGTCGACTGAAGATTTGATGATTGTGAAACCTCAAAAACTGATTGGCCACATAATAAAGTGAACTTTATTTTGTTTGTTGTACAACATCTGTGTCTCCATCAGCGACTTCAATTTTATGTACAACACCACTTATTATGTGTTAATATAATATATATATGTGTATATATATACACACACGTTTATGTATATATATTACAGAAATATTAAGAACCCCCACCCCACCCCTCAATAAATAGGCTTTTAGGTGTACTTTTTTTTTTCTATAATAATTGAGGCGTACTTGTGGAGTATGGGAATATGGGGGGCCTAGATTGATGAGGATTACTAAGCATTTTTCATGCACATTGTGATAATGAATGGGTGAAACGTCCAGCACGAGCTATTAGTAGAGTCAGATTTTTTGGTTTTGGAGAGATGGCGAAATCAAAATTTGAGAAATATAAGAAATTTTTATTATTTAAGGGGTGTAAAATTTAATTTTTTTAAAAATAATACATATAAAATTTAACTCGATATGAACTTGAAGAAAGAACAACGGCATCCTTCAACCCGGCGTTGACCCCTGTTGGTGTTGGTAGGTATGACTTTATAAATGCAATTTTTATACCAGCATATGCATAACAAAATTTAAGATGTACGAATAGTTGAGAAACTTAGATAATACATATGTATTTTTTTAGTTGTATATTAAATTTGCTATCTTCCTAATAAATACTGTAATTATTTGCATTTCACAAGTGTAAAGCATAAAATATATAACGTATTTACTACAAAGGTGCATTTCTTCCTTCAGCGATAATTTAATACATTATAAATTTAATTTATGTGACAAATTTTTATTTTATATTAAATTTTATTATTAATTTATCACAAATACTTTAAATTTGTAATAAAATTCATCACAAAAATTTCATTAAATATGGATGCTTTAAAAAGTGGGGCTATAAATAAGGCTCATGCATGTGGTAGAAGAAAATTACTCTTTAGTAACTTTATTATTATTATTATAGCTATACAATGCCTAAGTCGTAAATAGTAAACTACTTTTGTAGGAGTATTGATGCCTACTTAGATTTTTTTGGCACACAAGTGTCAATCCATGTGCATGTTTTCCATCCCAAAAGAATATGTCAACCATAGGATCATTGTATCTTGATTTTCAAGTTTTTAATTTTAGAGATTAAAATGAAGTTTTTAAATAATTATTCTTTTTATCAAAAAACTGTAAGAAAAAGCAAAACTAGCGAAAATAAATGAAGTGATAAAATAAAAATTTTCCTTGATTATATGTAGTTAGTTACAAGAGAATTGATTTTATTACAAAAATGATTTTCATAATATGAATGGTTACAAATAATTGTGTTTAAATTGAAATTATTGGTAATTAATGACACTTCAAATGTAAATAGTTGCTGACAAAATATGTATGTGTATATATATATATATCACAAAATCATAACGGTAATTTTTTTTTTAAATCAGATTGTCACTACAAGAGTATGACTAATTGCCGAACGTGACAATTAAATCAATAAATCTTGTGAAAAGATTAAACTTATTATCGTTAAATAAATTTAATTACTAAAAAAATAGAAGATCACATAACTTAACTAATATATATTATTGATGACAACTTTAATACTGCCATTTTATTTTTTCGTTATTAATCTTATTCTTAATTTTAGTGAAATCCAATTCTGATTCCGTGAATTACTTTTCATCTTTAGTTTAGTTTTTAAATTTCTAATATTTCAAAATAATTATACCCAATTTCATCTTTTTTTCTTAATAATGCATCACAACATATGCACACACACACACTTGCTAAGAATCAAACCCTAGCCAATAAACTCCCCACACCTTTAAAACAAGATACATATTCATTAGCTCAAATGCCTTGAACCAATTCCATCTTTAATATATCATGAATAGTTCATAGAAGACTTGTCTCTGAATCGACTATGTTTTCTTGTACGTAGCGTTTTCACAAAATATAATTACGTAGATCAATTTGTCAATATATATATATATATATATATATTATGTATATACCAACTATCATTTGGTTTAATGGGATGATGCGCTAGATCCTTTAAACAATGTTCATAGTTCGAATCTTGGTGTTGTGAATAAAACAACTGAGTTGGAAGGATCGCTTCCATAATAGGCTTTCGCAGTACTCGATCTGGATTAATCGACCAATAAATTGAAATCGAATGACTAAGACCAAAAGAAGTTTATATACGACTATTTTTGTTCTTTTTTGGTGTCCTTTTCTCATTTCCATAAAAGGGTAAGAATACCCATTATAAATTTTTCGTCAGCTTTAATTGAAAAATGAATATTTTAAAATAGATTTTACCTTCACCTCGGAAAACCAATACGGCAATTCTACGTAATATAGCCTATTTCCTAGAGTATTTTAATATAAGTAATTAATAACAATTAATACATTGCATTATTATTTTTTTTGTAGGCTGGACACTATTTCAACCTATTTGTTCTACGAAATGAGGTAGTTATTTAATACTATATGATAGTAGTACAAAAACTAATTAAATAATCGATAAGTCTTACAGCCAAACATATAAAAAGAAAACAAGAAAATCTTTCTAGGACAGCCTATTATGGTTATCAAATACTAAATGCTCCTTTGTCTTAACAACTTAGATTTTTATTGAGATATATAGTCATCCGATAATTGCAAATAACCTCTACTTATAATTAATAATCACCAAATATAAAAAAAATACATATAAACTATAATATATAATAGAAATAAACTATTTTATACGTAAAATAATATGAGTATTCACGGAAACTTAAACTCACAGAACTTTCATCTTGGGCAAAATTTTTAGAGGATTGAGTAGGGCTAATTCTTCATTTGAAGGGTATTCTTGTAATTGAGCTAAACTTGCATTTGCCATGGACTGCATGCTCTGGATGTGCATTACAAGTCATTGGCCC
Organism: Petrea volubilis; assembly: GCA_026212405.1. Lineage (NCBI taxonomy): Eukaryota > Viridiplantae > Streptophyta > Magnoliopsida > Lamiales > Verbenaceae > Petrea > Petrea volubilis. The sequence goes on along the minus strand of CM047882.1, from coordinate 7,249,491 downwards.
AGGATAGTGATTGGGGATGAACCATCAATATCGACAGGAGCGAGGATTAATTTTTTGTTATTATAAGCATTTAATTCTATATATGAAAACACGAAAATATTTTATTACCAAAATTTAAGATTCATTTAATATTACGTCAGTATTCAACCCCTAGTTCTGTGTGTGTGTGTACAGTGTGTGTGTGTGTGTGTCTGAAACAAAAGTAAATTAAATGACAATTCTTAAAAAAATAAAACTTAAATGATTTGATATAATTGTATTATGAAGAGAATTGCAATTTTTGGTCCCGTAATTATTATAAGGTGGTTACATTTTTTATCCATCAAAGACCGGCAAGCACCGACAATTTAAAACACTAGTTTTCATTTTATTTTATTTTATTTTTTTAACAGTTTGAGAATAAGTTTGATTGAAAAATTGGATAGTGGCCGGAAAGTTCTATGTGCTCGGGCGTACACTACAAAAAAAAAAAATAATAATAATAATAATAATAATACAAAAAATTACAAATAACAATGTAAAAATCATTATTAATGATAATATTAAGTGACGATACCTTCAATTTTATCACCAATTAAATTTCTTTAGTAACAACATACTTTTATGTTGTCACAAATTATCACCACAAATGTGTCAATAACTACAATGTATGGACATTTCAAAAAATTATCTCGTGTTGTGTCGGACACGGACACAGCCCCGATACGTGTCTGATATGACAATAGTGTATCCAAAAAATAAAAAGAAAAAATTAGACACGGTGTCGGACATTTTGGACACAATTGGGCTATATATATATATATTACAAAGTTTAAATGAAAACTTTTTTGAAACTTTAAAAAAGTTAGTGGAAAAATTAAAAATAATAAAAAAAGATTATTTTATATTAAACTAATTAATTAGATTCAAACTATTTCTCTATTGCTCTTTGTTTCACATCGTCTTTTTTTTTTTATCTCTCTCTCTTCTTTACAAATCTCCAATAAAAAATTATTGCCAAAAAACTCACAATAGTTTATTTTAATGATGAATATTTCTATTTATTTATCACATACTTTAATTTAACAAATTATAAACATATAATATAATATAATATTTTAATAGCCCCGTTGTGTCCTAAAATTCTGAAATTTTTCGTGTCTCCATGTCCGTATCGTATTGTGTCTGTGTCCAAGCATTATAGGTCAATAATTATGAATATGGATAATTACTCCCACTACCCCTGAGGTTTAGCCTAATTACAAATAACATCCCCTTGTATCGAAAATTACCGATACCCCCTGAGTTTTGCGGATTTATTGGTAAAATAGACGGAAGTAGTACAATGTCTATTTTATCCCTTAAATATTTGAAATATTTTTTATTTAAAAAAATAAAAAATTAGGAATATGACTAAATTGACCAAAATAGCCCTCTTTAATATTTTTGGAGAAAAGTTATCATTTTCTTCCAACAAAACCCCCACCCCCCCACCCCCCACCACCACCAAACCGCCGCCACCGCCGCCTCTCTCCATCACTCACACCACTACCGCCGCCCTCCACCCCAACATTCCTCTTCCTCTTTCTTTTTTTTTTTCCTCTCTTTCTTTTTCCTTCTTTTTTCTCAGATTTGGATCTGAGATTGCTCTCTCCCGCTCTCTCTCTCTCTCTCTCTCTCTAGTGGTAGCGGGTGGAGATGGCGAGCGGTGGGAGGCGGCTGCGGCGGATGGAGGCGGCGGAGGGGCGGGCGGAGCGGTGGTTTCTCTTCCCCCTCTCTCTCTCTTGACCTCCTCCCTCGTCTGTATCTCTCTCTCTCTCTCTCTCTCTCTCTCTCTCTCTTCCTCTCACTATATATCGGACGGTGGGCGGCTGTAGTGGCGGCGGCAGGCGGCGGATAGAGGCGGTGGACGGCGGGCGCAAATGCGGTGGACGGCGGCGGCCGGCCGTCTGTTTGTGTATATATGTATTTATAAATAATTTTCATATTATATGTTTTGTATATTATGTTTATATATATATTTATATTATGTATATAAATTTAAAAATTGTGCAAATATATTTATATAAATATATATTATGTGTAAATATGTATGTATATATATAGACATTATAAATAAAAATGTTCAGATATATTTTTCTATTTATTCAATATAAAATATAAAATTAGCCATAAGGTTAAAAGTGTCCATTTATAATTGGTCAAATATATTTCCTGCCTTCAAAAGGGCAATTTTGGAAGTTCACTTGGGTTTACAAACGTTGACTGTTAGTCAATCTAACGGAAGTTGAAAATTGAAAGACGGAAACAAAACTCAGGGGGGTATCGGTAATTTCCGATACAAGGGGGTGTTATTTGTAATTAGGCCAAACCTCAGGGGTAGTGGGAGTCATTATCCCTTATGAATATTGTCGCCCTAGACACTATTAACATTACGTAAATTATTCTCATGACAAAAATATGTTCTTTTGTCACTTAATATATATAATTAATAATAAAATTTTTATTATCATTTATTATATTATCATTAATTTACTTATTTTCTTGTTATGACATAATCATATCAATTTGGAAAATTTCAATTTTAAAGGGAAATTAGCACACATGGACCGATATTCTAGCTATTTTAATTTCATTTTGTAGGACCAAATTAATTTGTCGACACTCCTTCAAACTTCTAGTACTAAAATTGCAACTAATTAACTTATTAACATAACCAATTAGGTCCTCATGCGGGGAGCACGTGTTCATTTCGGCAGCCAAAATTGGAAAATTCACAACTTTAAAAAGTCAAATTGTCAAAAGGTCCTCACATGATTTATTTTTCTTTTATATTTTTCGGCTAAATTTATCTTCAAGTAGAGAAAAAATTGAAAGACAATATTCATATTCTCAATGTCGATATTCAATGGACGAAAAATATTGCCGACCCCTAATTATAGAACCAAAACTTGTCGTATAATACAAGATCTTATTTGATGTTAACATATAACTGAACTGATATGCACAAGTTAAACGATATTTTCTAGCTAGAATCTAATTAATGAAGCTAAGCCAGAATCAAAGTGTTATTAAACTTTATTGTGGTATAAAATGGTTATGAATTAATACATAAATATATCAGCTGGATGTAGCTAATGACATTTTTTTTTTACTGCCTCCGTTTTATATTATTAGTCGTTTTAGTATAAATTCTTTGCTTCACATTCTGGGTTGTTTTATAAAAACAATATAAAACTACTTTTATAACCTTCAAATTATTAATACTAACATTTAATAAGGACAAATTAGTCAAGTAGAGGATAGGACTTATAACTATTAAACTTTTCTTAATATGTGTGACATAACTTTAAACGACTATTATTTTAAAACGAAGACAATATAAGTTATTGTTATTGTCTTAAGATCAATGTGGCCGATAATTATATATAAAAAAGAACAATCTATCCAATCTAATAGGACTTCGGATTTAATATTTTCAAATTTCATTAATTACATTGCCATGTACATCCTTGACAGCATCTTAAAGCGTACACCATCTCCATACTCTCTCTCTCTCTCTCTCGTCTCTTTTAGAAAAAATTTCCTTTCTTGAAGTATAAGAACTTAGGTACATTATAAATAGGGATAATTACTCCCACTATTCCTGAAGTTTGGCCTAATTACAAATAATACCCCCTTGTATCGGAAATTACCGATACCCCCCTAAGTTTTGTGGACCTTTTGGTAATATAGACGGAAATAATAAAATGTCAGTTTTACCCCTTAAATATTTGAAATAATTTTTTATTTAAAAAATAAAAAAATTGGTATAAAATTGAATTGACCAAAATACCCTTCATTAAAAAAAAAATTACCATTTTTTTCAAACAAAACCCTAACTCAACCCCCCCCACCCCAACCCCCCCTCCCCCAAAAAAAAAATGCCGTCACCACCTCCTACCCTACCCCCGCCTCCCCCCCCTCCCTTCCTATCTCTCTCTCTCTTCCTCCCTCCTCTACTCTCTCTCTCTTCCTCCCCATCTCGCCCCGCTCAAATTGTCTCTTTTGCAGCGGCGGCGGTGGCGAAGAACGGAGGGCGGCGCGGCAGCGGCGAAGGACGGAGGATGATCTCTCTGTCTCGATCTCTATAGATCTCTCGCCCCTCTCTCTGTTGCGGCGGATGACGGAGGATGGCGGCGACGGTGAAGGACGGTGGGCGGCCGCGGCCGCGGCAGTCCTCCTCTCTCTCCCTCCCTCCCTCCTCCTTCTCTCTTCCCCTCCTTCCTCTGCGTCTCTCCCTCTAGATCTCTCGATCTCTCTCTCTTTCGCGGTGGCGGACAGTGGCCTGCGGTGGCGAAGGACGGTGGCCTGCGGCGGCGGCGGATATTTGTATGTATATCTATATATATATATATTTGTGTGTGTGTGTGTGTATATATATTTAACAAAAATATTACATTAAACCCCCTTAAAAATGTACTCAATTACAATAAAATACCTCAAATAATGATATTATTTACTATAAACACTCTCAAGGGTAAATGAGTCAATTCATATTTGTTCAAATAATATTCCCGCCTTTAAAAGGGTAATTTCGGGAAATCACGTAGGTATGCAAACGTTGACTGTTAGTCAACTTAACGGAAGGGGAAAATTGTAAGACGGCAATGTTGACTGTATCGGTAATTTTTGGTACAAGAAAGTGTTATTTATAATTAGGCCAAACCTCAGGGGTAGTGGGAGTAATTATCCCTTATAAATAAAGTGAATGCATTGGGTCATGCATGCCATATACGGCTCAATAATTTAGATTCCTTTTTGCGAACCAATAATTGAAGTAATAGAATTTGAGTCAAAACATACGTAAAACCAGAGAATTATATATTTGAAATTCTTACAAAAACAATAACTTCCCTCTTTTGTTCCAAAATTAACTCATGCATTCAAAAATTTGGCCTGTAAATGGAGATCTAGTTTCACGATTGATGCTCAAGTATCATCATAATTCTTGAATTAGGAAGTTGTTGCAACCCTAGTTTTCCAATTGTATTTGGTCCCCAATCTCAAACAATTAAATTTCAACACCAACCCTACGCTACATATTTATATAAGGAGTGTCCCCACCCCCATCCTAGTGCACAGCAAGTCGTCCTCCCTTAAGTTTATATCAAATTAAAATTTTTTTTTTTGACAATTTTAAATTTTATCCCCATTGATATGGTTCATATAAGAAATTTGACCTCATCCTCAAAAATAAAAAAAGTTTTTGGTTTTGGTCTTGCCGCCATAAGAATACAAACCTTTCAATAATATACTTATTCAATACAAATTTAGTTTTTATGATAAATTTCAATTATAAGAAAATCTGTTAGCAGAGAACCAAGAATAAAATAATAATTGTCTATTTAGTTCTGTTTATATTAAATTATGTCACTAATCAATTAAAGATATCCTAAAATATTTGATACATAATTTTTCCGTCACAAAATTTTTGCTAGTAAATAAGGTTTTTTGTTTTTTTGCTAGAAAGCACGGACACGGCAAAAAATGCTCCGGTGCAGTGTCGGACACGGACACAGCTCCGACACGGCCCCGACACGTGTCCGACACGGCAAAATCCGTGTCCGAAAAAAAAAAAAAAAAATTCAGACACAGTGTCGGACACGGCTGAAGGGCGTGTCCGACACGGCTGGGACACGGCTGGGGCATTTTTGATATATTACAAAGTGCAAATGGGGTCTTTTTTAAAATTTTTAAAAAATTAGTGGAAAAATTGAAAATAGCAAATAATTTTTTTAATTGTATTTTATAATTTGTGTTAACTCTTTTACTTGCTTATATTTAGATATTTGAATGATGATGAATTCTTTTTATTTTAATCATGTATTTGATTTTAAAAGATACTTGTTATAAAGATGAATATTACTATTTCTCTATCCGATACTTTAATTTAATAAATTATAAATATATAACATAATATAATATATTTTTTAGTAGCCGTGTCAGAGCCGTATCGTGTCCTAAAATTTTGAGATTTTCCGTGTCGCCGTGTCCGTGTCGTGTCGTGTCCGTGTCCCCGTATCCGTGTCCGTGCATCATAGTTTTTTTGTTTTTTAGTGACTCCTACCCCTATCCCCTCCCCTTCATCCTATACAAAGAAAACAAATTTTAGTTTGTGTATCTCAAACGTAATTTGTTGATGTGTTCTAGCCCTCTAAGTTGTTCTTTAAATCTAAAGTTTAATTAATAGTAAGAACACTAGGGATGGCAACGGGGCGGGTATGGGGCGGGTTTGGCCAAACCCGGGACCCGCCCCGCCGGGGAAATTTTGGACCTGGCCCCGGACCCGCCCCGGACCCGGGTGGACCCGCCGGGTCCGGGTTGGACCCGGTAGACCCGGGTTAAGTTTTAAAAATAATTAAAAAAAATATTTTTTTTTTAAAATTGATATTATTACAACTTTATAAATATGAAAAAAATAAAAACATTACTAAAACATCATTATCACATATTTATTTGTACATATTTTGAAATCATAACTTAATTATTAATGTTATATAATTATTTTTTATATACAAGAGTATCATATTTATTTTTTTAAGTAACTATTTATATAATATATACTTTTATATATGAAATATAGATGTATATTATATAAATTTACATAAAATAATAAATAAAAATATATAAAAATAACTAACCGGGGCGGGTTCGGGGCGGGTCCGGGTCCAAAAAATGAAGACCCGGGACCCGCCCCGGACCCGGTTAGGGCCCTTCAAACCCGCCCCATTAGGGGCGGGTCCGGGTCCGGGTTCGGGTCCAACCCGGACCCATTGCCATCCCTAAAGAACACCAAACTTAATTGCCAAAAACTAAGCCATCCCAATTGCACCCACCCGGTCCCCTCTGAACAAGAATTGAACAAAAATAGAGCTGCAACGGATTAATAATTAATCAATTAAGAAGTATTAAATTCTGTGTATGATCGTTTCTTATTTTAAGAAACGTGGTTGCCCTCATACGTGCATTACTTGGCTATTCAAATTCCACGTCACATTCAATTAAACCACCTCACCCGATTGATCAATTGATTCTACTAGCATTTGGATCGACCATTTAGAGTCCATGATAGACAAGATTCAAAAATTATGGGCAACGTTTAAAAATTAAAGATTTTTTAAAAAGATATATTAGCTATAAACAATATTTCAAGAGCACGAATTTTTACTAATCTCAAAATTAATTTCATGAATGCAACTACAATTTCGTAAAATAATAAAAATTTGTATGTAAACAATAAGCACGTTCAGAAGATTTTTTTTTTGTCACAAATGACTTTTATAAATTTAACAGCGATAATAATGAATTTTTAAATTTTTATTTCTAATTGTGATGAATAACAAATGCATAGTGTATGAAATGTCACTACTAACATTTACCATATGTATATTTACCCTTTCTCCATTTTTGGATTTTGACCACAAAATCACAAACTACATACATTTAAATGCGAAAACTGATTGCCAAAAAAAAGAAAACTAACTAAAAGAAGTAAGATGAAAAACAAAACATGGAACCCAACATTAATTTGGGGAATTCTTTCATGAATTTATTATAAACCTACTCACAGATTTAAGAAAAATTTATGCATAAACTCGGTGTTCAGACCCTACATATGGATTGTCACATGGTTCAAATTTTATTATATTTTGTATGTTGATATTCTTTTAAGTAAATTAATATTGTGGCACAACTTCAACCGTTTGATATATGTGTGCGGTCAAACAGAGTTCATAGAAGGATATTAATTTACTTTTAAAAAAATATTCAATGTTTTGTTTTTGTGCAAAATCTCACTGCAACTAAATTATTGGACATTCGTTTTGAAATTTCAGGGTTTATACGAGCTCCATTAGTTTCGAAAAAATAATATTCTACTTGTTAAAGTATTAAGCTATTTGAACTCGATTATTCTTTGCTTGACTCGATAAATAATCAAATCAAGTGTAACTAGTTTAAACTCAATAAAAATCTTAAAATATGCTTTGATTACCATTTTATTCGACCCGACTCAATTTATTTAGGTACGCAACTTTTGTTCCCAATAATTAAAATATCGGGATAATTGCAATTTATGTACCCCAAGTTTAGCCTATTTTCGATTTTGCCCTTTTCATTTCAAAATTTTCGATTTTGTCTTCTCCGATTATCAATGTTTCGATTTTCGTCTAATTTTGGACATAATTTCTCGCCGGTGATGATGTGGCGATTTTCTGACCACAAATTGCTATTTTTCCGATCATCACCATAAATGGCCAGAAAATCCCCATGTCATCACCGGTTAGAAGTTATGTCCAAAATCAGACGACAATCGAAACATTGATAATCTGAGAGGACAAAATTGAAAAAAATTATAAACGGAGAGGGCAAAATTAAAAAAATTGAAACAGAGAGGGCAAAATCGAAAATACCCTAAATGTTGAGGACAAAAAAAGCAATTATCCCTTAAAATACCCCTTTTCTTTTGGGGTATGTGCTCATTTATTTCCAATCAATTTTAGTATTTTCCCCTTACCTAAAAGCACCAATAATTCTCCTTCATTTTACTCCTTCCAAAATAAATACTTGTGCACTGAAGACAAGAAATATCGATGCTCTAGTTGAGCTAAGGCCAGCCGAGCGATAGGGACCATTATTTATTATTGAATCAATTTTGGATCAAACGTGAGACAAATTAAGGAAATTGAAGGGCCTAACTTTACGGAAAAATTTCGACTATACCATATATATTTTTTGTCATTTTTAATGCCTGGAAAAATTAATTGTTACCACCAATAGATTCTGAGTCCAGAGCCAATAATTCATATCTTAAAAGCAATTTCTTCAATGTGTATGTCCCCAGCGTTTTTTTCCCCTTTAATTTCTCTGGCATTTTAATTATTTAAATTAATATTCTTGGTGGATGGAATAAATTTATATTTTCATCAGGCAGAGTAAAATGCCAAAGGGCCACGTCTGACAAGCATTAAAAAGAATATTAAAAGTGCATTTTAAACAATTATAAATTCAGTGGAAAGTCCTATATCCACCATTTTTATGGACATTAAAAAAGTTGGCATGGTTTTCATGTACTCCTGCTTGTATTCTTTCCTTTTAAAGTTCATTTCTTTATGGGTTTCTAAATAATTGTACGAAAAGGGATTATAAATATGAAAACATATGAAGTACATATGCCTCCTCGATCCTTCAAAAGTTCTTTAACATTGACACATTGTAGTATTGCTGACTAATTTGGAATAGAGAGATTACTATGTCTATGTTCTTGTAAATTAGAAAAAAAAAATGATTTTCAATCAAATGTAATAATTTAATCACCTAAGGAAGGATGGAACCAGAAGAGGGCTGGAGGGCATAGTAGCTATATCTAGTTTAATTTATATTGAACTAAAATTTAAATATATTTTTTTGAAAATTTTTAATTTTACCCCCCTTCCCCACCCTAAATCATAAAAATTCATTTGATATCTATATATAGAATTTTAATCTTGACCTTTCAAATAAAAATTTATAATTCCATCTGTTATCTCTAGTTATTTTCACTATACTCGATACATTGTTGGGGGCATAATAATGATATTTGATATTGCATCATTTCTTATTTTTTTAGGTTTTTATGAAGTAACATTAATAAAAGTCCAGGAACAGTCATAGAGGCTAATTAAGCTCAGGAAGGGGGGTCTTTCTTAAAGCCCAACACGGTCCTAAGTCCAGGAGCGATCCTACAAGCCAAGTCCAGGAGAAGGGATCTTTCGTAAAGCTCAATATAGCCCTGGACCTAAGCCTAGAAAGCAGACGTCCCTGAGCCCAAGTTTAGGAGGGGAGGTCTAGAGCCCTAGCCGGTGCCTATCACCTGGGATAGAGATGAGTAACCTCAAACTTCGAGTCAAGAGGGCGTGAGGATAAGCTAAGGAAGCTTAAATTCAGCTACCGTATCTGTAGGAATCTCAACCAACGTGCCTTCAACCGGCCTGATCTTACGAACCACATCATGATTTTCAAAATAGGTATGTTACGCCCCTGGCCCTATATAAAGACCAAGGGCGTACAAAGGCCGGGGGACGAAATTTTCAACATAAAAACTCATTTTCTTTTCTCTAAAGCACTCTAAATCACTTTTAGTCACTCTCACACATAATCTTGATAATTTCTATCATTTTTGGACGAAATACTGACTTAATTCAGTGGAATGCTAACCTCTTTTTTGTAGGTTCTCCCTCAGGAATCCGGGATCCTCACTCAAAGTGTTCAAGCTCTTTTCCTCGCGTTACAAATTCTTGGTGCTCGAAAAAATCGGAAGCATCAATAGTTAATTTTGAATAATGATAACAACACATAAATAGATAAAAAAAAAAATTCAACGTGGTTTTCTAAAATTCTTTTTTGGGGTTGTATAGTTTAGCGATGGAAGATTAAACCTAGTACTATTGAAATTTTGGGTTTCAACCTTCATTTTCTCTTCTTTTTTTTTTCTTTTGAGTAAGTGTGTTTGACTGTTTCGATTAATATTTTTTTAGTATTGTGGGCGGATTGTTGTATAAAAAAAACCTGTTGCCTAATTAAATGAAACCTCTACTCTTGACACTAGGACTAACCAAACAAGCAAGTGGTGATGAGAAAGTGTGGCGCTGTCAACAGTAACGGCAAAAGACAGACATAAATCTTATTCCAAATCCGTACAATCTCATTACCAGACAGACCCCCACAGCATCCCTCCCCTCAAGAACTATTAAGTACCCACAAAACCCATCAGACAAAGACGAGGGCACATCCCATCACCCAATCACAACTCGACAGCACATCCTTAAAAACACCATCTCGTTTTGAGGTTTCAACATCTCACGACTAAAAGTGTCTTAGTGCATGCACTATCAAGAAAGCGATTTGTTGGGAAAAAAAAAAAACAGGGTTTTTTCACCAAAAAGAAACAACAATAAGAAAACAAGAAAAAAATAGTAAAAACACACAATTTCCCTGAAAAACCCCTGACCCTTACCCTTTTTACTGAGTCAATAATCACTTTCGAGGTTAAAAAAATAAAAATAAAAGACACTACACGATATTTCAGGGTTTCCATTTTTAGCTCATTTTCGCAAATTGGGGTTCTTGTTTGGCTTCTGGGGACCGAAGAGAGAGAGAGAGAGAAGATGGGGAGGGGGAAAGTGCAGCTGAAGAGGATAGAGAACAAGATCAACAGACAGGTGACTTTCTCGAAGAGGAGAGCTGGTTTGCTGAAGAAAGCGCATGAGATCTCTGTGCTCTGCGATGCTGAGGTCGCTTTGATTGTTTTTTCCCATAAGGGCAAGCTCTTTGAGTACTCTACTGATTCTTGGTAAGTTAATTAATTTCATTTAATTTCACTTCCTTTTCTTTGCTTTTTCAACCTTTTTTGCAGTTCCCTTAATTTTTCTGTTCTTTTTTTTGGGTAAATACAGTTCCCTTAATTGTTATATGCAGGATCTACTGTTTTCTGTGAAATGCACTTCAGAAACTAGGGTTTTGGTGGTCGCTTTCTTTTTGTTTATTTGCTTTTTCTTGATATTTGTGATTTTTTTCTACCAAAAAAAAAAAGATATTTGTGATTTTTGTCTAGGTTTCTTCTTGATCCGAGTGAGTTTATAACTGAAAGCACGAGACAGATTTGGGACATTTTTTTTGCTTATTTTCCCATCAAATTACGGCTCTTCTTTCCCTTTCAGAAAACGTCATGTTTCTAGGTTTTGTTTTCTTGTAATTTTCCTTTTGACCCAGCTCTCTCTCTCTCTCTCTCTCCCTCCCCCTTTGCTGGATAACTTATTTTACAATTGTGTTTATGCAGTATAGGGCAAGAGTTGTGTGTGTTTTCCCTTTTTTTTTTTTTCGGAATTTAGGCATTAGGAATTTCCTCGGTGTTCAGCAAACGTGAAGCCCATGTTCAGATTTTGGCTCAAGAATAAATTTTTCTTTTAGGTTTTCTTGTCTCGATAAAAGTAAAAGAGCTCTCACAAATGTCCATATAGAAAAATCTTCTTTGTATTTTTTTTTTTCCTTTTTTTCAAAGAGATATTTATAGAAAAAGCTGTGAAAGGACACATATTCTTGACCACGGCCATCATCTTAATTATTTCATATCGTTTTCGTAGTGTTTTTATCCAGTGAATATATAGATAGCCCTTTTGTAATGCCGTATGTTTATCTGACATGTGATTTGATATATAAACATCAACTCTGGTTTGTGACTTTGAATTCTTGAGACGGGGTTTTCTAGATTCTTTAGGTTATTGCATTGTCCCTTTGGACTTTGAATCTCGGAGATCGAACTTAACTTAATTTTGTCAATTTCTGACTGAATGAGAAAGAACATGATTTTCTTTTTCTTGCATGCAATCTGTTTTGATCTTGTAAAAAATATTAATGTGTATCTATATTTGAAGTTTTTGAAAAAAAAAATGATATTTATTTCGAAGAACGGAGTTAATTAATTAAATTACTTTCATTCTCCCTTTTCTTTCACTGTATATAAACAAATCCAAAACAACTTCAAAATAAAATGATAAGTAATTAACGTTTCTGCATTAATTAAGTGTGTTCACTCCAAACAAAGAGCATGTCTAATAAAGCTCTCGTTCAGATAATTGTTTTGATTTATATCTTACAGTCATTTTATTTAATTTTCTGGATATAGTGATGTGTAAAACATAACTTGTTTCACTTGTTCACTCTCTCTTTTTTCTTCTTTTCCACTTACCTTTCAAAATTTTAGTATTATATCTAACCGACAATGGGAAAATTCTTGCCCAAACTCGGTTTGACTGCACCCAACTAATCATGTAGCAAGTTTTAACATATTTGCCATGTGATTGATCATTCTTCCCGAACTATATACTAATTACATGATTAGTGTAAAACACTCGTAATGTAATTAATTTCGGTACGATCGAATCCAGTATGAATAAGAATTTCCCCAGACAATGTGCAATGTAGGGCTATTATTGTTGAATTTATAAGCTGTAAATCTCATTCGAGAATAGCGTAATGTACTATATATATTTAGGGGAAAGTTTCCTAGGATGAGTAATTTTCTGCAGAATTATACATAGCCTACAGGTAATGTTAGTACTAGACAAAAGTCACAAAACCCTTCTTTTAGAGAGAGAGAGAGAGAGAGAGAGAGAAAGTAATAATATCTTTCAGTGCAGCAGAAGTATTAATTCAGATACTTTCCAGGGGCTGCCATAATACTTATTTCACAAAGAGAGTGATATATTTCATTCTTTATCTTTGGGTTTTTTTTTTTTTTTTGCTTACGTATGTGTAAGGGATTCATATTTGATAATATAAAAAATGTAGAAAATTATTTCTAGCATTGAAGTACAGAACCGTATTTATTTCTATGCATACGGTATAATGTTTCTAGGACTTCCTCATTCAAGTCATTGAACAACCACAAGTAAGTGGTACTAAATAGTTCAAAGGAATTCTAGGAGGCTTGAATTTAATTAATTTTGGAGTACCAAAGTATATATTGATTTAAGGTAGGTTTACAAGAAGAGAAGTGATGAAAGTTTTATTCTTCTAGTGACTTGAGTGAATCTAGCCCGCGCATGTGTATAAAAAATTTATGAATAAATTATATGCCCAAGCTCAAGAGATCAAGTTAAACAAATTTCAATTGTTCATTGTATTCGAGCTGCATATTCGAGTTCGAAAATTATTATATTTTTTACAATTTTATATATAGTTCTATAAATACAAAAAAATATTAGAAAAAAGGGCTCGTGAGTCTAAAATAAGAATTACTTAGCTCTAGGTCGGCCCGAATTATTTGAACTCGAGCTCAAGTCTTTGTCGAGTCAGTTTGTCAAGCTCGTGCATAGATTTGATTCATTTGCATACCTAATTAGAATGCAAAAATATGTTATACATGTAAATGAATTGTGGTAATTGGCAGTTGATTAAATTTTTGGTGCGTTAACAGCATGGACAGGATCCTGGAGAAGTATGAAAGATATTCATTTACAGGAAAGACAATTAGTTTCTACTGAGCCTCAGTCACCTGTAAGTATATATTGCTGAATCATACATTTCACAAAATTAACAAACATATATATATATATATATATCCTTGCTTAAATATATCTGTGACGTTTTAAATTGAGAAACATATCATAAAATCATTTCTTAACATTGGAGTTGTGCGTGCGCAGGCAAATTGGAACCTGGAGTACAGCAAACTTAGGGCTAGAATTGACCTCTTGCAAAGAAATCATAGGTAATTAATTACAAAACTTTAATTATTGAAGAGAATTTTTTGACGTTATTAAGATTTTCCTACACGTGTATGTTTATTTTTTATTTTTTGGAATTAATCATTTACCCGTGATCAGGAACTATATGGGAGAAGACCTTCAGTCGATGAGCCTCAAAGATCTCCAGAACCTGGAACAACAGCTTGACACTGCTATTAAGAATATCCGATCCAGAAAAGTACCTACTATATATATATATATCACAAATACACACACACACACACACTCACATATATATATATCTATGTTTTTCGTCCAACTTTTGCAATTATATATTATTGTCTCAAAAATTGTATTGTTATTATATGCAGAATCAACTCTTGTACGATTCCATCTCTGAATTGCAGCAAAAGGTTCGTCCCGGCCGTATATTCGCCATGCCCGATAACAAGATAAACGAATTCCATTATATATATACACATAGCAGAATTATATGAAAATTCATATAATTTCCAAGATGACAATGCTTTGCTTTCTGGGTTTATCCCTAGCTAACCCTATGGTTGTTTTTACAATTGCTCATATATACCTCCTCAATAATCCTTTTCACTTTTTTTACAGGAAAAAGCAATACAAGAGCAAAACAGCATGCTAGCTAAGCAGGTAAATATTGAATTGTGCATATTATGCATTATTCCTTAGTTTTGTTATTTACATTTTGATATATATTTATGATTCATTGACTTGAAAATCATGTATATTGAGTGTTGTGTGATGTATACGTATGTATGTATAGATCAAAGAGAAGGAGCAAGGAATGGCACAGTGGGAGCACCAAAAGCACGGCGGCCCTAATGCTGCGCCGCCGCCGTTGCGACCACAGCCACCATCAATGTTGATGGCACCTCAACCTCCTACCATAAACATCGGGTAATTACATACATAACTCATTTACCGTGTCCCCCAAAAGTTAAATCTTTAAATTATATAAGAAATTTAATACTATCCTTCAAAATTAAAATTTTTGACTTCGTTGTTCCTGGGTTGCAGAGGTGGATATGAAGGCGGAGCAATGGATCAGGGTAGAAGGAATGAGCTTGACCTGACCCTAGACTCCCTCTATTCATGCCATCTTGGATGTTTTGCTAATTGATAACACTTTCACTCTATGTGTAGTGGCTAAATAATAAGTTTTATCATGTATTATTTGACTAATTATGTACTGTTTGATCTTGGTAACTTATAATCTATGCATGGTATATGCTACTATGTGTCACGACATTATATGTATTTGTAAATTTCTTATCATGCTTCGCGACTACTTTAAATTAATTTCTCAAGTCTTAACATACTGAGGAGTCGTTTATTTTTATGGTTATAATTGAAGTGATTTTGCGACTAGTTTTCTGCAGTTATTTGTTGATCAAAGTTCTTGAGTAATATTATGTTGCGTTTGGATTGATGGGTTGGTGACGTCCGAGGAATTAATGATTTCAAATTCATAATAATAAACTCATTACATTGAGTTCGTCTAGTGTTTTTTTTTTTTTTGTTACTATTAATTTTATTTTCTTAAATTATGTTGCTAGATTTGAAATCCTTGCAATATGAAATCGTTTTTTTCAAATTCAAATGAAAAATTAAATAATCTTTAATTAGACCTAATCTTGAATGTCTAGAAAATTTTCGGAAATAATATTTCTAGGGAAACTTTACTGTAACACGTTTCTTCGAAGTCAAAATTCTTCATGGGCCACTATCTCTTCAGGTGAGCCCAATACAAGATCCGTTATGGGCCAATTAGGTGAGCCTGCCTAACCGAGATAATGGGGCCGATTTGTAATTTGAACATGTTGAAGCGTTGAGCTGCTACCAAAACTGTCCTCACTACTATGAAGAAATATCTAATTCGACACATATGATGCGACACTTTTCAAAAGTGTCTCAATTACATATTCATTGTGGTATCTGATAAAAAGTATCTCAATAAGCTATTTTAAATTAACTAATATTTACTCAAATACGCGACACTTTGATTAATGTCACTTGATAGGTGACACTATATATACGTTATATTTGTGACTCTATGCAATATAGCTAAAACTTATTACAATCTATTGAGAAGCTTTTATGAAGTGTCATAGTAGATGTACGAATGAGATAATTTTTAAAGTGTGACAATACACATGTCTAATTATGTATTTTTTTTTTTAGTGGTGCCTCTTGTGTTTAGATTCGCTCGCGAAAATCAAGAAATTAAAGCACAACTATTAACGATTAATTAATACTATTCTTTATTGAGGCATCTCTTGCAAAGTGACTGATTCATGTTGTCCCCTTATGTATGTCAATAATTTGATTCATTCGGTTGGTGATTTATCATCATTATCAACTTATACCATCATAACCGACTTGATCACCTAAGTAATTTGTTCTAAAGTCACCTCAAGTTTCGACTATTCACAGGACTTTTTTACTTATATATATATATATATATATGTATGTGTGTGTGTGTGTAAAGAGACTATTATATTAGGCATTTATTTCAAGAATTATGTCCCAAATTAAATACGAGATTTTTTCAGAAAATATGTTGATTAATTAATATTCACAAGTTCGCCCACATTTCTGAGAATCTTTTCAAACATTAAACGTCATTAACTTAAAATCAAGACTAAAGTGGCCCTAACCTATAATAAATTAATTGCGCAAGGACTTCCAGATTGTCTTGCCAAGAATATCGCCCTGCCCTACTGTTTTGATGATAGGCACGTTCAAATGTAGGCCCAAAAAGAATAAATAAATCAATTAGAAGCAAAGAGAAAAAAATAATAATAATAATTGCACAGCAACAAAGGCAAAAAAGAGAAAAGAAACCATGGCCCAGACCATCACATGCTAGTTTGCCTTAGCCAAAATTTCATAAAATTTGCTGCTTTTTTTTTTTGCATCCTAAACTATCTTCTTATATAACCACTGACTCTTCTTCCAGAACTGCACTAGTGTCTATATATTCATAGGAGTTAGAACTTAGGTCCCATTAAAATCAAAAAATGGGTAGAATTGGCACCAAAATGCCTAATTTTTGCTTAAATAGAATTAGGCCTCTAGTTCGCGTTCGCTCACCTTCTAGCCAAGAAAATTCGATCAGCATTGCTGATCAAGAAACGAAAGATGTGTTTTCCGATGTGGTGAAGGAGGATGATGGCGGTGTTGCTAAGAAAACGGGAGCGACGAGTGGCCGGAAAATCATGATCGTGGTCGATTCTAGTGTCGAAGCTAAGAATGCCGTGCAATGGGCACTTAGTCACACTGTACAAAACCAGGATATTATGATACTTCTCCATGTCACTAAGCCTTCTAAACAAGGTTAGAACTTTT
The DNA here is from genome assembly GCA_026212405.1 of Petrea volubilis. Lineage (NCBI taxonomy): Eukaryota > Viridiplantae > Streptophyta > Magnoliopsida > Lamiales > Verbenaceae > Petrea > Petrea volubilis. The sequence continues at coordinate 7,231,864 of CM047882.1, read as the reverse complement.
GTTATTTTTTCTATAATAATTCATAGACATAGGACTTTAAATTTTGTTCATGGAGATTATATCATTTTACATTTTTTCAGATGAGCAATCAATCAAAAAGGATGTGATTAATCCAAGAATTCCCGAATTTATCACTAGTATGCAGAGCATGTGCAAACTCAAAAAGCCGGAGGCATGTTTAATTTTCATATGTTACATGTATGTTAAATTGTTAATTCTTGGCCTAAGTAATTCACAGTGATAAATCTTGAATTTTATGCAAAGATAGGTGCATGTTGAGGTTGTGGTGATGGAAGGGAAAGAGAAAGGCCCTGTCGTAGTGGAGGAGGCTAAGAGGCAAGCGGTGGCACTGCTGGTGGTAGGCCAGAAGAAACGGTCGGTAACATGGTGGCTGATGCTGACGTGGGCCGGAAAACGGGTGGCGGCCCGTGGCGGGGTGGCGGAGTATTGTGTACAAAATGCTAGTTGTATGGCCATGGCAGTAAGGAGGAAGAGCAAGAAAGTTGGAGGGTACCTCATCACCACTAAAAGGCAGAAGGATTTCTGGCTCTTGGCTTGATCTATTTCATTAGAGTTACAATTTACTGTCCTTCTTTTATTATTATTATTATTATTATTTTTTGGAGATTTTTACTTGGTGTTTTTGTTGGATTTGTTATGCATGATTTGGCCTTTAGCTAGCTGTAAATGAAATCATTGTATATATTTTAGTATATGAAAAATTATTAAGGAAGGGAATCATTGTGGCGAAGGATATATAACAATGATTCAATTGTTCACATGTTTTGTACCATCAATAGAATCAATGTTTTTGCTATGGCAATTTGGTCACTTTCATCATGCCATTTTTCGAGGGAAGAATGTGAGGAGGAGGAGAAATATTCATATAACGAGAAATTGTCAAGTGGATTGGATCTTGGAATTCACATAAGTATTAAGTTATTTATTTATTTTTTAAATAAATATATAAACATATATATATATATTGTTTTTATAAAATATATAACACAATTTTAATCGTTACTTCATTGGGTGCGTATACGAAGTTCAAGATCCATAAAAATGTTTCTCTCTATTCCAATCAATGCGAGGATTAAGGACCCGTTTGGATATGCTTGAAAAAAAAGACATTTCTCGAACCATATTTTTTATAATAGAGTTATTTGAATTGATTTTCTTTAATTTAAATTATTGATAAAACATTTTGAATTGTACTGTATTCTCTCAAAAAAAAAATAAAAGAAAGAAAGAAATAAAAACAATGTACAAATCTCAAATAGCTATGAATTATTAATCAGTATAGACTTAGTATGAATAATTATTGACTAACCTTAATTTAATTTAAAATAAAATGAGAGGAAGATTTACATAATGTAAAATACTTATTTATAATCACACTTGACATATTTAATCATATCAAATAAATTAACAAAATTATTCAGCATTATACTTACAAACAAATTAATCTATTGATGGATAACATCAATAGCCTGTTATTTCGATGAAGCTAACATTAAGAAAAACAAATATCAAAAGAATAAATACTTAAATTAAATTGACCCATCAAAAATTCTCATTCGCAGGGTCAAGATCTAGAGGACCTCACTGTTACTCGCTTTCAGACTTGGACGGACCAGATTCACTTTCGCGACCACTGGGCCCCATAATTCCATAATTCAAGGGCAAAAGATGATTCCCAATGCAATTGATTGATTCCTTTTTCAAACATAACCCCCCTCATTTATACTTAACCATCCACAGTCCACTCTTAAGTCTTAAGGAAAAGCCATCTCTCTCTCTCTCTCTCTCTCTCTCTCACACACACACACACACAGAGATGGGTTTGGAGGAAGTGATGAAGGTTGTGGTGGAAAAGCTGAAGGAAGCTCTGGCTGCGGTGGAGAACTTGTGGGGCAAGGCGGTGGCGTGGTTGGACAAGGTGTTCCCGCCGGATACAAGGGCCGACAACATCAACCACTGGTTCCATGTGGCTCTGCCGTACCTCATCGCCGCCTTGGTTCTCACGTTGGTGGTTTGTTTCTGCCGATACTGCTGTGGGTGCTGCCTGGGCCGCGGCGGACGGAGGGTGAAGATGATGAAAGCCCCCGGAAGAAACTGCAGGATGCCCAGGCATGATTTTGAGAGTGACCCCCGAGGGTACTTTTGGAAACTCCGTGCTCACCCTGGAGATGAACTCTGTTAAGTGTATTTTTGATCAGTGATGTCAAATCTAGGATATCTTGTTCTGTAAGACATGGCATGCTTAGTAATATATATATATATATATATGTGTGTGTGTGTGTGTTCTGTTTCGGTGGTGGTGGTGTCTGCATGTGTAGTTGTACATTGTGATGTTTGCCAGACTGCAGTCTGCAAATCAAATGGTAATCAATAAAATGCGTTTCTTTAAAGAATCTGGCGGATAATTAGTGGTAGCCCGAATTGAGTTTACTATTATATTGTTGCATATTCATGCTTTGAAGGTTAAAAATATTTTGTCATCCGAATTATACCTTTTTTTTAACACTTTGCCCCCGATTTTTTTTTCTTTATTATTTACACATCACCATTCGAACTACATGAATTTTGTACTCTCCCACCTCCGTCCAATTTCCGATCACTTTTTGGCCTGAACTTTGTCATGTGATGCTCACATAGTTTTTATAGGGTTAATTTGGTAATTTTAATCGGATTAAATGGGGGTTAATAACTATAAGGGAACAATCATAATATTCCCAAAAAAAAAAAAAACAAGAGATCCACATAATTCAGTTTCTCTTTATGAGTTCAATCATTCAATCGATCATGATCGTCCAATTGCAACAAGATCTGGCATCTTCAAGCTGTTTTGCCGTGCCGAACCCAACGACGTACAAGTAAGTAGTAACCATCTGCTGGCGCGTCGCCGCCGGCGCCACCACCCTTTAACTCGTTCAACCTTTTGATTGAAATCAAAAAGACACTCTTTGAGAAGTTTGAACGTGAAGAGAAGTGAATAGACATGTTAAACCTTGCCGGTAATTTTTCCATATTACTGTTGTTGATGACCAAATTCTCAGCAACACTTGTGGAGTGAAAATAAGTTTCTAATTGTGCTTTGACCAATATGTATCATGGTGTATCCCTTCAGATTTCAAGATTAGTTAAGAAATAAAAAATAAATAAATAAAGCTCAGCCATGGAAATAGCTCAAGAATCGTTGTGGAAAATAATTTCAACTCGTGTTATTGGGAGCTAAATCTAAAAATTTCACCATGGACAACTCAAGAATCACAAACGAAGAGGGAAAAAAAAAATTGGAAACCAAAGAAAAGAAGAAAAAGAACATTCTCGATCAGAGAAAAAAAAAAAAGAAAGAAGTAGAGCAAATTTAATTATCCAATTAAAAGTACAAAATTGCCCTTGTAAAAACCATGTGAGTGTCGCTACAAATTTCAGGCCAAAAAACTAACCGAAAATTGGACGGAGGTAGGATAATGCAAAATTCATGTAGTACGAATGGTATAGTTCGGAGGACAAAATGTTTTTATCCCTTGAATTTATGTTAAAAAATAAATAACATTCTAGTAGATTTTTTAGCTAAACTTTACTGAAAAAATGCTTTAAACATTTGGTAGTCAACTTATCCTTTTGAAATATTTTTTAAAAAATATTGATAAAGTGCCTTTTAAATATGTGTTTTTCGGTATAATTTGATTGAAAATTTCATCAAAATGATCAAATTGTTAAATATGTATGATTTAAAAGATCAAAATGTAACGATTAAACTTTAGAAATTAAAGTAATTCTCACATCAAACTTCATAGACTATAACTGTAGGATTGCATTTCTAATTATTAAGTCTATAATACATTAATAAGAGTAAACAAGATTTTTAATGCCCAAAAACTTAATATAGAATGAGAAGAATTTGTTTGGTGAACAATTTTAATTTGTGCTAAAAAAAAAAAGTTTTTTTTTTCACTTTTTCTTTTGAGATAAGTAACAATATAACTATATAAGAACACAAAGAACTAACATGGTTGGCGTGGTGGTTCAGCACCTCGTTCCTTAAGCATGAGGTCAGGAGTTTGATCCCTACCCATGTGAATGGAGCAAACAATTTGGCCAGTCCTTTATCGTTTAGTGCGCTGATAATATGGACGGGAGATTAGTTTTCTGACTGTCGGTCGGAGGGATACCCTGAAAAATAAAAAAAATAAAAATATAAGAGCACAAAGGACTAATTGAATTTTGTTTAGGGAAAAATGATGACGAGCGTGGCCTGACGTGGGGTCCAAAATTAAAGAGGAAGACTATGAAAAGTCAAGTCAAGTCAAGTCTTTAAACAAAATTAATTTCTTTTTTCTTCGGCAAATTCCAATAGATTATATGTCCTTTGTACTGTACCTAGTTTGATTGCATTTGGACCATTGTGGCACCTTGTCAATGGACGTTTCTTTCAACCAACGTTTTTAAAATCGTATCGGTCACACAATCGATGGCCTGACTGATTACTTTTGATTTATTTTATATATTATAAAATATTTGATAGGATGAAAAAGGTAGTTATATCTTTATGTATAATATATAGAGTGCTTTTCAAATTATTATTCATGTCCATGGGAACATGATTGGTGGGATCATTTTCCATTTTTGTTTTTTTTTTTTTTGTGCTCGTGATCGGTGGACAGTGTATTTATGTCCAAGGGTTATTGAGTAGCTTTCACCAACTAACGCTAGGTTGATTGTAGGAATGGTAATAGGTCCGGATTCGGGACTCATCCCTAATGGGTGGGTTTTAAGATTCTTAATCGGTTCTTGGGATAGGTTTCGGATTTCTATTTTAAAATTTGGACCTGTTTTGTTAGAAATTTATATATATATTTATTTATTATTTTATATAAATATATAAAAGTATATATTATATTATTTATTATTTTATGTAACTTTACATAATATGCATCTATATTTCATGTATAAAAGTATATATTATATAAATAGTTGCTTACAAAAATAAATATGATATTCTTACATATAAAATTAATTATATAACATTAATAATTAAGTTATGATTTCAAAATATGTGTAAATAAATATGTGATAATGATGTTTAATTTTTTTAAAAATTAAAAAAATTAAAATATGTTCATAAAATTTTTTCAATAATTAGTACTTTGGTAGTACTATTATTTTTTTTTACGTTTATAAAGTTGTAACAATATCAATTTTTTTAAAATATATATTTTTAATTATTTAAAAAATATAAATCGGATCTATCAAGTTCGGGTTCGGGTTCAAAAAAATCCTCGGCAGGGCAGGTCCCGGGTTTGGTCAAACCCGCCCCATGCTGGTTCCGTTGCCATCCCTAGTTGATTGGCTTCCCCATTTCGGGGTTCTATCGGATCGAATAGGCCTCCGATCAACGGTTGAACCTGTTCAATTGGTTAGTCTGACCATATTTTGAAAATACTACTTTGAACTAATTATTATATTTTTGAATTGAAATTGAATCATTTTGAAAATTTATGTTTTTTTTTGGAAAGTATGAAAATTTGTGTTGATAGGAGTGAAATAAGATATGGCCCAAAAAGTTATGTTGAAAAGTCCAGCACCATTAGTACCAAAAGCTTAACAAGGCATAAAATAAGGTAACTTTGCAATGTTTAGTATTAAGAGGGTGTTTGGCTAAATTTATTTGAAATATCTCATAAATTCTAATATTTTATAATATATTTTAGAAATTTATAAGATGTTGGATATTATTTTAAAAATAAATTATTAAACTATTTGAATAAATAAAATATTAATAATGCTAATGTTGTAATTAATTTGGTTGAAAATAAAAGAGTATGATAGGATTTTAAAAAATAAGTTGCCATTTCCTGAATTTTTTTTTGAAAAGAAAACTTACGAGCTCCTAATCATCTTATTTTATGAGTTCCTTATTTTAAAAATTTTGCCAACACATTAAGACATCTTATAAGCTTTCCAAACACGCTCTAAGTATGTTTTCCTTTAATTCCCACATGCATTTAAATCAATTATTTTTCAGTTTTTCCAAATCAAAATATGGGATGGGATTGATTGTTTGCCAAAAGTTTCTCAAAGTTGTTGCAAACAAAATCCTCGTGACTATATGTTTAGAAGTGTACGTTATATATATATATATATATATATACATATATATATATATATATATATTTCTGATAATTGATACATTGATATATATATTTATGTATAATGTTTGTACCCCAAAAAAATAAGATTGTAGATTAAAATTTTATTTTTCTCAATTTAAACTACATTGTTTTAACTTTTTCCTAGCGAGACTGAGGTTGTATCCCAGTGGTGGGAGTTTGAATCAACAATGTAGATTTTCAGCATATAGGGTAGTAATTTACAATAGCTACACTATAGGAGGGGATTTTACCCTTTGTTATATTTAGTTTCCATTTTAAGAATAAGTTAAATAGGAATTCATTTTTTTTTTCATTTCCAAATCTTGTTTGGTGCCTGTTTCCTATTCTAAAATAAAAATGTATTTGTTCTGCGCATTTTCAATAATGATAATACTTATTTTTTATTTTAATAACCAATTAAGTAGGAGCCACATTCTACTAATTTACAAATAATAAAAAAATCACTCAATAATTAAATAATTATTTATTCTTCTTCTTTCATCACATTAATAGGGTCAAAAATCAAATTAAACTTTAATTTTTTTTTATCTTAATATAATTTGAACAAAATCCATAAGAAATTAAATAATTAATTTTCTTTCAAATTTTATTTAATCGATGTGACATAAGGTATCTGTTGACAATAAAAAATTTTCACTTTTACATTAAAATATCTTTCCAAATGAAATCAGTGTTTCAAGTTAAGGAATGCCACTTAAGGGGGTACACCCTCAACTGAACTAGATATTGTTTAATCATATATAATAATATCAATACTTCACTTCATTATATTATCATGTTTTCATTCAATCATGGACAATGCAGAACGCATTTGAATAGAATTACATTTCCCATGTATTTGACAGCACCAGAAAAGTGAAAAATGAAAATGAAAATGAGGACTGGATAGCAAAATCCTAAGCACAAGCATTAGCCCAAGCTATAAATAGGAGGAGTTCATCATCTTTTCCAATCTCACTTCCCAGGTTCTCTTTTCAACTCATTATATGATCTCAAACACAAATTAACACCAAAACTGCAAAAATCTGTGTTGTTGTTTGTTCATAAGCCATGAATATGATCAGCACCCTTCTCTTCATCTTCGTTGCGAGTCTCATCCTTGTGTTTTTTTCAATATTATTCTACAAGCTATGGTTGAACCCAATTCACCTGCAAAATAAGCTACGTTCACAAGGGCTCAAAGGGCCTTCTTATAAATTCATCCATGGCAACGCTAAAGAGATCCTCAAGATGAGAAAACAAGCCATTAGCAGTCCCTGTGAGCTATCACAGCATGATATCTTCCCAAGGATCCTTCCACACTTGCACACATGGATGAACTTATATGGTAACCCCTTAATTCTTTCCCTGTTTCCCCTGTTTTTGGTCATTGATAAGAAGATATTACAATTTTGAATAATTGGGCTGTAAAACAGGAAACAATTTCGTTGTTTGGATTGGCCATCAGCCACAAATAGTTGTCACTGATCCTGAACTGGTTAAGGAAGTACTGACCAATAAGGAAGGAGTGTACCACAAAACGAAACCCGCCGGGCATCTCAAGAAACTTCTGGGAGACGGGCACGTAGTAGCAGAAGGTGAAAAATGGTCCCGGCTGCGGAAAATAGCCAACCATGCTTTTCATGGAGAGAACCTAAAGGTGGAATCTTGTTTGTGCATCTGCCTAATAATTTTGATCAATTTTAAGTATCTTGTCCCATAAACTGTGTGTGTGTGTGTGTGTGTGTGTGTGTGTTTATCAATCTCCTTTGTACAGGATATGGTTCCAGCAATGGTGGCAAGTGTGGATGCTATGATGGAGAAATGGCGAAATTATGTAGGCAAAGAAATAGAAGTAAGCAATGAATTTAAGCTTCTGACTTCAGAGGTAATCTCAAGAACAGCTTTTGGAAGCAGTTATCTAGAGGGGAAGAATATATTTGAAATGCTCGAAAAATTGGGCGGTCTCATTGTTAGGAATGCTTTCAGAACAACATTCTTCGGCCTCGAGTATGCTTCTTTGAACTCTTATCATCATCTCCACAGTGATTTCCATGTTTTTTCTTTTTTTTTTTTTTTTTTTTTTTCTGTTTTAAATGCCTCATATGTATTGCAGGAAGATTTGGAGGTCGAGAGATGATATCGAATCAGACAAAATTGTGCAATCACTTCGTGAGTCTATCGTGTCATTGATCAAAAAGAGAGAAGACAAGGTGACAACAGGGGAAGCAGATGATTTTGGAAGCGATTTTCTTGGATCCCTTTTGAAAGTTCACCATGACATGGATGAGCAGAACAGAATCTCAGTGGATGAAATAGTTGATGAATGTAAGGCTTTCTATATAGCTGGACATGAGACAACCAGCAGCTTGTTGTCCTGGATCGTCGTACTCCTGTCTATTTACGCGAATTGGCAAGAAAAAGCAAGGGAAGAGGTGCTTCAACTACTCGGTCAGGACAAAAAACCAACAGCAGAAAGCACCGCCAGACTGAAGATTGTACGTAGATCACTAAGTGATCAACTCATCTAAAAGTTTAAGATATTGGAAAAGGAGACGCGTTAAATATTTAATATTTCTAATAACGGGACACATGATTTCAACTTATAGTAATTTTCTTGATTTTCATGCAGGTAACAATGATAGTTAACGAAACGCTAAGGTTGTACAGCCCTGTCGTTTCAATTCCCAGAACAGCACAGAGAAGCACCAAATTAGGAAAATTCAAAGTTCCAGCAAATGTTGACGTGTATATTGCACCACTAGCACTCCACAGGAACCCTGAAATATGGGGACACGACGCTCACTTGTTCAATCCAGAGAGATTTTCCGAAGGGTTGGCTAAGGTGGCAAATGGAAATACCATGGCATTTGTCCCGTTTGGCGCTGGCGCTCGGGTGTGCGTGGGCTTCAACTTTGCTGTTAATGAAGCTAAGATAACGCTCTCCATGATCCTGCAGCGCTACAGATTGTCGCTCTCGCCAAATTACGTGCACTCCGCTTTTAAATCCCTCACAGTTTACCCTCAACATGGGATTCAGATCATTCTCAACTCATTATAGAAACAGTTTCAGTTTGAAGAGCTATGTATCGTATAAATGACTTGGATAGTTGGATGAATATATAATGCACATATAACTAATTATCAGAGTGTGTGTCAGTTGTCCGTTTGCCTCTGTTATTATTAAATCTATTATATATCTCAGAAATACTAATAATTATCAAATTAGATTCATTTCTGATAACTATTATAGTTTATTATAAGTCACTACGAGATCTTTAAGCGCAAAACCTTCATTTAGAAGGACAAGAAGATGTTGACCACTCTACATTCGGCTGGTGAACAATTTTGCTATTCAATTACTTTTATTTTGGTCTCGAAAAATACATGGTAAAATTTTGAGTTTAAAGAAAAGTAATTTTAAAATATTTAATTCTGCCTTCCAATTATATTCAATTGTTGTGACATGAAGTATCTATCGACATAGTCATAGCTAGGCCTGGCAATGGATAGAGTTTTACCCTATTCTAATCCTAAAAATACTCGATTAAACATACCCAATATCCTATTCTATCCGATTTATATATTTGCCCATTGAGTATGTGTATTGGATATATCCTATTTTTAGGATAGGGGTATGTACCCTACCCAATCATATATTTTTTTTTATTTGTCTTTTTTGATATTGTGTTTTTTAGCTCACACACAGAGTTAATACATACACACTGCACACACACACGCACACTGTGCACACACTGTAGTTTTCATGCACGCGCACACACACACACACTGCACACACACAGTTTCAAGCACACACATACTGCGCACACATAAACAAACAGTGCACACACACACACACACACACACACTGCACACACAAAGTTTTCACGCACACGCACACACACACACAAAACAAACACACATACACACACACATAGTGTGTGTGAAACTGTGTTTCACACACACTAACAAACAAACACACACACACACATTGTGTGTGAAATTGTGTTTCACACACAGTGTGTGTGTGTGTGTGCAGTGTCAGTGTGTGTGAAAAATATGTGTGCGTAGTGTGTGTGTAGTATGTGTGTGTGAAAAATGTGTGCGCAGTGTGTGTGTGTGTGTGTGAAAAATGCGTGTGGTGTGTGAATACCCGTTAGGTAATGATGTGTGTAGAGTGTGAATACCTATTGAGTATTATTACCCAATAGATAGTAATGGGTAAGACCCTACCCTAACTCATTAATTTATAATAATATGGATTAGGATAGGATATGAATAAATTTTAAAATTTTAGAATATGAATAAAGTATGAATAAATAAAAAAATGGGTATAAATAGAATAAAATCCTACCCAACAGGCCTAATCATAGCTCAAGGGGCCTGCTTTAAAAAAAGAAGTCATTTCTTACAATATCACTTGCCAGATTCTCTTTTCAACTCATCATCTTAAACACAACTAACACAAGAAACTAAATAATCTCGTTTTCTTGTTTGTTCATAAGCCATGAATATGATCAGTGCGTTTCTCTTGATCTTCTTTGTAAGTCTCATCATCCTTTCAAGATTAATCTACAAGCTATGGTGGCACCCAATTCAGGTGCAAAATAAGCTGCGTAATTCGCAAGGGCTTAAAGGGCCCTCTTACAAATTCATCCATGGCAACACTAAAGAGATTCAAGAGATGAGAAATGAAGCCATTAGTAGTCCCTGTGAGCTATGGAGAGACCTTAAAGGTGCCAAGGATCTATATATATACATATATTCTATATTATAAAAGTGTAAATAATTTATAAGTGATTTTATGTTTCTTAATTTTTATTTTTTTAAAATTAAAATAAACTTATATGAATAACAGTATATAATATTTATCAATAATTATTCAGTAATTTAAAAATTAAAAGTTACACTTCAAATTAAAAATTATGAAATAAATATTATAACTACGAATAAAGAATTGAACTCTATAATATTAAATTTTTGTCATACAAAATAAATAAATAAATAAGAGCTATCGATCCTCTTCAATCCATTCAGTATAAATACAATTTATTGAATATATTATTCTCTTTTAACACTATTGGTTATCAATTATAAAATAATTTTCGTTTTTAATACCTTTAAATCCATTAAATCAATTTATTGTGTCTTTCTCATTGTGATTAGTCGACTAATTCATGAAAAAATAAATACAAAGTTTGTAAACAATATAAAATAAAATAAATACAAAGTACAACTAAGCTTATTGAGTATTATGTTACTATTTATCAAAAAACTATTATATCAAGGCGCAAGTAAATAACTGAAATATGAAATTATAGAGTTGAAAATTATCCACATGTGTCTTGTGTCAATGTAAATAAAAGATGATTTATAAGTAGAAAATTAAAATTATTTTTAACTAATTATTTCCAATTGGAAAAAGGAAATATAAAATTATATCATATTTTAGTGAATAAATGATAATGTAGATATAAAAAGCTTAAAAACTACGTAAATGACAAAATAAAAATTGTAAGTGGAGAAATTATGCACTATAAACTTCGCATTGAATGAGGAATCAATTAGGAAAAGAAGAAAACATAGAGTAAGTCTCTTAAAGAAAAAATACATCTGCCACAAAGAGAAACGAAAATAATAAAACAAAAAAAAGCCAAGGATATGATAGAACCTTAAATAAAGAGAAAGTAATAGATTCTTTAACGAAAATATTAATAAAATGTACTGTAAAAAATCTACACAGCTTTTTTCATGTATTGCATGAAATATTTATTCAAAAATTTGTATAGATAAACAAAATTTCAACATCTAATATGAATATTACACAAGTACAAATTTTAACTATCAGGCAATCATAAGAAGTTAAAACATAATAAGTTAGAAAAAAAGGCATTCTAGCATGATAGTAATTTTTTGTAGGAGTTGCTATATGAGGCAATGGAGAGGAGGAGGCAATGAAAGTAGAGGTAAGGGTGGTAGTGGAGGTTGTTGTTAAAAACAATATCTATAATAAGAGAAGTGGATTTGGAGCCTATTTGGGTGGGCTTATAAAGAAAGAGCTTCTCAAGCATTGTTTTTTATGGTATAACTTTTTCTTATATATTTTTAAAGTCAAATAATTTTATGTTTGGATACAATAATTAAAAGTACTTTAAAAGATATTTTTATCTGAAGTTACCTTAGATAGCTTCTAAAAAAAGCCAATTTTTAGCCTTTTTCTGACTTCTGATTTTTCAAAATGCCTAGTCTTTTTTTTTTATTTATTTTTATTTTTTTATCTCTATGGTGTTTTTGTTTTTGAAAAATAAGTGTTTCTCTTCTTTAAAAAGTCCATCCAAATGGGCTTTTAAATGACAATGGTGAAAGAGAGGACGATAGCGTTGAAGACCATGGCGAAGGCAATAGTGCGGAGGTAAATAACAATAAGGGCAAATTACACTTACCATCTCTGAGGTATGTTGAAATTATAAAAAACACTCATATATATGAAAAATTATCTTTACCCCCTTAACGTTATGTGACTTTGTCTAACAATTTGCACTTACTGTTAGTCAACCTATATGAACTTCCAAAAATACCCCTATGGGTGTTCTCGTTATTATGTGTTATAGTTTGGAATACTACATTGTAATTTGTGGAAACCACATGGGGTTAAATATAATATTTCTATTTTTTTTTCAAACTTGTTGATTAAAGCAGTTGGTGGACAATGCGTATATTTGTCAAATTATTAGTTTTTAAATGGTGTGTTCAAGCAATATGAGGTTTTGCTTATATAGTAGATGATCTGCTGATAGAACGTTATTCACCAATCATATAATAATCAATTTTTAGCAATAAAACTAGAAATCATATGAACACCTAAAAAGCGCAACAAATGAACTCCAAAAGTATTATTGTGATTCATGCCATAAACTTAGTATTTACTTATAACAACATACAATATACATTGCTTAAAATGATCATCAAACAAGTCAAATGGGTAATGATAGTTTTCCAAATGTTAGGGTGTTTCTTGTAATTTTACCATACCTTAAGGTGGTAATTGTAATTTGCCCTAATTTGAGTAAAGGCAAAAATATCATTTTATCGATTATGTTACACTTAACATTGACCCCCATCAAGTTAGGGGGTAATGATAATTTCTTAAATGTTGGGGTATTTTTTGTAATTTCACTATACTTCAAGGGTAGTAAGTGTAATTTGCCCCTAAAGATAAAGAAGGGTCTGGAAGAGAACATATGCATGATAATGGTGGTGAATATGGTGGAATAATGTAATATTAACATGAATTTTGACTTTTACTATATTAATAGTAGTGGTAATGGAGAATATTGGTATGAAGAAGTGTAACCATAAACCTTCTAAATATAGAATCATATGATATACTCAATAATATTTAATTTACTATAAACTAGAAATTTCACAAATATAATAAAGGATAAGAGTAATAGTTAAGTTATTCTATCTTTATTACCATTGAATACAATACCAACATGTAATATAATTAAAAATTAATTTAATCAAATTTATTAGAAGAAAGTATATGTGAACGGACTTTGGATAAATTATATGAAAATTTTTGGTTATTCAATATACATGTAGTATAGTAGAAAACTAATTGAATCAAATTTTATTATAAGAAAGCATATTTGAACGGACTTTGGACAAATGATATAAAAGTTTTGGGTTATTCAATATCATCTTAACATATGTACACATAAAAGAAAGAATTTTATAAATTATATTATTAAAAATTATATTAACATATTTAATTTCAATATAATTGGTCTTCTTTAAAGTAAACACATACAAAAAGTTTAATTAGTATATTTTTGACAGGCATTTAAATTAAAAATATTCTGAGCATACTTAAAATCAATAGTGAGCGAAAGAACTATTAGAAATATTTTAAAAAAGCAAGGTGATAAATATTTATCTTTAAATAAATATAGATGTTAAATAATTATATATGCTAATAGTAGTATATGTATGCACATCTCTTTATTTGAAAATATTGGAGACAACTAAAAGTTACTATCATACACTGATATCTTTTTTTTTTTCTAACAAAAAAAAGATAAAATATATATTTGATCTTGTAAAAACATTCACTTACAATATTATAAGTGTTCGATAGATTAATCTTAATAATTTGCTCATAAAAAAATGTTATTGTCAAGAAAAAATTATAAAGAATCAAAATAACCTTAAAAACTATTAGTGTCAATGTGTGATATATCTAATAATTAATAATACAATAAAGTGATTAATTTTAATAGTTTTTAATTTATTCATTTATAATATTTCTTTAATTTAAAAAAACTAAAGTATTCTCAATTAATTATGTTGTATCTTACCATTTTTCTAGAAAAAAATAAGACAAACATTAAGTCTTAACATTAACGATCAATGTGCAAAGTGCATGTTTGTTACTCGTGTGTGTGTGTGTATATATATATATGTATGAATGAATTCATGAGTTTTTAAACGATCTCTATTCTGCAGGATATGGTTCCAGCAATGGTAACAAGTGTGGACGCTATGCTGGAGAAATGGGGAAATTATCAAGGCAAAGAAATAGAAGTAAGCAACGAATTTAAGCTTCTGGCCTCAGAGGTAATCTCAAGAACAGCTTTCGGAAGCAGTTTCCTGGAAGGGAAGAACATATTTGAAATGTTGAACCGATTGGGCGGTCTCGTTATGAAAAATGCTTTCAAAACCAAATTCTTTGGCCTCGAGTATGCTTCTTTATACTCTTATCATCATCATCTCCGCAAATTTGCTGCCTTTTCATTTTTGTTAAATGCCTCATATATATATATATATATATATATATATATATATATGTATGGCAGGAAGATTTGGAGGTTGAAAGATGAAATTGAATCGAACAAAATCGAGCAATCACTGCGTAAGTCTATCGTGTCGTTGGTTAAAAAAGAGAAGATGACGTGAAAACAAGGGAAGCAGACTACTTTGGAGGCGATTTTCTTGGAACCCTCTTGAAAGTTCACCACGACATGGATGAGCGAAGCCAAATCTCATTAGATGATATAGTCGACGAATGCAAGGTTTTCTATCTTGCTGGACACGAGACAACGAAAAGCTTGATGTCCTGGATCATTGTTCTCTTGTCCATTTACACGGATTGGCAAGTAAAGGCAAGGCAAGAGGTGCTTGCAACTCCTTGGCCGCGACAAAAAACCAACAGCTGAAAGCATCGCCAGACTGAAAATTGTATGTAAACTGAGTGACCAACTCATCTAAAAGCTTCACTTAACTATAACCGTATACACAATTTCAGCTTCTCATTTTCTTGATTTTCATGCAGGTAACAATGATAGTGAACGAAACGCTAAGGCTATACAGCCCGAATGTTGAAATTAAAAGAAAAGCACGCAGAAATACCAAATTGGGAAAATATGAAGTTCCAGCGAATGTTGATGTGTGTATTGCACCCCTAGCACTCCACAGGAACCCTGAAATATGGGGACGCGACACGCACTTATTCAATCCAGAGAGATTTGCTGACGGGTTGGCCAAGGCGACAAATGGAAATAACATGGCATTTCTGCCGTTTGGGGCCGGACCTCAAGTGTGCGTGGGCTTGAACTTTGCTGTTAATGAAGCTAAGATAGCACTCTCCATGATCCTGCAACGTTACAAATTGACGCTCTCGCCAAATTACGTGCACTCCCCTTTTCAATTCCTCACAATCAACCCTCAGCACGGGATTCAGATCATTCTCAACTCACTATAGAAACAGTTCCAGTTTGAAAGGAGCTATGTATTGTATATATTTCTGTATTCCAATAATAAAATGCAAGCTATCCTGAATTGATTTTACTTTATTGATGCATATTCATGATTTGAAGTTTGAACTAAGGTCAATTTATATATTATGTATATGTATACAACTCTGGGGCTACAGATCCGGTGGCTATTAAGATTATTATATGTGGATAGCATCTGAAAATAAAAATAAGCGGAGGAGTTTTGAATAAAAATGACACAAATAAATATAGCCTCATAAGCTATATTAATCATCAAATATCCCTAAGAGCTTATAAGCATTGAATTAAATAAATAGAACAACAAGAACTCGTAATTATATCTCACCTTGATAAGGAATGAATTGTGTTAACTTAACGCTCTCACCAAATTACGTGCACTCCCCTTTTCAATTCCTCACAGTTAACCTTCGGCATGGGATCGATTCATATCATTGTGATCACCGGGTGCTTTCATCCTTTCCCTTTTACTTGAGATACTCCCTATGGAACTAATAGCAATGCTGCTCCTGTAGCTCATCCTTCTTGTCCTCCATCTCCATCTCAGCGTTTGTTTGAAAATAATAAATATTTGATAATTTTTTTTTTCTAGCGAAAATGGTATTTAACATGATATTGGAGTTAGGTCGGACAAACAAAAAAAGTTAAGTGTCACATAGGTTTATTATTTATTTATTTCCAATTCCAAATCTTGTATTTGCCTTTTGTCTATTCTAGAAATGAAAAAGACGTTTTTGTTTTACCCATTTTCAATAAAGTTTACACTTAATTTTATTTTCAAAACCAAATAAGTAGGACCACATTTTATTAATTTAAAAATAAATAGAAATCGCTAAATAATTGGAAAAATGTCTTCTTCTATTGAATTAATAGGCTCAACTATTAAACTCAATTAATTTTTTTATTTTAATATAATTTGGAAAATCCAAAATAAACTAATAATTTTTTTCTTTAATTCTAGTTTTATTTAATTGATGCGAGATAAAATATCTATAGAGATTTTCATTCTTTCATTAAAATATTTGTTTCAAATGTCATGAAATCAATATTTTCACCCGCTAAGTATTACAATTTTAGTTCGATTTTACCGTGACATAGAGAAATCAGTTGATGTGGATGAAATTTTTGGGGATTTTCTGATCTTCCCTTCAATTTGTTGAGTTAGATGCTTGTCAGCATGTTTTTATCTTTTTCTGAAAAACAAGAACACTACTTGCAACATGGAGGATAGGTGAGCAATTTTTCTTCAAAAAAATAAAAAAATTATCTCAACTATTTACTTTTTTTTAAAATAAGTATTTACTTAT
Organism: Petrea volubilis; assembly: GCA_026212405.1. Classification (NCBI taxonomy): domain Eukaryota; kingdom Viridiplantae; phylum Streptophyta; class Magnoliopsida; order Lamiales; family Verbenaceae; genus Petrea; species Petrea volubilis. The sequence goes on along the minus strand of CM047882.1, from coordinate 7,214,602 downwards.
TTATTTATCAAAAAAAGTATTTAATTATTTTAAATATAAATACTTACACATAAATAAATATGTAAATTCAAAATATAATATTGTGTGTTAAATTAACGAATATATTTGAAATAAAATATAATAAACAATGACAAAAAATATAGTTACTTTTTATTTATAAACTTTAATTCTATTTAAATTCAAAAAATATAAATTTATTAAATTATATATATCTGCATAAAAAGCATCAAAAACTCCCATATATGTATGCATTCGCGCGAGTGTGTATTAGAAACAAACATATACCAAATTAATAAATTTATTTAATATTCCACCTCTTTTGCTTTTTCAAAAATAAATAAATAAATAAACCAAATTACCGCACATCTTCTCATTCCCCAAGAGCCTTAAATTTCCAAACCCTAAATTAATATTGCAGAAAATTGAGCCTGCCAAACCCCAACCCAAATTAGGCCGTCCCACCATCTTCCTCGCCGGACTATCTTCCACTGCCGCCACACCATCTTCTTTCTATCTCCCACTCTACGTCTCTATGCTGTTGGGATGTCATTAGTAGGGGTACCTAGGGCTGGCTTGGATTGGCCTTTAGGACTTTTTTTTCTTATCGCTTTTATATATATATATATATACTTTTTTTTATACATTGTGTATATATATATATATATACTTATACATGTATACATATATGTGTGTGTATATATATAGACGTGATTTTTTTTAAAGAATTATCAAAATTTCATCCACATCATCGCAAAAATGGAGGAAAAATTATGAAGTTTCTCCAAATTAATCCCACATCAATGTCGGTGGGCGAATAGAATACAGATCAATTGAATGACATGTTAGTAATTTTCCACGAAATTGAACTAAAATTATAATTTTTTAAAATTAAAGGATCAAAATTAAAATGACAATATTTAAATGACATAAACCTGAATTGACAGTATTTAATAGACGAAAATATCATTATTGTCAAAAACTAATGATAATTATACTAGACTACCTTGAGATTTGCTCAAATTACGAATTAAATCCTTTAATTTTTAAAATTATCTTAATAACCATGATGTATGTGAATATTTTGTCTATATTAATACATTGTCTACTATCGTTGGGTGGGATTTGCGATCCTAGGTAAGATCAGTTTAGAATCATGCATGAGATCCTTTTCTATCGGATAGAAAGGGCTATAACACAAAATATACTTCTAAGTAATTGTTCCATAGATCTTATATTTATTTATATGAAGAAGAAATCATGTAATGATGGGGATTCTAATTTTTTTTACTATTTTTTTTAAATAAAAAGGATTAACGGAAGCCATTAAATTTAAATATGTTCTTCTTATTTTTACCCTTGTGATTAAATTTTGACCATATACTAAATAACATACCAGTAGTTTAGGAGATACGTTTATATTTGGCAACGAAAAGCTAGGATCAGAAATTAAATGGATGATTTAACGAAATATTTTTTATTCAAATTTAGTCAAAATTTTACCAAAAGATAAAATATAAAGAACATATTTAAATTTAATAATTTTCGTTAAAAATCCTAAATGTAGTAGATGGATGATTAAAATATGTACAATATTCGCATATCTTAGAGTTATTTAGGTAATTTTCAAATATTGATAGTTTAATTTGTAATTTGAACAAATTTCATAGTCGTTCAGTGTAAATATTCCAAAAAATTAATATTAAAACTTAGTTTATTTTTATAATTTAAAACCGTGAAAATTAAAAATGAAAAATGGCCAGAAAAATCCTGAACACAAGCATAGCCTAAATAACTAAATGGGTGGAAATCTAGAAGCATGCTAGGACAACTTTGAAGCACTACAATGTTATAAAAATACATCCGCGTGAGACGGACTTTGCCGCCTGTCCCATCCAATGCTCTTCACGCAATGACGAAAAAAGAACCAACAAAATGCCGTAGAAAAGTCTTCACATGATAAAGAAATTAAAAACATGAGCCGTCTAGCAAGACAAAATTATCATCTGCTACAGTATCTCACTTGCCCGAGTCTATTTTCAACCCATTATATGAGCTTCGAAACAAATTTAACACCACAACTGAAATCTGTGTTCTTGTTTGTTCATAACTAAGCCATGAATATCAGCACCCTTCCCTTCATCTTCTTCGTGAGTCTCATCATCGTTGTGGTATTTTCAATATTATTCTACAAGCTATGGTGGTACCCAATTCACCTGCAAAACATTTTGCGCTCGCAAGGGCTCAAAGGGCCCTCTTACAAATTCATCCATGGAAACAGTAAAGAGATTCTCAAGATGAGAAAAGAAGCCATCAGCAGACCCTGTGAGCTATGGCAGCATGATATCTTCCCAAGAATGCTTCCACACGTGCACACATGGATCAAATTATACGGTAACCCCTTAATAATTCTTTCCCTGTTTGCCCTGTTTTGGTTCATCAAGATTGTAAGTGATGAGATAATATAATTGTGCACCTGTAACAGGAAATAATTTCGTATTTTGGATTGGTCATCAGCCACAAATAGTTGTTACTGATCCTGAACTGGTTAAGGAAATACTGACCGATAAGGAAGGAGTGTACAAGAAAATCAAGCCTGCGGGACATGTCAAGAAACTTCTGGGAGATGGGCTTGTTGTAGCAGATGGTGAAAAATGGTTCAGGTTGAGGAAACTTGCCAACCATGCTTTTCATGGGGAGAGCTTAAAGGTGGGATCTGATCTGTGAATCTGTTTAAATTTTAGTTAATTTAAGCGATTTGTTGGTCTGCCAAAAAAAACATCTCATTAGCCAGTTAAGTGTAATGTCCAAATCATGACACTGCACTGGGACACTTCCAATTTGCTTGTTACGTGGCTTTATGAACCATTGCTACAAATTAAGGGGAGAAAAAGATAATAATAAAAAAGAGTACGTCTCAAATCAGTGGGGGAACTATCCAGTGTGTTTGCACCTCATGATTCTTGGATGATGATTGTGCTGTTAACTGGTTGTACTATTGGAGGCATATCCGCATATGGGGTGAAAAAAAAGGTTCTTTCTTCACCAAGAAGTGTGTGTGAGTTTTCATTAAGATTGCCTCAATATTTAAAATATGAATGTTTGTATTATAAGAAAATGGAATGTTTTTGTGTGTGTGTGTGTGTGTGTATTCTATAAATACATTGTTTCAATAGTGAGATGGATATTCAAGAGATCAAGAGTTTGAATTTTAGAATTCCATGAATATTATTCTATTAATTAAGTTTATTGTATAGTACTTTTTTTGATATGTAATAAATAACTCCTTATTAAAAATAATGAGCCTATTTCGGGATGAATCTTAGGGGGGAAAAAGAAAAAAAAAAAAGGGAAAAAAAGGAAAGACATGTAACTCATCAACAATCAAATTATAAGACATGTAACTCATCAACAATCAAATTATGCTAACACAATTTTCATTTAAACTCGTTTACTTAATGATAAAACTGAATGTGATTGATAAATAAAATACTTCATTATTTAGGATATGTGTATCATAATATTACAAAGAAATAATACATAATGAACTTAATTTATATACACGAAATAAATAATCCACATGCGTTTGATGAGGCTTGAATCCAAAATCAACATGTAAATCAATAGTGGTTTGCTCCGTTTGGCATTTTGGTAGTGCTATGATTGCAACTTGCATTTCGAACAGTAGTTATGACTCAAACCTAACATTTTATAATCCTAGAGGATTCCTACCTAACATTTTACAATCCTAGAGGATTCCTACATTCTCATGAATTGCCAAAGAAACAAATGTTAAGTAACTGTGTGCGTGCGTATATTTATCTGTTTGAAAATGATCTCATCCTTTGTGCAGGATATGGTTCCAGCAATGGTAGCAAGTGTGGAATCTATGATGGAGAAATGGGGGGATTATGTAGGCAAAGAAATAGAAGTAAGCAACGAATTTAAGCTTCTCACCTCAGATGTAATCTCAAGAACAGCTTTCGGAAGCAGTTACCTGAAAGGGAAGAACATATTTGAAATGTTGAACAAGTTGGGCGGTCTTGTTATGAAAAATGCTTTAAAAACCACTTTCTTCGGCCTTGAGTATGTTTCTTTATACTTTTATCATCATCTCCGCAAATTTGCTGCCTTTTAATTTTTGTTAGATGCCTCATATATATGTATTGTAGGAAGATTTGGAGGTTGAAAGATGAAACTAAATCGAACAAAATTGAGCAATCACTGCGTGAGTCTATTGTGTCGTTGGTTAAGAAAAGAGAAGATAAGGTGAAAACAGGGGAAGCAGACAACTTTGGAGGCGATTTTCTCGGATCCCTATTGAAAGTTCACCATGACATAGATGAGCAAAGCAGAATCTCAGTAGATGATATAGTTGACGAATGTAAGGTTTTCCATGTTGCTGGACATGAGACAACTAGCAGCTTAATGTCCTGGATCATTGTTCTCTTGTCTATTTACACGGATTGGCAAGAAAAAGCAAGGCAAGAGGTGCTTCAACTCCTTGGCCACGACAAAAAACCAACAGCAGAAGGCATCGCCAGACTGAAAATCGTAAGTAAATTGAATGACCAACTCGTCTAAAAGCTTAATAATTTAATGGATGGCAGTGAGATTTGAACTGAGATCATCTTGTCTGAAAGTTTGAGCTAATAAAGAGGAGATGCATTAAATGTTCAGTACTCTGATAACATACATGATTTCAGCTTCTCATTTTCTTGATTTTCAGGTAACAATGATAGTTAACGAAACGCTGAGGCTATACAGCCCCGTCCTTTCAGTTTCAAGAAGAGCACACAGAAACATCAAGTTAGGGGAATACGAAGTCCCAGCAAATGTTGATGTGTATATTGCACCACTAGCACTCCATAGGAACCCTGAAATATGGGGACATGACGCGCACTTATTCAATCCAGAGAGGTTTGCTGATGGGGTGGCCAAGGCAGCAAATGGAAATACCATGGCATTTCTCCCGTTTGGCGGAGGACCTCGGGCATGTGTGGGCTTGAACTTTGCTGCTAATGAAGCTAAGATAACGCTCTCCATGATCCTGCAGCGTTACAGATTAACGCTCTCACCAAATTACGTGCACTCCCCTTTTCAGTTCCTCACAGTTAACCCTCAACATGGGATTCAGATCATTCTGCGCGAGTGTGAAATTTGAACTGAAATAAAATTATTATACACACATATGTGTATGTATATATTGAGTGGAGCTATCAGCAATTTATCGTATGTATATCATTGACTAGATCATGTTTGATTTTCCTGAAGAGTATTTAAGTCATTTTCATGCTTTTCTATACTTTGCGCCTTCATTTATCACTGCGCACAATGAAACTGTTCCAATGTCATATATGGCTGCGGTGTTCTCATTTTCTCTGTCGCTTGATTTTAGTCAGGTTTTATCTACATTAATGATTCAGTTCTGTATCAGCAAGATCGCCATGCCAATTCAGCCAAGCGTGCGTACAGTTTGTATACGCTCTTGATGATTTTTTATTTTTCTTATATCTCCCCTATTTATTTTCAAGAGAAATTTTTTTTAGCCTGCCATATAAATAGTGGAGGAATTTGACTATATAATTTCCCTTTGTATATATCCAAGATCTTTACTACCTTGCACTTTATTTTGAATTGTTAATTTGATGTATTTTTCTTTTTAATTCAACACGTAAAAATAAATTCTTTAGAAAAAAAAATACTAATAAAATCTTAAAATCAATTTTTATATCTAGAAGTCCGTTAAAAAAAAATAATTCGGGAAAATCCATCTACCAAGTTTTCATACCAAGAAATACAAAAATAGCTTTTTTGACTAAATTACCCTTGACCTTTTAAATTAATAAACTCAATAAAGTGATTTGTTTTTAAATAGAAACTTTTTCTTTAAGGTTTCTAAGTCGATTGGCATCAATCATAATTTTAATACGTTAAAGTTCATAAGAAAATATTTTTATTTATTAAATTTCGAGATATGTAAATTATGAAAAATAATTTCTTAAAATTTAGAGATATATAAATTAAAACTAAGATAATTTTAAATTTGAACTAAATAAAAACATAAAATTTTCATAAATTAACTTTGATTAAAAAAGATCATGTATAGGCGAATAAAAGTTCCTTCATAATTAAATAAGAAGAATAATGTAACAAACTTAAGTGTGAGTTTGTCGCCCCCAATGGAGTAGTTAAGAAATGAGCAAAGATCCTTTTTTGTGAAAAAAATAAAAAGGTGCAAGTCCATCATCGAAAAATAAGGTGAACGTTAATGATTGGACTTTTTGGAATGAAAATTTTATGGATTGAAAATTATTTTATGATTTTTTATTTTTTTTGGACATAAAACTTAATTATAAGAGGTTCTTAGTAATTTTCCCAATCATTTATTTTACCGATTGGTGTTATTTATTTTGGCACTTTTTCCCAGCAGTTTACGAGCAACAACAAACTCATCTTTGCGAGCTAATTAGATCTGAAATCCAGGATTAGGAAACTCCCTTTCAAAGCTCTCCATTACATTTGATAATTAATGTGGTACTATATGTCGGATAGAGAGAGCCTTGTAATCTTGAACTGTATTATTCAAGCATTAACTTTTACTTGATCCTCCCGTCACGCCAAAAGGGTGTTATTGTGATATTTTATTCGTTCCTGTCGGCAGAGAATCACTTAGGATTGTAAATAAATTGAATTTGAGTCCAGATTTAAAGAAGTTCTAGGTTCGAGTTTAAGTTCATCTAAAAAATTTGGGTTCAAGCTCATCGAGCTTATAAATTTCTGTTCAAGTTTATCACAAAAGTTTTGAGCTCAAACTCGGTTCACTTATTGTCGATTCTATTCGAGCTTGAGCTCAAAAAAATTAAGTTTGAATTGAGCTTAACTCAAGCCAACTCATTTATCTCTTGAGCTGATTCAATTCATCTCACACCTCTCGATCACTGCATCTTGGATAATTAAATTAATCATATCTAAATAAAGATTATAGATTTCTAAAGCCAGCACATGGCCAAGAAAGTCAAATAGGAATATAGGATCAATCTTAAGTAGAAATAAACTGCACATTCTACTGATTATTTTAGTCCACATAATGGTCACATACACTCAACATTATGCCATAATCGGTTTATGTCGGTCGATGCTTTAGATTAATTGAAGTTATTTCTAAGTGAAGCAGAATGGATTGAGATTTTTCTCTTCTTCTTCTTTCCAATAATGTTTAAAATAGAATGATTGAATTTGCTCAGGCACAGTTTCTTGTATTGAAGTTGCTCAGACAGTTTCTTGTATTGAAACTGCATCTTTTCCTTAATTTTTCTATGTTCAATACAAATTGGCACTACGACGTGGCTTCTCTTTCAACAGGTTTTGGTCAAGAAAATAGCATTATACTACTAGCTTGCCAATTTGGCTAAAAGCCCCCATTTTCGCTTTTATTTTAACATATGATTGGTATAATTTTTTATTTTTATCATATATGATTGATATACAAATTACCGTCACGAGAATCCACGAGTTCCGATGAAAACGGCCCAACCTCAACGGTTCTTCAGGCCGACTTGTGTACATAGCAGTTGACTTTGTCAAGCTTTATGATTTTAATTGGACAAATTAAATTAACACTTTTTGAGATATAATATAATTATAAATTAATTTTTTATTTTAAAAATTATAAATGCCCCTTCGAATTTTAAAATCTTCTTGTAAATATTAATAAAAATATCTAAAAAAATAACTTTTACTATAATCATAATAGTCAATTCAGCCATCAAAAGATACATCTTATCAAGCCTATCAAAATCTTTCAATCAATTTTGTTGTTTAATTAACAATTGCCAAATAATTTTACTTTTATACCTCTATAACCATCACCAAGTATCACCATCTATAATCCGGTTCCGCCACTACTAGTTACAATTTTTTCATAATTTTACGGATCGCTCAAATAAAAAAGAAGTCATTAGAGTATTGTTCCCACAAGAAACAGGACTTTCAAGTACCGATTTTGTAAATTCTTTATTGTTTAGACTTTGAAATTTTGATGAAAAATTAGAAAAGTAACATATAAATACTAGCAAATAAATAAAGAAAAAAAATGTAGGAAAAACTAGTGCCTAGGTTTCATCAATCAAATCATTTCAAATAATTATTCAAACTATTCTAAGTTTTGACTTTTTATCATTTCACAATCCATCTCACAAAAATACTTGTAGTTTCCTTTCGAAAGTAAAACAAATATACAAAAAGAATGATGTGTGTCTACATTCGTAATTACATATGGATTCCTTAGGCCTTCGCCTAACAAGAGTTATGTCAATTAAAAAGTTCTTGCTAATCAATCTAATTGATCGCAAAAGACATGATTATTTCTAACATATGCGTTCTTTATGTTTATAAAATAAATAGTTAGATTTTATACACACCATTTTATAGTCGGATATAAAATCTCAAAACTTGCAAAAGTTGGCCAAAAATTCACAAGCAATTAAACGTTTGAAATATAAATAGGATATATAAAACTTAAATACCAAGGATCTTCAAATAAATTACAAGAAATTCATTTATAAATCCACCTAGAGCCCTAATAAAATAAACTTTATGGATATAATAACAATAAAATTAACTAAAAGAAACAAAAATATAAAAGAAAACATAAAACATACTAATATGGAGCTTTTTCAGCAATCGGGAGTTGAACCTTCATGGTTGTCACACTCCAATTGAATTATTCTCTTCAATATGCTATCCAAGTTCATGGAAATAATATGAGAATAACCCTATTTATAGATATGGAAAGATAGTTGGCTGAATTATAATCGAAATCGAATTTCCTTCTTTGCTAGCTGAATCCAATTAGATATCAAATTTTCTTGTTCGTTTGTAAATTCATAATTAAAAAGGAAATCTGTCATCGAATAGGAATTTTTCAGGAATTTTAATAATTTTTTATTAAAAATAAAATTTAATTACACTTAATTAAACTTTAACAATATAATAATTAAACTTTATTAATATTTAATAAAAAGTCTAACAATTAAGCACATAAAAATATATAAATTTTATGCTTATCAACTATTTTTTTTAATTGAAATTGAGTCGTTATATAACTTCTATATTTTGAACTTATCAAAACCATATGAAATTCATCTCAAAATCCTACCTAAAACAAGATAAATACAATTCGTAATTATGTCTCGCCTTGATGAAAGATGAATTTTGTTAATTTAATACATATCTCAGGGGATATTTGTAATTTTTGAAACAAGAGGGATTAATTTGTAATTATATCATATCTCAAGGGGTGTAGACATAATTCACCCTATTTAATTTCCATTTTCAAAAAAAATGTCATATATATTAATATATATATATATATATTCATTTTATATTCTTATTTGGCTTTTTTGTCTCCCTAAAAATAAATAACATTTGTTCTATTTTTCAAACCTAGTCAAGTAGGATCCGCGTTCAGTAAATTTAAGTATATGTCAAATGAATAAACACTTACTTAATCTTCTTATTGAAGAAAAAACGCACTCATAGGAACACCGAGCAGATAAAATATTAATTCTTTATTATAATATGATTTAAATGAAAACTGCAATGAATTTAATAAATTATCTATCGAATTATATTTAGCGCAAATTACGAAAACCACTGCAAAGTTTTGGAATCACAAATAATGAAAAACACCTAATGTATAAAAAATTATTATTACCCAGCTAAACACAGGGTGTAAATTTTATATCTAATGAAAATGCAAAAACGTATGATATATCCTTATTATTTTTCTTAAAAAAAATAAAACTTAAAAATATCCACGATTCTTTAAGATGAAAATGCCCCTCACGTTGAGGGGTGTTTTTATATAATTTCACCATATTTTATGAATAGTAATTGTATATCTAAATTGATTATCATAATTATTTAAAAAATTTTAAGAAATTGAGGATTTAATTTGTAATTTAAATAAATTTTAGAATAGTTCAGTGTAATTATCACAAAAAGCTAATACTAAAACTTATTTTATTTTTATAATTTAAAAACGTGAAAAATTAAAATTGAAGAATGGCGAGAAAAATCGTAAACACGAGCATAACCTAAATAATTAAAAGGGCGGGAATCTAGAACTAGAAGCATGGTAGGACAACTTTTAAGCATAGGAAAATACTGAAAAGGACTTTGTCCCCTGTCCCATCCAATTCTCTTCCTGAGAAAAGGACCAACAAAATGGCGTAGAAAAGTCTTCACATGATATAGAAATTCAAAACACGAGTCGTCTAGCAAGAAAAAATTATCATCTGCTACAGTATCTCACTTGCCAGAGTCTATTTTCAACCCATTATATGAGCTTCAAAACAAATTTAACACCACAACTGAAATCTGTGTTCTTGTTTGTTCATAACTAAGCCATGAATATCAGCACCCTTCCCTTCATCTTCTTCGTAAGTCTCATCATCGTTGTGGTTTTTTCAAGATTATTCTACAAGCTATGGTGGTACCCAATTCACCTGCAAAACATTTTGCGCTCGCAAGGGCTCAAAGGGCCCTCTTACAAATTCTTCCATGGAAACAGTAAAGAGATTCTGAAGATGAGAAAAGAAGCCATTAGCAGACCCTGCGAGCTGTGGCAGCATGATATCTTCCCAAGAATTCTGCCACACTTGCACACATGGATGAAATTATACGGTAACCCCTTAATAATTCTTTCCCTGTTTGCCCTGTTTGGGTTCATCAAGCTTGTAAGAGGTGAGATAATATAATTTTGTACCTGTAACAGGAAATAATTTCGTGGTTTGGATTGGTCATCAGCCAGAAATAGTTGTTACTGATCCTGAACTAGTTAAGGAAATACTGACCGATAAGGAAGGAGTGTACAAGAAAGTCAAGCCTGCGGGACATGTCAAGAAACTTCTGGGAGATGGTCTTGTTGTAGCAGATGGTGAAAAATGGTTCAGGTTGAGGAAACTTGCCAACCATGCTTTTCACGGGGAGAGCTTAAAGGTGGGATCTTGTCTGTGAATCTGTTTAAATTATAGTTAATTTAAGCATTTTGTTGGTCTACCCAAAATAATATCGCATTAGCCAGTTAAGTGTATGTTCTTCAAATCAATAGTGGTTTGCTCCGATTGGCATTTTGGTAGTGCTATGATTGCGACTCACTTTTTCAACAGTAGCTATGACTCAAACCGAACATTTTACAATACTAGAGGATTCCTACATTCTCATGAACTGCCAAAGAAACAAATGTTATGTAACTGTGTGCGTGCGTGCGTGCGTGCGTGCTTGTATTTATCAGTTTGAAGATGATCTCATCCTCTGTGCAGGATATGGTTCCTAGCAATGGTAGCAAGTGTGGAATCTATGATGGAGAAATGGGGGGATTATGTAGGCAAAGAAATAGAAGTAAGCAACGAATTTAAGCTTCTCACCTCAGATGTAATCTCAAGAACAGCTTTCGGAAGCAGTTACCTGACAGGGAAGAACATATTTGAAATGTTGAACCAGTTGGCCGGTCTTGTTATGAAAAATCTTTTAAAAACCACTTTCTTTGGCCTTGAGTATGTTTCTTCATTCTTTTATCGTCATCTCCGCAAATTTGCTGCCTTTTAATTTTTGTTAGATGCCTCATATATATGTATTGTAGGAAGATTTGGAGGTTGAAAGAGGAAACTGAATCGAACAAAATTGAGCAATCACTGCATGAGTCTATCGTGTCGTTGGTTAAGAAAAGGGAAGATAAGGTGAAAACAGGGGAAGCAGACAACTTTGGGGGCGATTTTCTCGGATCCCTCTTGAAAGTTCACCATGACATGGATGAGCAAAGCAGAATCTCAGTAGATGATATAGTTGACGAATGTAAGGTTTTCCATTTTGCTGGACATGAGACAACTAGCAGCTTAATGTCCTGGATCATTGTTCTCTTGTCTATTTACACGGATTGGCAAGAAAAAGCAAGGCAAGAGGTGCTTCAACTCCTTGGCCACGACAAAAAACCAACAGCAGAAAGCATCGCCAGACTGAAAATCGTAAGTAAACTGAATGACCAACTTATCTAAAAGCTTAATAATTTAATGGATGGCAGTGAGATTTGAACTTAGATCATCTTGTCTAAAAGTTTAAGCTAATGAAGAGGAGATGCATTAAATGTTTGGTACTCTGATAACATACATGATTTCAGCTTCTCATTTTCTTGATTTTCAGGTAACAATGATAGTTAACGAAACGCTGAGGCTATACAGCCCTGTCCTTTCAATTTCAAGGAGAGCACACAGAAACACCAAGCTGGGAAAATACGAAGTCCCAGCAAATGTTGATGTGCGTATCTCACCACTAGGACTACACAGGAACCCTGAAATATGGGGACATGATGCGCACTTATTCAATCCAGAGAGGTTTGCTGATGGGGTGGCCAAGGCAGCAAATGGAAATACCATGGCATTTCTCCCGTTTGGCGGAGGACCTCGAGCATGCGTGGGCTTGAACTTTGCTGCTAATGAAGCTAAGATAACGCTCTCCATGATCCTGCAGCGTTACAGATTAACGCTCTCACCAAATTACGTGCACTCCCCTTTTCAGTTCCTCACAGTTAACCCTCAACATGGGATTCAGATCATTCTGCGCGAGTGTGAAATTTGAACTGAAATAAGAATAATATATACACATATATGTATGTATATATTGAGAGGAGCTATCAGCAATGTATCGTATTTATATCTGTTTTTCAATAATAAAATGCAAACTATCTTGTAGCTGCCCTGAATTTTACAATCTATATTATACCACACAGAAGATTTCTCTCCGGTGCATTTCTTCATTGAGAAGATCATGTTTGATTTTCTTGAAGAATATTTAAATCATTTTCATGCTTTTCTATACATTGCGCCTTCATTTATCACTCCACAGTATGAAACTGTTCCAAGGTCATATATGGCTGTGGTGTTCTCATTTTCTCTGTCGCTTAATTCTAATCAGATTTATCTACATTAATTCTGTTTCGGCAAGATCGCCATGCCAATTCAGCGAAGCTTACAGTTTGTATACGCTCTTGATGATTTTTCTTTTTCTTAGATCTCCCCTATTTTTTTTCCAGAGAAATTTTATTTAGCTTATCATAGAAATAGTGGAGGAATTTGATGACCATACAAGGTCCCTTTGTATATATCCAATATTTTTATGTCTCTTTTTAATTCAACACCTAAAAATAAATTCTTTAGAAAAAAAATTCTAATAAAATCTTAAAATCAATTTTTATATCTAGATGTCCATTGAAAGAAATTCAATCGGGAAATTCCATCCACCAATTTTCCATACCAAGAAATGCAAAAATAGCTTTGTTGAATAAGTCACCCTTGACTTTTTAAATTAATAAACATAATAAATTGATTTTTTTTTAAATAGAAACTTTTTCTTTGAGGTTTCTAAGTTGATTTGTATCAGTCACAATTTTAATATGTTAAAGTTTCCACGAATTTTTTTTTAAATTTCAAGATATGTAAATCATGAAAAAAATTTCTTAAAATTTTGAGATATATAAATTGAAAATACGATAATTTTAAATTTGAACTAAATAAAAACATAAAATTTTCATAAATTAACTTTGATTAAAAAAGATAATGTATAGGCGAATAAATGTTCCTTCATAATTAAATAAGAAGAATAATGTAACAAACTCAAGTGTAAGTTTGTCGCCCCCAATGGAGTCGTTGAGAAACAAGCAAAGATCCTTTTTTTTTTAAAAAAACAAAAGAAAGGGGTGGGGGGGGGGGGGGGTTGTAAGTACTTTATCAAAAAATAAGGCAAAAGTTAATGATTGGACTTTTTGGAATTCCTGGATTGAAAATTATTTTTATGATTTTGGACATAAGAGGTTCTTACAAATTTTTGGTAGAATTTTATTCTAATTTGGACTTCTATTAATTAGATGTTTTGTTTTTATAAAATAAAAACGGACTAAATTAATACGGTTAATAGGACTTGACTTATAAGACCTGATTTGTTTGACCCACTATTGTTAAGGCTTTGATTTTAACAGACATGGTCTCATAGTTGGTGTAGGCCCATCCTAGAAAACCCATGATGGGAGGGCCCTAGGGTTACATTATATATTTGGCTAGGTCCTCTCTCCACTTCACACTCTGATAATCACTTGTCCCATTGAAAGCTGTCAATATCAGTGAGAGACGGAGAGAAAGAACTAGCCAAGGATGTTTGTCTAAACATTCATATTGATCAACTATCAACCTTGGTGTAAGGTATGCTAATATAAATTTATATATATAGTGTTCTAAATTCATGGTGTATCGATCCTGCGATTACAAAATTCTCTTACAGTTGGTATCAGAGCAGAACATTTATGGATTTAGAACCCTAATTCTTACTACTCGTTTTGATGATTTTTATATGATTATCGTGATAATCACGTGCGAAATTAAAACGAATAAAACTATCTATTTTGATTACATGATTTTCCGATTGCCAATTTAGATCCCCCTCGTGGCTTATAAGTTTATTAATATGCACCTAATTGTAAGAACAAAATTAGTCAACTCTACAAACGTTTCATGATGTTGGATCTTGTCATATTGTGATATAATGTCTCGGGATTAACAATTATCTCTTGAGTGGGCATGACAAAATTAGTCAAATATACAAAAGTTTCATGACGTTGGATCTTGTCATATTGTGACATAATGTCACGTGAAGTTGTGGGCATGACAAAATTATATCTTGAGCTCATGTTTTCAATTGTTGTTAATTGGAGCCTTTTCTCATGTGTAATATATTTAATATTTGTGTGAAACCATTACTTGGGTTGGGACAAGTCAAAGCTGTTAAGGGGTGCATGAACAAGTTGATTCAAGAATTTCCATTCCTTGATCTCAATTATCTAATTATTAGTATGTGTATTAGAACCACATAACTTATAATAGTTTTGTTCATCAATAGTTTTCATGTATACAAAATAAATTGAAGTTGAACTTAAACCATTTGACAGTAACTATAGGCCATGGTTAAGATTATTTTTGTGGTTCGATTATTACTCTTGGCCTCTAATTTTGTTATCTTACAAACCTTTGAATTCCAATGTTGATGCATATTTATATTTATAAAGTTTTAACGACATTGATTTTTGGTTTGCATGAGGAAAATTGAGATTATTAACCTGAAAGCTTTGATGATCTTTTGAAGGAATAAAATATGCATTTGGTTTCATATTCTTAATATAGTAATTGTCAGTTCTTGACTTACAAACTCAAATGGAGTAAATTGATTTTGTTTAAGTTGAATGACAAGATGAACTAACTCGATAGACTAAGATATTGAATGGATAAGTTTCGTTTGATGAAACTGGTGGTCTATACTAGCCTGATTTTGTAGTTTTTAGACACCATGTTCCGTTTAAATTATTTACCTAGCTACTTGCTAAACGAGTTAGATTTGTGATAACTTAAAAGCATCGAATTATAATTTTAATTCCCTCAAGTACATATAGCTCTCGTACTTAATCTAGTGGGAGTTTTGCATGCATATTGCTCGTGTGCAAGTCATGCAATTATTTTTAACTCGGTCATATCCTAATTTTATGAGTTGAGATAAATAATTACACCAAAGTGTTTTATTTATTGAAATTTGTAAAATTTGTGACATGCATAGTTCGACTTGATAAAATTATTATACATTCTTACCTTCCCAAAAGGGGTAAAATATGTGTGATAATTTTGATTAGTTGGTGCGGAACATATTGATAGGGGTATGCTGATCTAGAAAATTAATTTCCCAAAGGAGGCAATTTTCGAAGATTAGGGTACTTCTATACCGTTTTGCACAGAGGGACCTATCATGTGTGACTACTCTGCCCAAAGGGGAGTTGTCATGACATGTTGGACTCTCGGAGGAATAAAGCAATATTGTTTCAAGCTTATTCCAATTAATTGCCTATTGATAATAATTCATTGTATTCTTGTTGATTTGGACTATTACTATGAACTTAAATGATGGTAGTGTAAGAACATATTGATGGGGATGTACTGATATAGAGGGTTTGTTCTCCCAAATGAGTCAAATTTTCAAAAATCAGGATATTCCCTCTGCTCGTTCTTGCATGTAGAGGACCTATTGTGGATGACATACTCTGCCCAAAGGAGAGTTTTATCATAGTGTGCCTAGATCCTCTAGTAAATAAGTTTCGTTGGTTTAAGTTTATTCTCACTAATTCTCCCCACACTACATGACTATTATGGCATTCATGTTGTAACGACCCGGTAAAATTCTTTATTTAAATATTTTATATTATACATTGGGTGTCCATTATTTTGTTGAATAATTTTCTTTTAGAACTATTTTGTGAAGTATTGTTTTATAGAAATTATTCTTCAAAAGTATTTCTTTTTTTTATTTGCGAACAAATGAGCATTTACTGCATAAATTTTTAGAAAATATTATACATTCCAAATATTCTTAAAATTTTATACATTTACTCTTTCTAAACTCCCAGAGTTAATTAATAAATTATTTTCAACTTTTACCTATTTTTCGAGAAATTTTTGTAGTTTTCGAAAAACATTGTCTTTAAGTTCTTAATTTGAAATATAATTTTTAAAATGCTAAATTATTATCAAAAAAATGAAAATAATAATATAATAATAAAGGTTTTTCGGGGTCGTCATACATGTTAATTGTATTTGTGGAAAATAGAGCCTTTGTGTGTAGCATACTCTGCCCAAAGGGGAGTTTGTTATCACATAAGAGGTCTCGATCTTGTTAGCTGATATTATGTTTGGGCATGTTTTATATATATCAGCATATTTGAATTTGTTTTATTTATTATTCCCTATGTGGAATAAAATGGCCTATTGTTAGATATTTGCCTTTGTTCTAAGTTACTCAACAAGAGTGAGTTTATTTCGGACTTTAAAAGGCAATATGATATGGACATGATATATTACTTATTGTGAGATGTACCAATACAGACATAGCATTGAATTTAATAAAATCTCTAAAGTTGTTGCTCTGCTGGAATGCCTTGTTTTGAATAATAAGAATCATCACTTGAATTTCCTAATTGTTGAAAAAGCCACTTTATAAGCAAATGAGCAATGATTCGACTATTGTGGGAGTCAGCTCTATCTATTTGATTTGAACGCAAAATTGGAGTTGTGGGTCTAAAGAATCTATTATTCTGTGATTTTGATGTCATAAATATTGCTTTTGATTTCGCGATAAGAAGTATTTTATGATTGGAGGATTCTAGACATCTTAAAAGTTTAAACCAGATTTTAAGGTTTAATATCTCTATACTTGATAAGAATGATGTACATTATCAATTTATTCTCCTAGAGTTTGATTATGTGAAAATCATTCTCATAGCTCATGCGTTTTGAACATAAAGATTTGTGTCATATGTATGAATGGAATCATAGAAGATAT
Source organism: Petrea volubilis (assembly GCA_026212405.1). Lineage (NCBI taxonomy): Eukaryota > Viridiplantae > Streptophyta > Magnoliopsida > Lamiales > Verbenaceae > Petrea > Petrea volubilis. Next base: position 7,197,175 of record CM047882.1, on the reverse strand, counting down.
TAATTTTCGATAAGTAGAGAACTTAATTTTCTACAATAGACTGTGGTCATGAAAGTTAGATTCATTCATTATTTGGTCAAATAAAACATATATTATGGGGTTAATATTTGTAAAGACCCAATGGGCTAAAAGCCTTTAGACAAATGGGCTTGTTTAACCCATATGTGAGGAATACTTGAATGAAAGGACTACAATTGGTAGCTTTGAAAATTGAATTTAATTCAATTTGATAAAATGTGATTTGTTTCTTTTGACCATGAGAAGTAGCAAGAGAGCTTATTTGTTGGTTTTCCAAAGTATTTGTCATATGTAGTGTGTAATTATTTTCATGAATACTATAGAGTTCCTCCTCTTGATAAAGTTATTTCATGAAATATATTAAAGAGAAATTTTTTCATGTGGTGACAAAATGCTTTGGTCACTTGAGAGTGGAAATAATCACATTGTTAATTGAAATTAACATTTTCAATTAGTCTCATAAATATTATTCAAACTTTGACCAAATTATTAGCTACGGTGCTTTCACATTCTAATCTTTTGATATATTTGAGAATAGTTTTTCCATAATATTTAAGAGGAACCATTCGTGGTTCGTGTGCAGATTTACACTCAGTTTATTTCACCGTAATTGTCTTCTTAGAATACAAGTTGTTTTCTTGAAAATGACTCCAATATATTTGGAAAATTCTTTTTCAAATAGTGAAGTATCATACTGATTGTGAATATTTGGGAACATATTTAAAATTCTGCATTTATCTTAAAGGTGTACCTATTATTAAACTTCATGTATCACCCTTATAGCTCTGAGTAATTGGTATGAATAATATTTGGTGTCATACTTTGAGAGACTTCTTTGATTATGTTTTTGTTCTTGGCTTTCCTCTTGTATTGAAGAAAGGTGAAGTTTATGTATTTAATAGAGAGTTTATTTGAAATCTTAATGACGGATTTCAATTGGGATCTATTGTGCAATATTTGAAAATATTGATCCTATATTTTATTACTAGTGCTTAATGAGAAAGCGATTTAGCAAATTCATATTCTTTTCTATATACCCAAGTCTATGTGTTTAAGAGTTACATGAGAAAATTTGTGCCCAACTTATTATGTTTCTCAATTTAAATCTAATTGATATAATCACTTTCGATATCATATTAGGATCTAATACTTGAAATTTTATATAGCATAGATATCTTTTTTTTGATTTTGGAGAAAGATATTTTGTATTTCTTGATTGTTGCGAAAGTTATTATTATTGAATTGTTTAATTGATCTTGTGAAACTAATATATATAGTTTCTAGTTTTCAGTTTGATATTCATGTTGGGAATACATAGACTTTGTTATAATCCATGTCTCACAATGATATGTGGGAGTCATGTATATGGATCATTATTGTAAATGGTCAATTGTGAGAAAATATTTGATCAGTGAGAAGTTCCGTGAATGATTCAATCAAAATTTGCTGCTAAGAAATTTATTCAAAAGGGGGTGTGTGTCGATAAGGATAAATCCTTTACTCTCCTTGTTTCAAATAAATTTCTTAATAATATGATGAACTTGAAAATTCTCAATTTCTAATTTTTTGTAGCATTCAAGTTCTCTTTTGGCCGTAAAATTTTGATTGAAAATTTAAAGATAGAACTTCTTGTTTTGGACAAATTGGAATATTAAAGGGTCAACAAATTGTTGACTGATTGTTTGAGTTATTTGTAAAACAAACACAATAATGTCTTATTATTTTCATGGAATGCTTGGAGAAATAAACTCTTGCTTGATACTATGACTTGGCCCATAAGATTTGAAATTGATTGTTTATTTCTCAAATTGCCTACATGTGGTCGTTGTTAGTAGGCCTGATAATTGAAATCATTTGACTTGGATGTGCTTTTATGATTGATGGGGGTGTATTGTTGCATATTTTCTTGATTCAATTATTATAAGTTTAAATTAATATAGAGGAGACTCATTTTAGAGTAATTGATTCTAATATTGAATTACTTATTAACTTGAGTGGAATAAGTAATTGTTGGGAAAATTATTATGAAGGATTTTGAAAGGTTTCAATAAATCAAGGCTAATACTTGTGTGTTGGGTCTAATGCACTATATGTGTAGATTTTGATGAATGTTGTCTCATGATATATCTTTGATGATTCTATCTATTCTTGGTTGAGAATTTATTTATAGCATGATCATGTGATTATTCATCCTCAAATATGTTGATATATGAAGTTAAATTTCTCACTTTAATAGACTTGATCAATAATAAGCAACATTGTGGTAGAGCACATAGTTTTTGGGCCAATTGCTGAAAAGTTGATGGTTTAGTCAATATCCATCAAGTGGGATATACATAATTTTAACATGTATATGCAATCAAGTCTTGGCATATTGAAACAATGAGAGCTATTTAACTTGGTTCATATATTATTATTTATCCCATTTTGTTACAGGGTTAAGTTGAACTATGCGCATCAAAATATAAAGCTCTTGGATTAATCCATATTTGTGTGCACACATTTTTTTGATATCTTAAGGCTTGGTGTTGGCCTTAAGAGATGGGTATGTCTCATAAATGACACCTTGTTGTTATCCGATTATCGATCGAGACATATATGACTTCCTAAGAAGTAATTGAGTTTTCTTGGAGTTTCATATTGGTCTAGAAATTCATTTCTTAAGAGAAAACCACGTTGGATTTTTTGGAGTTTCATATTGACATCGAGACTCATATTTTACAAGAAATCCATATTGATTTTCTTGGAGTTTCATATTGTTTTAGAAACTCATATTTTGCAAGAAAATCAGATTTTCTTGGGATTTCATATTGATACAGAAATTCATATCTTACAAGAAAATCAAAGGACCGACAATGAAATAGCATGTGTTTGGGTCATGTTGTGATGCTATTTCTTGCTACACCACCATGTCTGAATCCATGTCGGTGGAATTGCTGGTGTTTGTGACCATGGAAGGTCTTGTGTCAATTAAGGATGCAATTATCGCCATGATCCAATATTAGTGATTTTCACTGGACCGGATTGCAGAAGTCATGTTCCCTTGCCGTATTGTTGTTTTCAAAATGTGGCCACAGTCAAAACTTGTAATTTAGCCCGAGAGTCATTTTTCAAATAAATTATTTTTGGGAGATTAAAATGTCAATTAATATTTGTCCGAGTGGGAGACTATTAGAATTTTATTCTAATTTGGATTTCTATTAATTGGATATTTTGTTTTTATAAAATAAAAATGGGCTAAATTAATACGGTTAATGGGACTTGACTTATAAGGTCTGATTTGTTTGACCCACTATTGTTAAGGCTTTGATTTTAACAGACATGGTCTGACAGTTGGTGTAGGCCTATCCTAGAAAGCCCATGATGGGAGGGCCCTAGGGTTACATTATATATTTGGCTAGGTCCCCTCTCCACTTCCACACTCTGATAATCGCTTGTCCCATTGAAAGTTGTCAATATCAGTGAGAGATGAAGAGGAAGAACTAGCCAAGGATGTTTGTCTAAACATCCATATTGATAAACTATCAACCATGATGTAAGGTATGCTAATATAAATTTATATATATAGTGTTCTAGATTCATGGTGTATCGATCCTGCGATTAAAAAATTCTCTTACAATTTTCCCAATCATTTATTTTATCGATTGGTTTTATTTATTTTGGCATTTTTTTCCAGCAGTTTACGAGCAACCACAAACTCATCTTTTGGAGTTAATTAGATCTGAAATCGAGGAAACTCCCTTTCAAAGCTCTCCATTAAATTTGGTAATTAATGTTGATGCTATATTCTTGGATAGAGAGTTTTGTAATCTTGAACTGTATTATTCAAGCATTAACTTTTACTTGATCCGCTCCTCAAGCTAAAAGGGGGTTATTGTGATATTTTATTTCCTTCAAGTCGGCAGAGACTCACTTAGTACAATAAATGAGTCAAATTTGAGCCGGAGTTTAAAGAAGTTTTAGGTTCAAGTTCAAGTTCATTTACAAAATTTGAGTTCAATGTTCAAGCTCATCACAGAAATTTTGAACTCAAACTCGGTTCATTTATAGTTGAACATATTCGAGCTTAAGCTCAAAAAAATTAAGCTTGAATCGAGCTTAACTCGAGCTAGCTCATTTATCTCTTGAATTAACTCAATTCATCTTGCACCGCTCGATCACTACATCTTGAATAATTAAATTAATCAAATCTAAATAAAGATTACTGATTACTAAAGCTAGCACATGGCAAAAAAAGTCAAATAGGATCGATCTTAAGTAGAAATACACTGCACATTCTACTGATTATTTTAGTACACAGAATAGTCACATGCGCTCATGATAGTGCCATAATTATGGTTGATGTTAGGCCATGCTTTAGATTAATTGAAGTTATTTCTATGTGAAGCAGAATGGATTAAGATTTTTCTCTTCTTTTTTTTTCCCAATAATGTTTAAAATAGAATGATTGAAGTTGCTCACACAGTTTCTTGTATTGAAACTGTATCTTTTCCTTAATTTTTCTAGGTTTAATCCAAATTGGCACTAGGACATGGCTTCCCTTTCAACAGGTTTTGGTCAAGAAAAGAGCATTATACTACTAGCTTGCCAATTTGGCTAAAAGCCACCACATGGCTTGGAGTTGAGTAGTAGGGGTTCGAATTTGGTACCAATTAAATCTTAGTTCGAACTCTTTTGTCCTCTTCCTCTTTTTCCTTGAGTGACTTCCCATTTTTCTTGAGTGAGTGTGTGCGTGTGTGTGGTAGTGTCGTCTCAGTTGACATTTATAGAATGTTTCGAGTTGATTTTATAAAAAATAAATTAAAAAAATTGGCTGAAAACCCTCATTTTCGCTTTTTATTTTTAACATAGGATTGATGTAATTTTTTATTTTTGTCATATGACTGGCGCACAATTTACCATCACGAGTATCCACGAGTTCTGATGAAATCAGCCAAACCTCAACCGTTCATCAACCCAACTTCTGTACATAGCAGTTGACCTTTTCAAGATTGTGATATTTAATTGGGCAAATTAAATTAACACTTTTTGAGATATAATATAATTATAATTTTTTTTATTTTAACAATTATAAATACCCTCTTGAGTTTGAAAATCGTCTTGTAAATATTAATAAAAATATCCAAAAAATAAATTTTCTATAACCATAATAGTCAATTCAACCATTAAAAACTACATTCTGTCGAGCCTAACCAAATCCTTCAATTAATTTTGTTGTTTAATTAACCTTTACAATATAATTTTACTTTAAACCACCATAACTACCACCAGGCATCACCGTCTAATTTTTTTTTATTAAAATTGACTTCATATATAATTTCTATATCTTGAATTTGTCAAAACTATATGAATCTCATCTCACAATCCTACCTAAAACAAGAGAAATACAACTCGTAATTATATCTCGTCTTGATGAAGGATGAATTTTGTTAAGTTAACACATATCTCACGGGATATTTGTAATTTTTGAAATAAGAGGAACTAATTTGTAATTATATTATGCATTAAGGATGTAGACATAATTTACCCTATTTAATTTCCATTTTCAAAAAATGTCATATATATATATATATATTCATTTTGTATTCTTATTTAGCCTTTTTGTCACCCTAAAACTAGATAATATTTGTTCGCATTCAACAAATTTAAGTATAAAATATACAATTACTTCATCTTCTTATTGAAAAAAAAACACTCATAGGACCGCCAAGCAGATAAACTATTAGTTCTTTATTATAATATGATTTAAATGAAAACTACAATGAATTTAATAATTTATCTATCGAATTATATTTTGCGCAAATTACAGAAACCACTGCTACGATTTGGAATCACAAATAATAAAAAACACCTCATCTATAGTATTATAAAAAGAAAGCCACTTTTATATTTAAAATGACAGTTATTTCTTACATTTTACAATTTTAGCCTTTTAATATTTAGTGAAGTCACAACATAATTGTAATATGAGGGCAAAATTGAACATTCCCAACATATTATCATCAATTTGGATACCAAGTATTATAAAAAGAAAGCCATTTTTGTATCTAAAATGACAGTTATTTCTTACATTTTACAATTTTAGCCATTTAATGTTAAGTGAAATCACAACATAATTGTAACATGGGGGGCAAAATTGAACATTCCCAACATATTATCATCAATTTGGATACCAATTTTTGTAATTCAAAAATTAGCTTTTGATATCTTTCACACTATGTATGAAGTGTGGTTAAAAACGTAATACATCACACTCAACTAAATCCATATTTTGAGGAAAACTCACGTTATGGAACTGAATCTATAGTTATCTATATATTCTTCAACTATATCTCCATATATGTATCTCTCTGTTCATCGTTTTGATTGAATTAAATCTCAACAGCTAATAGTTTTATTAATCATCCCCTGCATACTCCTCACATCTTCACCGCTTTATATTTTTGTGAGTAGAAAATAGAAGAATTTCGACAAATAAAAAATTCAGATGGCTTCGTATTTTTTGACGTAGAGAAAAACAAAGAGTTTATGAATTGTTTTGTTGCTCACTTTTCGGAGGTAAATAAATTATATTATGTTTCATAGAATAGTTTGATTTTCTTTGTGGGTTTGTTGTCATGGAAGTATTTTTTCCTCATTTGCTATAAATATTTTTAATAAATTGATTACAATTAGTTCTGTAGTTGACTATGATATTGATTATCTTTTCTTTTTGCTATTGATTTTTGTTTTCCTTTGCAAACATAAGAGAAACATTTTACAAGTATGGACAAAGATTTAATCCTTTGTTTTAAACAATTTTTATAAATTGATTTTAATTAGTTATGTAATTGATTTTTCTATTGATTATCTTTTGTTAGAAAATGGCTTGTTAAGATGACTTTTACAAGGGAATTAATCTAGGATTAAACCATTTCAAATGGACATCTATAGATAAAGCCTAAAGTAATATTGTCTAAACGTGTTTAAAGCTGTGTAAAACATCCCACATTAGATATATTGGCTTTGACAGTGCTAGTATTTATGCGGTTAAATGTTGTTATAATGTAAATTAAACAACTAAGTATCACATATGGATAGTCCTGCACTAGCATGCCGCTCGCCTGCCCAACCCGGCTTTGGCCACGGACCAGGTCCAGGTTGTGGGCTTAGGCGTTTGGGCTAAATACCTCGGTCTTGAGCTTATTTTAACTGAATTGCCCTGCTAGCATTTAACTCTGGCTGTCTCCTCCCCTCTATATAATCTGCCTCCTGGTTCCCCGCAAAGGACACAAAACGAAACAGAGAAAGAATAGAAAGTATACTGTTTTAAGAAATTGATCAGTCTTAGAGTGTATACACTTAATTCTTTCACGTGTGTGTTTTGTGTTGCATACACAAATACTTGAGTTGATTAGCTTTTGAAGTGAGGTTCAAAGTAGCAATAGCGGCTTGGAACGGACATCTGGACTGTCTTATCTTGGAAGGAGTATCGCAGGCCATCGTACTGGTCAGTGAGGCGAAAATTTCTTTAAGGCAAATCGGCTCAACCTAGTGATTCAGTCGTACGATTGCAAATAAATACTGATAATTGTACTGTAATTTCTTGTTTAGTTATTTGTTTGCGGCATTGTTTAAATTGCTTTTGGCTATAGTGTTTTTGCTGTAAAAACTGTTATTGCATTGTACTTATATTATTGAATAAATCCACCCATAAGAACATCAGAGTTTTAGATATTCTATTCTATTATTTTCCAACATCTTTCAGTCTTTCTTTTTGATTTGTCCTTCCTTTGAAAACATAAAAAAACTATGTACAAAGAATAAAAAGGGTTGTTTAATTTTTATCAAAAACAAGTCGCCAGAATATGGAAAGATTATCAAATGCATCAAAAAAAATATTCAATCTTGGACCATAATATCATATTAGAATTGATTTATAATCATCATCATAGAGATGATGACATAAGGCTATAAATTTTGTTTGTACAGGGTTGATTGTATCAAGAGACCAAGTTGGGTTCTATTTATTGGATTGAAAACTCTAGTAAACTACCATACAATTGATAATATTTGAATAAACTAGAAGTCTAAAAGCAGAGTTTATCTAATTTATCTATTGAAAATATTCTACTAAAAAGTAAAATTAGCAATAAAAATACTATAATTATTTTGGTATTTTGCATTGCCAAAAAAGTCCCACCTATTTTAATTTAATCAATAGGATAACAAATTTCATCTCTCTCTCATCTCTCTCTCTCTCTCTCTCTCTATATATATATATATATATATATATATATATAACAAAAAGAGGGTTGAATTGAGCTAGAAAGTTTATGTGCGGCAAAAAACTTAAAACCTTCAAATTAGAGTTAATTTTTTGCAATTTTATAATATGTGAAAAAAATTCAAATAAGATAGTTATATGATTAAAATAAAAAAAATAAAAATGTCACATTATAACTGAAAAAATAGATACTTAATAACTTATTATATAGAAGAGATATTTAAATTTATATGCACGAAGGAACTACGTGCGAGGAATGCTAGTGTATAAAAAACTATCATTACCTTGCTAAGTACAGGGGTTAAATATTATATCTAATGAAAATGCAAAAACATCTGATCGATCCTTATTATTTTTCTTAAAAAAAATAAATCTTAAAAATATTCACAATTGAATAAGATGAAAATGCCACTCACGTGGGGGGTATTTTTATATAATTTTACTATATCTTATGAGTACCAATTGTATATCTACAAATAAAATGCAAAGAAAACTTGAAAAATTATGAATTGGAAAATTATGTGTAGAAAAGACTTCACATGACAAAGAAATTAAAAACACGAGCCGGCTGACAAGATAAATTATCATCTTCTGCACCATCTCACTAGCCAGAGTCTATTTTCAACTCTTTATATGATCTTCAACACAAATTTAACCCAACTGAAATCTGTGTTCTTGTTTGTTCATAACTAAGCCATGAATATCAGCACCCTTCCCTTCATCTTCTACGTAAGTCTCATCATCGTTGTGGTTTTTTCAAGATTATTCTACAAGCTATGGTGGTACCCAATTCACCTGCAAAACATTTTGCGCTCGCAAGGGCTCAAAGGGCCATCTTACAAATTCTTCCATGGAAACAGTAAAGAGATTCTGAAGATGAGAAAAGAAGCCATGAGCAGACCCTGCGAGCTGTGGCAGCATGATATCTTCCCAAGAATTCTGCCACACTTGCACACATGGATGAAATTATACGGTAACCCCTTAATAATTCTTTCCCTGTTTGCCCTGTTTTGGTTCATCAAGATTGTAAGTGGTGAGATAATATAATTTTGTACCTGTAACAGGAAATAATTTCGTGGTTTGGATTGGTTATCAGCCGGAAATAGTTGTTACTGATCCTGAACTAGTTAAGGAAATACTGACCAACAAGGAAGGAGTGTACAAGAAAGTCAGGCCTGCGGGACATGCCAAGAAACTTCTGGGAGATGGTCTTGCTGTAGCAGATGGTGAAAAATGGTTCAGGTTGAGGAAACATGCCAACCATGCTTTTCACGGGGAGAGCTTAAATGTGGGATCTTGTCTGTGAATCTGTTTAAATTAAAGTTAATTTAATCATTTTGCTGGTCTGCCAAAAATAACATCTCATTAGCCAGTTAAGTGTATGTTCTTTAAATCAATAGTTGTTTGCTCCGATTGGCATTTTGGTAGTGCAATGATTGCGACTCACTTTTTGAACAGTAGCTATGACTCAAACCGAACATTTTACAATACGAGAGGATTCCTACATTCTCGTGAACTGCCAAATAAACAAATGTTATGTAACTGTGTGCGTATGTGCGGATTTGTATTTATCAGTTTGAAAATGATCTCATCCTCTGTGCAGGATATGGTTCCAGCAATGGTAGCAAGTGTGGAATCTATGATGGAGAAATGGGGGGATTATGTAGGCAAAGAAATAGAAGTAAGCAACGAATTGAAGGTTCTCGCCTCAGATGTAATCTCAAGAACAGCTTTCGGAAGCAGTTACCTGACAGGGAAGAACATATTTGAAATGTTGAACCAGTTGGGCGGTCTTGTTATGAAAAATCTTTTAAAAACCACTTTCTTTGGCCTTGAGTATGTTTCTTCATTCTTTTATCGTCATCTCCGAAAATTTGTTGCCTTTTAATTTTTGTTAGATGCCTCATATATATGTTTTGTAGGAAGATTTGGAGGTTGAAAGAGGAAAGTGAATCGAACAAAATTGAGCAATCACTGCATGAGTCTATCATGTCGTTGATTAAGAAAAGAGAAGATAAGGTGAAAACAGGGGAAGCAGACAACTTTGGAGGCGATTTTCTCGGATCCCTCTTGAAAGTACACCATGACATGGATGAACAAAGCAGAATCTCAGTAGATGATATAGTTGACGAATGTAAGGTTTTCCATTTTGCTGGACATGAGACAACTAGCAGCTTAATGTCCTGGGTCATTGTTCTCTTGTCTATTTACACGGATTGGCAAGAAAAAGCAAGGCAAGAGGTGCTTCAACTCCTTGGCCACGACAAAAAACCAACAGCAGAAAGCATCGCCAGACTGAAGATCGTAAGTAAACTGAATGACCAACCCGTCTAAAAGCTTAATAATTTAATGGATGGCAGTCTAAAAGCTTAATAATTTAATGGATGGCAGTGAGATTTGAACTTAGATCATCTTGTCTAAAAGTTTAAGCTAATGAAGAATGAAGAGGAGATGCATTAAATGTTCAGTACGCTGACATCATACATGATTTCAGCTAGGGGTGGGCGTTCGGGTCGGGTTACCGGAAACCCGACCCGACTCGATCGGATTTTAACCCGATCGGGTCGGATTGTTTTTTAACTATAAGTTTCGGGTCGGGTAACCGACCTGAATAGTGTCTTCTCGGGTCGGGTTTCGGGTTTAGAATGAAAACCCGATCATATTTCGGGTACTCGAAGTTTGATAAACCGTGCCAAACACAAACCCAATTATTCCTAAATCCCATTCTGCTTTCAACCTTCACCTTCGCCTTCAACTCATCAAGAGCCGTCAATCCCATCTCCATCAAGACCTTCTCCCCATTCTCGATGCAGATCGACTTGGCCGACCTTCAATTCCGAGTTGGCTCGCCGTGTCGTCGAACAGATCTGCGCAGTCCTTCGTCACCGGGTCGGCCTTCGGGTGAGCGATCAGATCCTTGAGTCTTG
>CM047882.1:7135464-7185464 GCA_026212405.1 Petrea volubilis | reverse complement strand
TTTATATTTTTCGAATACCATAAGTACCGAACATCAAAATTTCGAAACTATTTGAGGAAAAAGAAGTGATGATTCAATCGAAAAATTAACTTTTATTTTTACTTTTTTCCATAAATTCAATAACTCTTTTTTATTTTCAAAATATGCAATTAATAGATCCGACTAATAGAAATTCAACAAAATAATCGATATAAATTCTCTCTTTTTTTTTTTTTTTTGGTCTACACTAGTATCAATAAAATTTTCTATTTCTTTTAATAGTTGTATGTATCTCAAATGTATATGCATTTTTTTTTTGATCAGATAAATAAAAATTTCATTAGATGAAATCATCACACCAAAGGGTAACACCCATCACAAAAAGTGTCCGTGGGAAGGTCTCAAAAGGAACCTTTCCAGACCAATCAGAATGAGCAGCCCAATGTATACACATATTAGATATTTATAATTAACACTGAAGTAATAATATATATATATATATATATAAAATCTTGTGACAAAACGTATTGTATCGCAAATTTTTAGAAATTTGTATCAATATATTTTTATCGTATTGTATTCGTATCGTTGTGTCCACATCCACATACCACGGACTAGTGGTGCACTAAATATTACGAGTCCAAAATAGCTTGGTCACATGGCCCACATCTGAGTTTTCATCAATTAATAATGATATCATAACAGGAGGCTTCACCAATAAAAGTCGAAAACCAGCATGAAATGACGAAAATGAAATCCCTGTAAGTAGTCCTCTCGATTGGTTGGAATCTTATTCCATATGAAATATTTGAATACTGCCCGGAATTAATGGCACTATCATCCCAATATTGCATGAAAACATTAGAAATTATTAAATTTAATTTGCACTTGTTTGACAAACAAAATTACAGATCAAATCAGTGTCACTTTCTAATTTACTTACCCCATAAACAGACAAAATTTCATTTTCTAGATTGAGGATGTCTTACTGTCAATCACTTTACGTGCGTGCATTTTCATGAGCTCTTGATGCACCAGTCAAGGTCATGAACGGCGTAGAATATGGGGGGTTCCATTTCCAAAAAATATATCCAAATTACACGACAAATATAAATTTCACTGGTGACCTGATTATTACTAATATTTTAAAATTTAAAATATGATAATATATATCTATTTATAATGATACTTTATGATGCCACAATAATCATTTTTTAATGCTAAGCGAGCTAAATGTTAGCAAGCTATTTAAGCACAACGATAAGAATATGCACATCATAATAACCTTTAGTTCAGACATTACTTGGCGTAGGGGTTTGTTATGTGAGCCATAATTAATGGTGGTAAAATAGTTTTTAATTCATGGATTAAACTCAACTCATATGGTTTTGGGTTGGATTGGGTTGGGTTTGATTGTAATTCTTTGTAGTATTTTAGAATCATCTAAAGCGTATATGTATTGATAATTTTAACTTATTCATTTATTTATTTTTTGTTTTGATTAAACATACAAGAATAACTAATTGAACCCATCAGTAATCATTTCAAACACATCTACAATTTATTTTCAATCCATTTTCAATCCAACCAATCCCTAACCCATTTTTTGAAATCCATCTTCAATCCAATCAAACCCAATATAACCCAACTCAACTCGTCCAATTGCCAACTTTAGCCATAATCATTGTTTAATGAGTTAATTGTCACAACTGACAAACCCTACGACTAAACACTTTTTTTTCCTTACAAATATATATATATATATATATGTATATATATAATTTAGAATTTTTCATTAAAGAATAGAATGTTAGAGACACAAAGTAGAACATTTCTCTTCAAACAATCCATCTATCCTTACTACCTATTTTATAATATATATCTTAAACCAAGATTTTGATTTCTAACTAAACGAAACCTAATCAACAATTCACCACTAATCCCAAATTTCCTATTTCTACTTTCCCTTTAGGCCTCATCAAAAGAGCTTTGTTTAATTTTTAAGATGGAAGTTCTTCAAAAATAAATGGTGTAATATTATTTAATATTAATTAAAATTTTAAACAACAATAATATAATGCATATATATAATCATTTTAAATACTACTCCACAATATTTTGCGAAAATACGAAAAATCGAGAAATACTTTCATGTACTTAATTTGATCTTGCATATGTACTAAATAATTCAAATTGTGTCACATTATTCATTCTCTTACAAAAAAAATTCAACACAAAGTAGAACACGATCTCAATCATTTAACTATATACGAGATCAAAACACCGAATTCATAAAATTTTTTCCTGAAATATGAGAGTGAGGTACTGTGTTTAATTATATATCACAAAAAAAAGTAATGTGTTTAGTCAATTGGAATTATTAAAAAAAAAAAAAGAAATCAACTGAATGTCTCAAAAAATTCTTTTATGAACCAACTATATGCATTATGAGGTCCAAATTTAATTATTAAATTTTTTATAAAATATATATAATACATGACTAAATATAAATTATAAGGTGCATGAATGAAATCTATGCATCCGATTCATGTAAGAATTTTCAGGACGTCCCCTACCCCTATGGCCTGTGGGAGATTATATGATATGACTGGGTACACACTCTGTCCAGAGCCTGCAGAGGAGCTTCTGCAGTGGCAGGGGCCCACCCAAGCATGTTTACACATTATCAGTGGCTTTGACTGTTCTCCACGTGTCCCAATCAAATGAGAGCCGTGCTCTGGCGTACAGCTGGTGGTCACACCATTGCTCTCGTTACCCCATTTGGATAACCTACGGGGGAAATTCTTAGATGAGTCGTGTATTTGAATACGTATAAATTCAATTTTCAAAGTATGTTCGTTGTATATTTTATTTTATTTTAGTTTTTAAAAAATCTGAACTAAAGATATAATAAAATTTTAATATTTTCGTGTATATTTGGAATTTAAGATAAATTTATAAAATAATTCTCCAAAAATAAGTGATGCTGACGTGAACTAATTAGTTATTATTGGCATATTTATATAATTTAACGTATTTTTTTCTACATAGTTATGAAAATCTAATTTTATAAAATATTAACCCTCAAGTTTACGTTAATTGCATTTTGTAACAATAAAAGTGTTGCTTACATTATCAAAATTCAAATTCTTTAACGATATTTTTCATATCTATACAAATAAAAATATTAAATACATATCTATTAGATCAAATATTATAATACCATCACATAATAGGACACTATAGTGGCTTTGTAGAGAGTGCCTTTTTTCTACCTGCAAATGATGACCACCTTTGATGCAATCATTAAAAGGGGCCTGCGCCACCAACTACACAATTATCAAACACTTAATATGATTAGTTGTTTATAATTATATAATTAATATATCTGCACCGGATATTCATTTGATTCCACACAGAAAAATCATGTCCACAGAAGTCGATAAAAGTATACAAATTGCAATATATATATATATATATATATCGTGATGACCCTTTATTACTTGATAGTTTTCTCAAAAGTTTTTTGATTTGTAGTAAAAGAAGTATGATGATTCAGGTATTGCATTGATTGGCTTTAAACATATTTTATAAATAGTTACTATTCATTCAAGCTTTAAATTAAATGTTCTTCACCGTACCAAGACCTTTAAAAACTATTCATTTTACATGATGAATAAATGCATACCATTCCATTTGTTGGAATATTAAACTAGTATACATAAGTCCATGTATCTGGTGTGCATATATATATATATATATAGAGAGAGAGAGAGAGAGAGAGAGAGTTACATGCATGGTGGGTAAGGAATAAATAACGCACACAAATCTAGATACAAGAAAGACCCAACTCTTAAATGTTTAAGTGGTCATTAACAAACTTATAGTTGGATATGATTACTCAATACCAAACGCTTGCATTGCATATATACATATAGCATTTCTTTTTATCTTGTATGTATATGTCAGGCCAATAAATTCATAGACACAACTACAAACGTACTCTAAATATCATTTCTTGTTTCAAACTTTGTTACAAGCTATTCCCTAGCAATCCTAACCCTAACTATGTTTCTTTGCTTTATTTATTTATATATTTTCTTGAAAAGAACCTCGTTATAAAATACCGGCGTATTGCGAGAGAGAAAAAAAAACCGAAAAAGGGAGCATCTAACTCTCTGAAAACAAGTCTACATAGATAAATAATTCCACAAAGCGACATCGTTTGGTATGTTCACACTACATAATTCAAGATTCTACAAAAGGATCCAAGAAAGACAAGTCTCAGGATCATATGCATGAATGGTACTTCAATCTCTACTTTCTTAAAATGAGTAAACAAATCTAATCAGCAACTTGACGCAGGGTCCCGGCTCCACCACTGGTAATAAATAATTATAATATCTTAGATTTGGTCATGATAGATCAGCGAAAATCTGCCGGCTTGCCAATCTTTATGCTCTGTTTGTCTAGAAAATCTGTAATAGCATTCTTTTGCCAGCCCTTGAAACTCCTGCAGCCAACACATGAACAGGGAAGCACAATTACAACTTTCACAGTCTTGCAAGAAAAAAAAAACCGGGATTTTGACATAAACTCGTACTAGTTGTAACTTGGCATGACAAGAAAGAAATTCTTTTAGACTTTGGAGTTCATTATCTCCGTGGTTTCACCATGAATACTGAACTTAATTACGATATTTTGTAGAAATGGTAGTATCTTTAGAGGAAAAACGAACTTATGGTCAAGGTGTGCGATAATATCCCCGCCCGGGAAAGCTGCTTGGGTAGCATCGAAAGCAACTTTGATCGCTTGTTTCCATGTCCCTCCAATACTCTCAGCGGTTACTTTATCTTTCGACTGTCCAGGTTCTTCCATTGGTAAAGAATATCCAGAGATGAGATGCCCCATCCAAAGCTCATCTTTCCTGTGATATTTGCATAAGAGAACGATTCATAATATTAGCAAATGAATCACAAAAGATTGAATTGCAGCACTATTCAGCTGCACACTTAATTAAACTGCCAATGATAATAACCATATTCTTTAAGAAACAACCTTTAAAATAGCACAAAGAAAATAAGACACGATAGTGCACAGATGAATCGGTTGACTTACAGGATCACGTCCATGTGCCGAGGTACATAATGTCCTCCTCCAACACCAAGGAGCACTTTCTTCCGTTCAGTCGAACTGGGATTCAATAAGAAAAAAAGGAAAAAGGAAAAAGAAAAGAAAAAGAATGTCTCAGCATAATTGAGAAAATTATCAGGAGCACTGAATGAATTCGAAGTGTACCTGCTCCAAACTCCAATAGCAGCGCCTCCTCCAAGACCAAGACCTTCCCAAACTAACTTCAACAACATGAATTACAATTTATTAGTTTATAAAATCTTCAACATATACTGCACAACATGCATCGTTACAAACAAGAAACATTTGTTTCATTATTTTTGTGTTTCTTGCAATGTGGTAATGCCTAAATATCTGCCACTTTGAATCGATGGCATGTATAACGAGAAGGGAGAGAGTGTAATGGGCCAACCTATTCAATGTTGTGCAAAAGAATAGACATATACTGATATACACACATTACTGTTTATATGTATACCAACACATAAGTAACATCATCCCCCCCCCAACCCCCACACCACACACACACACACACACACACACACACAGAGTTTCACAGCATTTCCATGTGAAAATATTGATCTTGTAGCAATGTATTTTCAATCATATGCAATTAAGATGTTTTGCATACACTAAATCATGAATATTAACATAAGAATCATGTACTCAACTTGAGCAATGACACGAGCAGCATCCTCCCTTCCCCAGTAGTCTTCTGTACTACCTATTTCAAACAAAGGAAAATTAATTAATCAATACTCATGAATCAAGTGTCTGCCAAAATCGTCAATTCGAGGAAACATACAAAAACATTCATAAAAGTAAAAACTTAATGGACGGCTACACATGTATGCCGTGAACGATAAAGAAAAGTTTTATGTCTAGAAATGAATGAATATGCAGATCCATTTGATAAAGTCCACACAAACATATTTGGATTGCAAAACCCTTTAAGGACTAGGTATAAGGTAAAACATCATTGAAACAGGCAAATGGAAACAAAAACACATTTATGAAATTTTCAACATGGTATTGCAGGACTTAAGCAACAAAGTGAAAAAGAATAATGCAATGAAATTCACACTGAACTATGATAAGTGGACATTTATGGATTGATATATTTCTGCACGAGTAAGAATTCAACAGATATAATTTGTACCTCAAACATAAATTGGAACTTATGATTTTATCAGAATATCAACAGGTTCCAACTTTGCATAAAAACAAGAACTGTTGCATTCAATCTGAGGAAGTATATTAAGCTAGAAAACCTAAGCTCCGCATAAGAAAGAAATTGCAAACAGAGTTCCAGCAAAAAATTGATCCTTGAGTAACAGTAATTTGAAGAAATTTCTTTGTAGGTTAGAAACTTAACAAGCACATCTACCAAATGAAGATTTAGGAAAAGCCAAAAAGAAAGCAAATATTCTGACTAAAATTGGTAGATGCTATGATTTACAGGTTTTACCTATCTCAATAAACATTGCTGGCTTCGTTGTTACAGGTCCATGATGAGTAGCCTCAAAGGTTATCTGCATCGAACACAAAAAATGATGTTAATCAAGACTCTCAAAATTTTGTATACAATGTGCAACTCAAAATATAAACTTCCACAGAATTCTAAAATTTTAAAATCATTACCATAGTTCTCTTCTTTATAATGTAAAAACAAGAGGGAACACAAACTTAGTAAATTCAAAACAAGAAAATGTGAAGAATTTGCGTTATCCAAAACAAGAATGAAAGATGATGTGAAGGAGTTTCCAAATTTCAACTGTCTGAAGATCCCATGCAAGGATAACAGTCTGATGCAGTCAAGTTGTTTCATCAAATTTAAGGCTTTGCATAAGCTATACAAAAGAAATGTAAATAATAACGGACAATGTTACATTCTGAATTCTTGGCTGACAGAAACTAGATAAATAACCTCAAATTCAGGCACTAATTTGTGGGCTTCAGCGAGTTTCTTCAAGTGAATTAGCCATGAGGTCATACGAGGACAAGGCGGTGCTGCCCATCCTGGTTTCCCCCCTTGTGGTAGATCATCTCCATCCTTCAAGTGCGGTACCCCTGCAACAAATTAACCACAAATAAATTAACCTAATCTATTATTTCCAGCAACAAACCAATTTTTTCAGGAAATTGTAAGTTCAACACAAGAAGAAAAAGATTTCCTGCATTCCATGAAAGCTTATGAATCATGATAATGACCTACAGCCTCTTTGGAACCAGCAGCAACAGCATGAAAATGGAGCCTCAGATTAAGAATCACCACCCAATTTCTTCCAGTACCAGTTCAAACCACAAATTTATTCAGGCCAAAAATATTACAAGACACAATCTTTGAAACAGAGGTTGCTGATCAATCTATGATGTAAACCACGCTTTGCAACCATAGATCATGCTTATGACAAAAAGGGATTAGTGTTACAAAACATTTATTTACACAGGAACAATTCCAAACCCAAATAGATTACGCATCCAGCATTAACTTGCATAAATACATAAACACACACATTACCTATTGGGTGGATTGTGAGGGCGGGGCGGCTGGAACTGGCGGCGTGTCGGGATAGGAAAATGAGCTCGCCCACGGGCTCACCAGTGGCAGCTTCCCATCTCACGTCGAGATCGTCTTCTTCAATTATGAACTTTTCTTGCTCCAATAGCCGAACGGAGTCGCCATTCTTGAAGCTTTTGATGCCACGGTCAAGGGTAGGACCGGGCTGCCAACCGGGCATGGCCAAAAGTGCATTCGCGGGTTTGATCGACGCTGGATCACAGGTCGTTGCCACCACTAAAGTCACCATTTTCATCGCTTTCTTGGGTTGAAATTTTCTGCTTAGAACGCGAGATCAATCGTACTGTGAGCTCGCTTTCTGGGAATATATGTATTTATACAGGTTTTGCGAAATGGTTCGCCGATTGTTGTAGTTTGATTATTACATTAATTTCTGCAATTTTTTTTAAAAAAAAAGAAATTAAAAAAAGGGGAAAAAATTGAAAAATTGTTGCTGCCCAGGATCGAACTGGGGACCTTCAGTGTGTAAGACTGACGTGATAACCTCTACACCACAGCAACATGTTGTGGTACGAATGATGTTTTATACTATTTATTTGTTTGCACAGGGGACGTGAATAACATGGTCCACCGCCATGAATTGGCTCGCGAGAACGCGACAGATGTTCAATTCGTCTACCATTCAGAAGCTCTGTGTCATGGCCATGGCCCCTAAACCTCAACCCTTCCGCCACTGTGAGCCCTCTCTCTCTCTCTCTCACGGCACACACACACAGTGTTACTTTATCGCCTTCACAATTGACACACACAAGATCATTCTCGCAACCCGCAAACTAATTCATTGACGCATTTTATCGAACAGTTGCAGAGACCACGCTGCAGGCAGCGGCCGCCAAGAAGCCCAGAACGTTGATCACCAATGCCGCTGAGTCTGACCCAAGTCCGATGAGGGAAGCCTTCTCCAAATACGCTAGTTATCTCAATGACCTGGTACTGTACTTTTTCCCTTTTTGCGATCTTGTTGTGATGGTGCACCTTCGGACATTTTCATGAATAAGAGTGTGGCATTTGTAGAAATATGGGAACTTTTGGTTTCAATTCTGTGGTTGTTGAAATCTTTTGGGGAGAGCGTACCACGTTGTGTATGGGTTGTTTACTTAGTTGTTTGATTAATGAAGATTTATTGCCCTAGTTTTGCAAGACTCCTGATTTGAATGTATGGAGTTTAATATTTGTTTGTTAATTTTCTAACTTCTGTACTTTTGACGATACGGATCATCATCGTTTTAGGTTTACAAAAGCCTTCTTTTAGTCTATCTTAATCTAAACTTTCAAGAAATAGGTAATGTTACACATTTTAACTTTTTGATGTTTGACACATGGTGAGATGCAGCCATGCAGGGCATGTCATATTGTCAATAGTTTTACTTGTTACCCTTTGCTTTAGATTACAGAAACCCATAACATGATATCTTGTGTGGGTATGACATTTGTGAAGTTTGTTGATTGGGTTGAAAGGAAACTAAGAGGTTTTCAATACTCAACAACTTATTCTAGGTGATTGCTTTAGATTGTTATTAGGTTGCAGTTAATTTAAAAAGCAAGCAGTGCTTTTTTCCCCTTGAACAAGTCATGCATGAATTTGACTTGTGCTCCTTAGAACAATGCATGCCTTTTTTGTTTTTGCTTGAATCGATATTTTCTCACTTTTTAAGATGCACAGACATGCACCTAACAGGAATGCTGCTAAGGTATATATTTGATTACTTCCGTTCATTATGCACTGCAGAATGACAAGAGAGAAAGGGTGGTGAAAGCAAGTCGGGATATAACTATGAATAGCAAAAAGGTCATATTTCAGGTGCATAGGTAAAAGGAAATAGTTTCTATTTTTTTCTTGTGTGTGTGTGCACGAGCGTGCGTATTTGTGCTAATGGCTGCATATTTCTTTCCTATGCTTTTGGGATAAGCCAATAGTGATTAACATCTTCTTGTCCGACACTTTTTCAGTACCTTTGGACAACAAAATTATTCGATTGTGAAATTATATGTCATAAATTTTTAAATTGAGATATAGAAAGTTAGGAGCAGATGAAGATCAGTAACAATTGACAGTTCCATGGACTCTTTCTAATGGCAATTAACATGTGATTGTGCAAGGAGACTTGATTTTAACTATTTTCATACTCTTTGTTTCCTTCTAGCTTCTTTTATGAATTCGTTCCAGTAGAATCTACCTTGAAGAGAAATTACCAACTGTTTAACCCTCTCCAATAACAGGATTAGTAAACACAACAAAGAGGAAGTTTTAGACAAAGCAGAGAAGGATTTAGTTGCTGTGATGGACCAGCATATATCTCGTTTAAATAAAGAACTGCAAGGAACAGACTTTTGGAAGCTTAGACGAGCCTACTCTCCTGGGGTATCCATATTCTACCTTTTTTAACTTCCTAAGGCTGCATAAGGTATTGCAATCTCAATCACTTTTTGCTTGTAGGTTCAAGAATATGTTGAAGCTGCCACATTCTGTAACTTCTGCAAAACAGGCACACTTTTGAATCTCAATGAGATCAATGCTTCCTTGCGGCCACTGAGTGATCCATCTGTTGAGCCTTTGCAGATTAATGTTCTTGACTATCTATTGGGGGTAATTCTCTGAAATTTGTGTGGGCTTGCACACACACATAGAAAAGAGAAACAAAAAAGAATGATATATGATACTGCAATGGCTTTACTAGTCTCTAACACCTGTTATTGGTTCTTCTTATTCAGCTTTCAGACTTGACAGGAGAGCTGATGAGGTTAGCAATATGCAGGATATCAGATGGCGAAACCGAATTTGCTCAGAAAATCTGCAGATTTGTGCGTGAAATCCACAGAGAGTTGACTCTTATTGCTCCAAAAATGGATGACTCTTCGGACATGAAAACGAAGATGGATACAATGCTCCAAAGTGTAATGAAAATAGAAAACGGTATGGTCTTACTTTTCTTTGTAGAGATTTTGGTATTTTTTCTTGATACTTTTTGTCTAAACCTATTAGAAACATGCAGCATCTCTAAAAGTTACTACCAGAATTAAGTTGTTATAATGTTGAAAGAGTGAACACATTCGTAACAAATTTTCAGTGTGTATCAGAAAAACTGTCTCACAGGGCATTGTTAAATTTTTCTTTCCGCCATGGCCTTTCATTAAATTGCTTGATTTTTTTTTTCTCTAGCAGTTTCCCATGCTGGAAATAGTTAAACGACTTGAAGCTTTTTGATATAATTCTTATATTGGCAGTTGCTGAAAGTGAATGGTCATTTAAGACCAGAAACAAAAGAGATCTATATTTATTTCCGTTGTATTTGGAATAATCTTTTCACAAGGAAATGTGTGGTCTATTCTTGCTATCTCTTTGAAGATAGAGTCTTATAACTTGCTTGTTGTGCAGCTTGCTTCAGTGTTCACGTCAGAGGATCAGAATATATTCCATTTCTTGGATCTGAAGGGGCAAGCTTCTCTTTGCTGGGAGTGCCTGACATTGAATGACGAAATGCCTAGAACTGTCAAATTTCATTCACTCATTGCATCTTTGCCTTCTCTAGCTGCAGCTGTTATCGGGAGAAAATTGACAGAAATCATGTTTACAGCAACTGGGAAGCCAATTTTCTTCTGGCTTCTCTTGATCAGCCCATTCCGCTCCTGCAAACCTTTGCTGAAGGTGCATATTTCCTGCCTGCTAAACAATAGATCACGAAACTATTTGCATTTGTCAAGTCTATTGCATGTTGTTAGATAGTAATGAATCTTTTGCTTCTTATGTGATGAAGTAGTACGATGTAAACGGTAATTTGAATGATTTTCTTCGATTTTACTTAAAGTAAGCTAAGTGACAGAGTATACTTCTCCATCTCTTTAGAACAAAAGTTGTGTTTCATTATTCCTACCGCAAAACCATTTCCCTTGTTCTTTTGTTAGAATACGTGTAGCCTATGTTAGTACTTTGACCAGAGTTAATGTTATAAGAAATATTCAACTGGGACTATACTCGAGAAATTCCACATCGGGGAAGGAAAAGATCTAAAGCATGTCATGTCACTTTTTTCCTTTTTTGCTTTCTCGTGTTTCGGACACGCTCACATGAATGTTTGGAGATGCAACCCTTTATCGTCGTGGATCTAATGATATGTACATTTCATTCCAATAATTATGTAAATAATTATGTCATGCAATGCTATGAAAGTGGTGGAAATGTGGTCCTGCCCATAGTGAAAATGGACCACTTCTTTAAACGAGGTTTAGTTAGTGGTAAATGGATTGGCACCGATTTTTGCATGTTGATAATATGTTCTATTGACTATAATTGATGATTGAGGGATGGAACTATAATGGATTTTTGGGGAAATTCTAGTCCGCACTAGATTCGGCCACATCAAAATTAATTCATGGCAAAATTTGTGTATATTTAGGAAATAATACTTGCTATATGATTGGTGGGGTGTGGTCAAGTTGGGCTCAGGCAAGAATTTTACTTGATTTCAGTTGTTAGTTGATTGACTTGCTCAGTCTAGATTGAATTATTTACATGGATAGGAAAGAAGTTATATATGTGTTGCTTCTTCAATTTTAAGGAAAGTTGAAGCCGTAGCGATCAATCACATGACAAATATAATTGCACTTGACATATGATTTATTTGGTTCACTCAAGTTATGTTTGGGCAAAGAAACTTTCAATATGTTAATAATTGTGCAACTAATTCTATGGTTAATAGGTTTAAATTCAAATTTTATTAGTATCCCTAGATGAGTGGAGTTCGAGTTGAGCATAAGAAGTTTGTATTTTAGAGCTCGAAATCCAACTCGATCTGTTTTTTAATATATAATTTAAACATTTAAATCATAAATAACACAGTTATTTTATACAAATCTATTATCAATATTCCATTATTATTTAGTATCTGTATATTTGAAAAATATTAAACATTAAAAAAAATGAAAAAGGCTTGTGAGCTAGCTCATGAGTTTTCGAACAATTAAAACTGCGCTCGAGTTGAACTAAAGTTGAACTGACTTATTATGTTTATAAATTGGGTCTAGGGTTTAGGGCAGATCGCTATCCGGTCAAGAAAACGGATTGGTTAGACTCTTAAAATTAGAAGCTCTTCAAAACCGGTGTATTTTGAGTTGAACCAATACTGGGTCATTAAAATTGGTCGGGTCACTTCATAATAAAAATTAAGTGCCAAAATAGTGAATCCTAAAGTTATTTCCTTCCCCATCTCTCATTACATCAATCGATTCACAAATTTTTCTTATCACAAATCACAAATTATCTACCAATTCTATAGAATTTGATGATGATGTAGCTTTTATGAAACATGGATGCCATTTTATTTTGCATCTTTATGGTCTAAAATTGTTATTAAGAACGTTAGTATGCTTTATTTATGACAATTAAAATTCCTTAAGCAAATTTTTTCTTATATTAATTTTGAATGGAATGTGTTTCTTTTTTTTTTTTTTTCCTCTTATAAACTTGTTTGATCATTAAATTATATTTTTATTGTTGTTTATAATATTTTTTGCACTTTTGGTTTTAAATATTAATTTTAAACATGAAAAATACACAATTTTTTTATTATTTATTATTTTTGATATATTAAATATTATTTATGATAAAATTATAATGTCGCTTGTTCGAACACAATTAACCCGATGGTCGGATCAATGACCCTTTATACAATTGATTCTCCGATTTGATGAACTATTCGGATTTTAAAACATTGATTACAAAGACTAGCACAAGATAAAGCGCGTTACCAGAATTGTTGATAAAAACATATCGGCCTAGAAGAGGCAAAATTAGCACAACATGGTGCTTAAAGTCGTGCAATTCTTATGAATCTTGAAAGTGCAATTGTGTTTTGTTCCTGGACCACTGAACACGCCTTTATTGCTAGTTGTAACACACTAGTGCCCGACCTGTAATCGTCCTAAGCTCCACTATACAGTTTTTACCAGTTACTTCTTCAAGTTGCCTGCTTAATTGGACCCTTTCAACTTCAATTTGGAACTAATTATACAAGTTTGAAATTCACCTTTATTTATTCTCATTCTTATAGCTATACTTGTGCGAGTCTTGAATTGTAGTTGTATTTTAATAATTTTTTTATTTTATTATTTTTCTTCAATTCATTTTTTTTCCATTAAAACCCATATTATACAATTGGTTGCAGTGCAAATTATTGGATGAAAATATAATAATATTATAATTAAAATAAATTTCTAATTAACATCATAAAGTGTGATCTAAAAATATTTAATTTGGTCGGTGTGTGCTCACTTATGTGGTATATTGCAGATCGAAATTTTTGATTCCCCTTTGTATTCTATTGTGTTGATGCACAACACGTGTACAAAGTAAAATCCACGGTAACATCTCTCGTGCACTCAACCTAATGGAATATGCGGATAAAATAAAAAAGTGAAAATATAGATAGTCTTGTAAATTGAATATACGGATAAAATAAAAGAAGTGAAAAAATATAGATGGTCTCGTACTTACAAAGTACGCTTGGGTGTAACATATTTTTTAGAATGAAAATTTCTTGGGGTTTTTAGCTAAGCCTTTTTCAATCCTTTTATGTGCATAAATGATGGAGAGGGACCGATGATTTCGATAGTAACAGTTGTCCCTATCAAATAATATGTCACGTACATTTATATTTTATAAAAATTCAATCAATAATTCGTCGATATTCCTAGCTCCAAGCCCCGTAGGATAAACCTAATACAATGAGTTAATTATTAGTTCTTATATGAACAATTAATATAAACGTATCGAATTTGTAATTAATGCATAAACGTGTTCCTTTTAACTTTTCGGTTTTTGCTAAATATTAGGTATTATCAAAACAATAATAAAAGTTTGTGAGAGCTAATCGTGGGCGGAGAGGGAGACATGTTTTAGTGGGGTCCAATGACCCCACTAATTTTTTTTTAAACTTAATTAATCATGTAATGAATTTCTAAGGAAAAAAATTATAAAATTTGAATTTTATTTGTTATTTGACCCTGCTCAAAAATAAAAATCCTTATATAGTGGGGTCAAAACACCAATTTCATTATTATATTTTATAAATTTTGAATTTTTTGTATTTTTAGGATCGTCTCTCTCCTCTTTCCTCTCCCCATCAATTGTCGTGTTTTTGTTCTTTCCTAATCTCTCTCCTCTTTCCTTCTCCATCCTCTATCTAATTTTTTTTTAGGTTTCTTTCGTCTTTCCTTTATCAATTTTTTAACTATTTTTCTTATTTATTTTTATCATATAATTTTATTTTGACTTAAAGAGTATTTCTCTATTATAAATTTGAGAAAACACTTTACAAATAATTGTTATATTATTAAAGTTCATATATATATATATATATATATATATATATACACGTATATACTTAGTATATATAAATATATACATGCGTAATTAAGAGGGTCACTACAAGAAAATACTGTATTTTCGGCCAGATTTTCGGCGAAATTTCGGCGGATCGCGTCTGCCGAAAAATCTTTCGTCGCTATATAATTTTCGGCGGAATTTTCGGTGGAAATATTTAGAGATTAAAAAAAATAAATAATAATTATTTTCGGCGGAATTTCGGCCAAAATTCAGCCGAAAATTAATAATTTTGTTTAAAAAATAATAATTATACTAACTCTTAAAAGCGGAAAACAAAATTTAAAAATATCATTGTTTAAAAATATTATAATCTGTTTTTTATTTTGTATTTAAATTCAATTTTTTTTTTATTATTTTTCGGCGGAATTTCCGCCGAAATTCCGCCGAAAACAAATATATTTTTTTTAAAAATTATTTATTTTCGGCGGAATTTCGGCCAAAATTCCGCCGAAAATAAATAATTTTTAAAATATATTATAATATTATTAAAAAATTTTTATTTTAAAATATATTATAATATTATTAAATTTTTATTTTCTTTTTTTTCGGCCAAAATTTCTGCCGAAAAACCGCCGAAATTTTAAATTAATAAAATTTTATTTTTTTATTATTTTCGGCGGAAATTTTCGCTGAAAATCCGCCAAAAATTTGAATAATTAAAATTTTATTTTTTTAAAATGTTTCGGCGGAAATTTCCGCCGAAAATCCGCCAAAAATTATTAACCGTAATTTATTTATTTATTAATTAATTTTTCGGCGAAATTTCCGCCGAAATTCTGCCGAAAATTTCGAAAATTTTTTAATTAATATTTTTTTTAATTTCCGCCGAAAATCCCCCGAAAATTTTCTGCGGAAAATTCCGCCGAAAACATCAGCCGAAAATAGCGCATTTTCTTGTAGTGGGTGTTTGGCTAAGCTTATTTAAAACATCTTATAAGCTCCTACATCTTGTAAGATGTTTGAAGAGCTTATAAGATATTGGATCTTATTTTAAAAATAAATTATTAAAGTGTTTGGATAAATAAGAAGGGGTATAGCTTATAAGATGTTAGTAATGTCAATATTGTAATTAATTTCGTTGAAAATAAAGGAGTTTGACAGATCTTAAAAAATAAGTTGCTACCTCCTTACTTTTTTAAAAATGGTTTATAAGCTCTTAAACATCTTATTTGAGGAGCTTATAAGTTCCTCCTCCAAAATTTTTTAAAAGTTTATAAGATGTTTTGAGGAGCTTATAAGCTTAGCCAAACACCCTCTAAGTCAATATATAAGACCTAAAGCTCATCACTTTCTTTTTAGTTTCTCCATTTTTTTTTCTAAACTATACACATTCCACATTACCAACTAGATGGAATATTTACTTGAATTTATGTTTTGAGAATTTTAATACAATATTTGTTTTATTATTTAGTGACAGTAAATGCAAATGAATCGAGTTTGTTCGTGAGTCTAATTATTCGACTCAGTCTCAAGTTCAAAGAATTCAAATTAAATAATTTTTGTTCATAGACTCATGAGTCTTTTGTTTTTTTAATATTATGTTTATATTATATAAAATTATAAAACAATACATCAAAGTTTGAACTCAAGTAAAACAAATGAAAATTTTTGGGTTTTAGCTCAATCTCGAATCCAAACCTTTAGTTCATTTGCAATTTTGAGCCAAACTAGTTAAGCCGAGTTCAAGCCTTATTTTTATTGTCTCGTTGAGTTTTAATTTGACCTGAAATCTAAAGATATACCTGATTTCAACCCAACTTAAGTTATTTGTATTCTTAATGATAACCCCACTGAGAAAAAATCCTGACTCCACCACTCCAATTAACTGACTAATTAGCTGAGAATAGGCAGGTAAAAATAACAAATTATTCGGACAATATTCTTTAGCAAATTTCATATTATAGTCCCAAAATGACCCTTTCATGCATGATATCGTGTAATTCCTGTCATGTAAACGACAACAATATTGGTACAGGACCACATGATTAATATCCCTCGGCAAATCCTTTTTAAGTCACCTCATTTTCAATAGCTTTAATTTGGTTTTGAATGAATATTCCTTGCTTCTGTATGCAGATAACTTAGATTCCGTTAAAGTTAAGCTTCCACAAAAATTGTTCTTACTGTCTCAATTATTGTCCTGGTATGATAACTAATATCAAAAATCGCCCTGATAGGATCCTCCATTTTAAAAAAAATAATTGATCTTTTATTTTATAATTCACATTCATATCATGTGTATAAAATTACTTTCTTAATTATACATTTGATTTGAAATTTTTACATCTGGCCTATATCCATACATTAGTTTAGGAGATGAAACACGATTTGAAATAGAATATTTAATGTGAAAATCGCCAATTCCCAACCCCAATTTTGGATATTCTATCGTAGAACTATACAACATCTTCTATTGTATTCACCTATATACGCTACGTGTATTGGTGAGCAGTTATGTGTATTGGTGTCCTGTTGACATAAGAAAATAATATCATTAATTTTTTTTCTAAATCATAAGTTTTTTTCCCTTTTATTATCTCAACCAAGCATCAATACACATGCATTACAAGAAAATACTTCTTTCACTAATAGAAATTTTGTGATTGAGAAATTATATCATAAATTTAAGGTATTTATGATTAATTAGTGACAGAATTTAATGTAAACAAAACTATTGAAACAATCATTGACTAAGAATTTAGTAACATAATTGTTATAAACTTAATCCGTCACAAAATTTAAATTTATAGTGTATTAGTTTCGTCACTGAACGTCATGCATTGATCTTGTGGTGACATACGTCGTTGCAGTAGAAGATGCTCCATGTACAATTGGGTAGCAGAAAATCAGTACTGTCCCAACTCCCCACTTTCCCTTTTCCTTTATATATACCAATATTACCATGCATAACTCCATGTAAACACAAACCCTAAATGCTCCAAAAACACTCTTTAACTGTCCAAAGTAAAAAAAAAAATGCCATCTGAAATCATTCCAGCACCCCCAAAGTACCTACAAGAGGAAGAAACTTTAACCCAAGAATCCAGAGACTTGATCTCCACTCTACCAAAAGAAAACGGATGGCTCGCGTCTCATCTCTACCAGTACCAGGATTTCTGGTACTCGGTCAGGCATCTCCAGGGCGTGGTCGCCTGTCAAAAACACTTCCACCTTCAAAACTCCGACATTTTTCTGGTCACCACGCCCAAATCAGGCACAACATGGCTGAAAGCACTCATTTTCACCCTGACGAACCGGGCCCGATATCCCATTACCAAGAGCCACCCTCTACACATCAAGAACCCCCACGACCTCGTCCCCTTTCTGGAAATCAAACTCTACGTCGACAACCAAATCCCTGATCTCTCCTCGTTCCCATCTCCCCGTCTCTTTTCGACTCATTTACCTCATTCCTCTCTGCCAGATTCCATCCAGAAAAGCTCCAAATGTAAGATAGTTTACTTGTGTAGGAACCCGAAAGACGTTTTCGTGTCCTTGTGGCACTTCACGGACAGGCTGAGGCCTCAGGAGAGGGGGAACAAGTCGATTGCAGAGGTTTTCGACATGTTCTGTCGGGGGGTGAGCCTGTTCGGGCCCTTCTGGGACCATGTCCTGGAATATTGGAACTTGAGCAGAGAAAACGCCGACAGGGTGCTTTTTGTGAAGTTTGAGGACTTGAAGGAGAAGCCTGGATTTCATTTACGTCGCCTGGCGGAGTTCCTAGGGTGCCCGTTTACGGCGAACGAAGAGGAATCGGGCCTGGTGGATGAGATACTGAAGCTGTGTAGCTTTGGCCATTTGAGCGGACTCGAGGTTAACCGGAGTGGGAAATTGTCGTCCGGCGAGAAGAATAAAGCTTTTTTCCGACGGGGGTTGGTCGGAGATTGGAAGAATTATTTGGTCCCTGAGATGGTTGAGAAACTTGATCGGATTACTCAGGAAAAGTTCAGTGGATCAGAGTTGATATTATAATTGTTATTTTTCTCCGAGGAATTATAAATTTCGTCAACATCGATCAGGGGGATTCTTGATTTTCTCTTTGTTTCAATTGATTAATATTGTTGAAGTTTGTGGACGTTATATATGTATAATACATTAATGTCCTGTATTAAATACTCTTGGTCATGCATGCAGACGTGTATCTCTGTTTTTTTCGTTTAAGTTAATATGATTTGATCTTTATATTCATCCCTCCTGATCTTCTTTCACGAATAAGTATGATGGATTATTTTTGGCTCGTTCCCAAATTTGGATACAAATGCGCACGCAATAAATTTTGTTAAAAGTATAATAACATTTATTGTATGATTGATCACTTTATATTAAATATTATATATACTGCAATCACCTATGTGGTGGGAAATTCTAGCCCAGACTCGGTTCACCCAAACCATTATTAATTACGTGGAAAGTGTTTTACACTTATCATGTGAATGATCAATAATTTAGAAAAAGTGATCAATCACTTGGCAAATGCAATACACTTACCATATGATTTGTTGGGTTCGGTCAAACTAGGTTCGAGTAAGAATTTTTCCACGTTACGTGATAAGTATATACAATTCAATCAAACTCGATTTAAGTTAGAATTTTGAAAAATATCTAAGTTTAAACAAGTTGGTATGGTATGAGTAAAAAGCTGACGGGATCGTATCTCATGGAAGAATCATCCTCGACTACTACTATTCTCAAAAGTTGTCGCTTGCTTTGTTTCTTTTCCTTTTTCCCTTTTTCATTTTTGGGTTAAGGGGGAAGTTTTTTTTTTTTTTTATTGAAATTCAACTAGTGTGCGTTAATTTGTAAGATGAAGTAAAATAAGATTTTGTTTTTTGCGGTAATAAATTTCATAAATTCTGAGCACCTTCAGGCTTTTACTTGCCGAGGACTTCATTTTTTTTTTCTTTTTTTTTTGGTTTTTGTTATGGGGCATCCCTATATATATATATATATATATATATATATATATATATTGAACTAATGAGAACTAATGAGGCACTACTATATTGAGTCTAATTAAATTGAAAAATCCCATGAAATAAAAATTAGAACAAAAGATCCAGTGAAATATGAAAACTACCAGAGAAAATCTTCAACCAATAATGTAATTTACACGCGTCATTTCTAGATGTATGATAGTTTTTTAGACTTGCAAATTTATCCTTTTAGTCTTATTATTATTATTATTGGTGGTGGTGGTGAATATATACCCCTAGTAGTAGTATAATTCAATCGTTTATTTCTATATATACTCATATGCTAATCTCTTCTTATAAGTAAAATGGATAGAAAAAAAATCTAGTTTACTCATATCTCCATAATTTATAAAGAAACAAAAATATAAGTAAATATATTAACTTTACTTATGTTAATGAGCGTGTATTATACTTATAAATATGTATATATATGAACAAAAATTTCAATTAGATAAGTTATATAAGTTTTTTTTTATTTTTTATTTATATAAATATATTCAAATATTCGGATGAACGGATTTGGATATTCAATTTGGATATCCACAATTTTGTATGATTTTTAAAAATATGAAATGGATATGGATATATCCGAATCCGCAAAATATCCGTTGGATTCGAATTTGGATATTAGGTTTTAAATATCCAACGGATTCAGACACAGATACGGATATCAAAAAATTTAATCGGATACAGATTCGGATACTTCATATTTGCTCCGTTTACACCCCTACTTTTAACCTTAAGTTAAATTTACAAATCACCCGATGTTAATTCTAATTAGTACAAAATACCTCGTGTTAAAAAAAAAAAGTTTAAAACCCCTCATATTTTAAAAACTAGCACACGGCCCCTCATGCACCACAACTCCCGTGTCTCATAAATCAGCTGTAAATGTGTGTCAAATTTTGAAGGTTAGGGTTTGGGGTTTTTTTCTTATTTTATTTTTTGGATCAAGTTTTTTCCTCTGTTAAATAAACAAAATGTATTGTTATTCTCCAATTTTCTAAAAAAAGGATAAATTTAGGAATTCGTACCCACATGTTCAAAAAAGACACACAGGTGGCAGTGTGCTGATTTTTAAAAACATAAGGAGCTTTAGACTTAACTTTTTTAACATAAGATTTTTTGTGCTAATTCAAATCAACAAAGGGGATTTTGTAAATGTAATTCTTTTTTTTTTTTTTTTTAGGTTAGACAAGGACTTTGTTTAAGTTGTATTTGAATTGATGAATTTTGAAATTAGACTTTTACGTCATTTTTTTTTTGTCGAAACACTTACATTAATTATCACAACATGACATCAATTATCATTAAGTAATATATTAATTATCAATCGCTATCGGTAACTATTACAATTATTAATAGTTAACCAACTATTATGAAATAGAATACGAAGTATTGTGAAAATAGAAATATAAACTCATACGTGTTGGTGTGGAATAAAACCCAAGATTATGAAATCCATTTTTCGACTAACGCGGTATATGTTAGATCTACTTACATATAGAATAATTCATTCGTAGTCTTTCTTCTAAATAATTCCATCTAAATGCAGCTTAATTAATAGGATTAATGACAATCAACTCAAATATTTTGTAATATTTTGACGCGTATAACACTTTTTATTATATTTATCAATATACATTACGTGTATTGGTGGGAGAGGAAAAAACTGTTAATTCTTTTTTAAAAAAAGTTAATTGAACATTAATACAAGTAATGTGTATTAATGAATTCAAAATGTTACAAAAATCCAAACTGATCCACAGTACTTGCTTTCACAAAAATTTTCGCCCCACTTTTTGAATCATTAAAATGGTCCTTCTTTAGATGTTTTGAACACAGATGGGCAAAACAGAAATAGATCAGGCAGAAGGGCCCAAGAGAATTGTGGGCCTATTCAAGGCATTAGGCTGGACCATTTGGTTTCCAGGTACTGGGAATGATCCTGAGCTCAAATTTGGACTTTTTCATTTTTCTCGGTGGAATCTAACAAAGATCTTATATTTGTGGTGGAACTTAGATTTATATTATATTTGAGATATCTCACATAGTAAACTCGAAAATTGAAATAAAATAAAATAAAATAAACAAGAAGCCTTTAAATAATTATGTGTTGGAACCCATGTATGTGGATCGGTAAGAAAAAGTTGGAATAGTTGCAATTCTCATAATACACTTATTAATTATTTCGTTAGATAAATTTTAAAAGTGTTCGCTATTTTTCTTTTTTTATGCATGAATTAAAAACAAATGACGAAAACCCTCAAATCCGGGTTTCATCATTTAAATTTAAAGGTAATGCAGTAAATTACATTGATAAATAAGAAATCAGACCCAAATTTTATAAAAGGGTCATAAAAACTTCTATTATATATAACAATGAGTGGGATACTCGTGCAATTCGGATAGTGTGTATTTTAGAGAGAATGATTAACCAAATTGATAAGTATAATTACAATTGCTATATAATTTGGTGTATGCAGCTAACTTGACTTCAAACAAAAACTTTTTATTGTGACAACGTAGCACACAATAAATTATTTTTTTTCCATCTATAGCACGGCATGCACCTATTAAAGACCATCAAGTGTTAGTTTTCACTACAAATTTAGTTTTCACTACTAAATTTGCCTATAATACACACACACACACACACAATTTGGCTATGTAATATATAAATTGCACCCACTTCTCAACCAACAAATTTTGATTAATAGGCCAAATTAAACCATAGGATTCTCTGACGAGAAAAACGTGCCACCCTTTTTCTTTGGACAATTGGCGATTGATTAGATGCGAAGCAAGCATCATTAAAAGTTGGTTTCATTGAATTGTTAGTTCGTTAGTTGGGTGACAATAAAATTGAACCAATTGTACCTCGTATCTATGTTGAGAATCATGGTGGGGTAAATGGCCTTTTCAATCAATTTAATTTATTATTCCGTGTACGATATATATATATATGTATGTATATACAATTATAATTTCCTGTTTTGCGACGAACTCTTGAAATATATATTAGAATATTAGAGCATAATATCTAGTAACATGAAATCATATATTACGATAAAAAAAATTTGTGTGACTGACCAATATTTAAATTCAACTATATATACTTTTATAGAAGAGAAACATTTGGAGATACATAAAACAAAGTTAAGGTCATGATTACTCTTAATACAAATCCTAGTGAAGCTTTTTCGGTGCTGGCGACAATTTGATTGGAGCAGTCATACATCCTCAACTTTATAAGTTTTTATAATATTTTATGGACGTATGATGTTTTATCAACAAAAATACGAAAAACAAAAAGTTTGGTATTTTATAAGAATCTAATCTTACCTCCAATTCATTAAATAATACTTGGCCGGATAATGTTAAATAACAAATACGTCCAAATTTACATACATACATATATATATATAGAGAGAGAGAGAGAGAAAGAGAGAGATCTATATATGTACGTAGATTTGGTGCTAGGGACAATGAAAAATGAATGTGTGATTGAAACGTGAAAAGTAACGACAGTCCGTAAGGGTTTGGGGATTGGCTGTTGGCAACCTACCGTGTTGCACCTTGTCCTTGCTTCTCATTCTACGATAGCGTACAACATGGCCCATACAGTTTGTACGTATAATTAGTTATTGCTAAACTTTAGTGTATGTAGCACAATTCAAAATTTTCTGCAACACAATTATGTCACGTCTTTTACTATATTTATGGACGATCAAGATGATAAAAATGAATTTTTAAATTTTTTATGATATTTTATGACAGATATGTGCCTATTTTAAAAATAAAATAGCAATTCCATCAATATAATACAATTTAGATAAAAAAAAATTAATTGTCTAAACAATAAAAAAAAGCAGAAAATGTTATTTTAGTCGGTCAAAGAATAAAAATGGGGTAAAGATCTATGCTTTTCCTTCATCTCAAATCGGAGGATAGGGACACAATAAAAAATCTTATATTTTTTTTATTCATATTGTAAAATTATAGAGTGACAAATTTACCTTAAAATAAACACATAATTGTCACGTAATACCATTTTAGATAAAACCCATTGTAAAGCTCACTAAGAAATGAACGTGGAACCAGATTTTAAATTTAGGGACTGTAAAGTCACAAATGGTATTTTAAAAACTAATATGATATCAAAATGAAATATTGATGATTAAATATAATATTTACCAGAAAAAAATTATAAGTATACAATTATGTTCACTTTACTTTATAGAATACCTGAATATTAATCAATATTTTAAAAGGTAAAGTATATTTGATATGTTAATTAATTAATCGTTCATATTTAATAAAATAATTTAAAATATACAAATTCGAAAATGCCACTAAAGTGGGTTGATTAATTAGGTGGCACCTAATTCGAATTCACGCTTGTTGCCCTGGGAAAGTAAGAGGCGTCACGTCTGAAGAAAATTACATTGGATTTGGAAGAACCGTAACAAAAGCAATGTAGGATTTTTTATTTTTTTTAAGAAGAAAATGGAATCAGAATCTCTGGAGGAAGTCGAAATCATGCAGGTCTACCTTAAGTGTACTAAATAATAAGAACTCATCCAGTCAAATAGTTATCCGTCAAGAAGCCCTTCGTCTAGTGACAAGAGGGAGGCCCGATGATTACAAAGTTATAAATTCAACTTCCACCATATTGAGTACTAATCAATTGAATAATGAGTAATGAGTAATGACAAGCTTAGCTCCGCCACACCTGTCGTAGGAAATACCACGATAGCCTTGCTTTGGCGTGGACATACATACATGTAACTAGTATTAAGCAATTGAACTTTTGCATTATTGTTTATATATATTATTAGTTTGTTTTATAGTCTAATATTCCTGTAAATATCTTTATTTATTGTAAATTTATATTGTCACAGATACCCTAGCCCGTGAGTCTATGGATGTGAGAATTGGGTTTGAATTCATCGAATGTACCTTTAAATTGGACTCCGAACATTTCATCCAAAAAGATGTCAAATGATTGTATTTGAGGTCTTGAACCAAAGCTTGTAAGATGCTCAATGTATCTATGCTTGTGTGATATTGGACAAGGTGTCACATATATGATCTTTGACTTCATTAGAAACAACTTAAATTTTTAAATGAAATGATCATTTAACATGATATCGAAGTATATTTCAACCATTTTCTGCTCGGTAGAAAGTCCCTCACCATCTGTTAATAGTGTCTTTGTAGCTGAAATATAGTCAAAACCAAGTTTTGTACGGTGCAAGTCCCCTACCAATAGTTTCATTCATTCTAAACATGTCCAGTTCAAATTTGACAGTTGTCCTAGATGAGGTGGTCATTTAACATCAATATTCTAAAAAATGGACCGAACACCGAACCGGCCGCCTTATTGGTCACCGGTTTGATCGGTTCAACCACCGATTCAACCGGTATGACGTCATAAATATGTAATAATTATTAAATTAAATTTTTATATAAAAAATCATAAATACATGAAAAAAAATTAGAAAAAACCCAATAATAATAATAATAATAAACCAAGCAAGAATTTTACCTTACTATTTAATAAAAATCTAACTTATCATTCATCCCAAAGCCAACAATTAACAATTAACATTCAAACATTCAAGCATATTTACAATGAGTACATATATATATATATATATATATATATATATATATATTCAAATTCACGAATAATACAACTCCATTATACAAAATATATTAAAACAAATCAAGGTTGTTGCATATAATAAAAAGACTCCATATAATAAACTATAACAACATAAATTACAACAACTCCATATAATAAAAATAAAAATTACAAAAAAAGAAACCAAAGCTGAAAAGAAACAGAGAAGAGAACGAAAAGAAAACCAACCACTTATCTGTTGCAGACGCCGGCGGAGAGGTGAGGCACAGCGGAGAGGCGAGGCGTTGCGTGGCGGAGAGGCGAGGCGCGGCACGGTGGAAGGGACTCGACGGATGGTGGAGAGGCGAGGCGCGGTGCAGCGCAATGACAGAGGCTAGGGTTCATAATTTGTTTAGATTTGTGACTTTTGTCTGAGAAAACAAAAAAGAAGCAAATAAAAAGAAGCAGAATTGAGAAAACAGAAAAGAAGCAGATAAAAAGAAGCAAAAATGAGAAAACAAAAAAGAAGCAGATCTGTTCACTTGTTTAGAAAAGTGGAGAACAAATCAGAAAAAATAAAAAAATTATAACAGCTCACCGAACTAGTCCGTGAACTGGGACCGGTTCGATCGATTTTTCACCTATTTTTTCCGGTTCGAGGCAGGCCGAGTCAGTGCCGGTTTTGGAGGTTAGTTCGGACCGGACTAGGTGCCGGTCACCTATCGGACCAGCCAGTCCAGTCCAATTTTAAAAATATTGTTTAACATGGTATCGGAGTCAGACCAAATAAGAGGTTCTATGTTTGAATCTGCCGCCACCCATTTATTGGGAAAAAAAAATTCACATGCAAGGCTAGACACAAAAAGAAATCCATTTGCACGTGTGCAGGTATGTATTAGAAATAATACGGGGGCTTATTGAAAATAATAAATATTTAATAATTCACCCCTCTAGGAGTTTAAACTTTTAGATAAAATGGTCATTTAATAATATGTGATTAAGTCCTATATAGTATCAACTTGTCGACATTAAATGAAAAACATTTCACTTGCACATATTTCGAAGTAGTCTTTCTCGAAAATTAACTTTGTTCAAATGAAGTGTGTCACAACTCACAACCAACAAATCACATAACTAGTATCGTTATACTTGTTATATGATTGTTTATTCTTTCTAAAATATGCAATTATATAACAAATATAATTCACTCATAGCATAATTGATAATTAATGTTCATACATGCAAACCCAATTTTTTCGAACCAGGCCATAACAAAAAGCGAACCTTCCCCCACACGTAGCCCATCCCCATCGCCAAACTTTGCTTTTAGCTATGCCAGCAATAATAGCTATCTGCTCAACAACAAGTGCGTTAATCGAATACTGGCTCGTGGTCCTCTAAATTTCTCTGGACATGGCATGGACCATGCACATACAGTGTATGTATATATACACATACATATATACGTATATACACATATACACACAGTATATGATGATGATTTTTGCACATCATGAGAATTGACTTGACCATGCATGAATATTTTCTGCAAAAAATAATTTCAGAATCCTTATTCGGGTGACACTAATTCTTGCACCACTTTCGAATCCCATCTATGTATCGATTTAATTTTTCCAGATTTGAATGTACGGTCATGACGAGCTTACACAGAATTAATGACATCCTTTTTGTATCAAGATAGGACAAAGTACTGAAAATTGTTCTACTTTTGTTGTTTGGCTCAGAAGAATCTTGGTTTACCATCTGCAAAAGCAACTCATGGGTGATAAAGAAGAAAGTTGGCAAGTGGCAACCATGTTACATATGCATGCCACAAACAAAATTGGGGGAAAAAATTAAATTGTTGTAACTTAGGCATTTTCCTTTTAGGAAAAAAATTATTTACCACCCAAAGTATGCGGGTTTTTATAACTTGCCATATAAATAGTTTTTTTTTTACCAGTTGCCATCTAAACTTCACGTTTTTTACAAATTACCATCCAAGCGAATATCCTGGCAGAATATTCTACCTAGATTCTGTCACATGACAATCATGTGACATTCACAAGGGCCTTTTCGTCTTTTTATGTAAAAATTTGCTCAAAATTTCAGAAAATTGTTAACAATGGAAGTCAAACCCGAGTTACTTTACAAACCCCATGAGAGGTTCACCAACTAGGCAACATCTATCTTCATGCATGGTCATGCCTATTTTATTTCTTTATACAAAATCCTCAAAGTTCAAAACCACATAATTAGAAACAAAAATAAATTACAAATATCAAATAGCAAGAATTTTGAAAATAAATGGGATAAGAAAATTTGTTAAAAAATTATTCTTTAAAAAAAATTTCTATCCCATTTCTTTTTAGAATTAATTAAATTAACAAGATTTATTTTTTTTAAAATATAATTTTCATATGTTCTTTTTTGATGAAACTTCTTTTGAAAATTAATTAAATTTCTTTAACCACATTTTATTTGAAAATTAATATAATCAGAAGGATCAATTTGTTCTAAAAATTTAGTTAAATTAGCAAGATCAATTTTTTTAAAAAAAATTATTTCGTCCATTTTTTTTAGTGAACTTATTTTTCTTTAATCACATTTATATTTAAAATCAATCAAACTAGCAAGCCTAGTACAAGATAAATATAATAATCTATCACAACTTGTATAACTTTGCTAAGTTGGCCGAGTGGTTAAAGACCAATTAATGAACCTGGGTTTGAATCCCATAGCATGCAATTCAATTGATTTTTTGAGGGAGAATTATAAAAAGACCATTATGCCCTTAAAATCTCACAATTTTCATAAGAAATGACAAAAAGGGCCTTATGAATGTCACATGAATGTCATGTGACAGAATTTGGGCAGAATATTCCGCCGGAATATTCGCTTGGATGGTAATTTGTAAAAACATGAAGTTTAGATGGCAACCGATAAAAAAAAAAGTTTATATAACAAATTGTAAAAACTCGTATACTTTGGGTGGTAAATAGTTTTTTTCCCTTTCCTTTTTATAATATACACACAATACTCCTGCACACGCACAATTAGGATTCGTACGCTAATGATAAGTTCTCTACGCCAATAAAATCGGTGTATATATTCATTAAGCGAAAGCCCGCGAACAAGTTAGGCATATCTTTTACAGTGGTGATTTCTTTTCTTTTTTTTGTGATAAACTACGGGGGTGAATTAATATATATTGCATGTATTTACATTTGCTAAGTTAGTATATGTATTTTGCTTATAAATAAGATGCATAGGTTAAAAATCAAATTTCACCAACTACCCCAAGAGTTTGAGATGATTAGGTCTCTGCAAATAACTTAATTGATATAGATATATAAAAAACCACAAGTGAATATTTACATTTTCGAAATAATTATATATTGTCTGCACAAATTTTTAATTAATTAAAGAAATGACTACCCTATTCAACCCTCTACAAGCTCCATCTAGGGAAGGGTAGAGGGAAAGTGACTAACCAGTTTGTTGAAAGCTATATATGAATTTATAAGATTGTGTTTGATTTGATGAAATTAATTTAATCGAAAATTTTTGAATTTAATTTGTAGCATAGATTCATCGAAATTATTTGAATAATTTTAGGTATGTTACAACATATTTCATATTCTTAAGCTCTTACTTGAACTATTTCTAAGTCATGACTATTATGAAATCATTTGAGATTTTTTTTTTCTTAAAACCTTTTTCAAATTCTTTTCTTTTTCTTTTTCTTTTTCGTGAAAATGTGACTTTTATAAACTCTACTATAGTAATTATCCCTGTTTCTACTCGGAGCTTGGGTTACGGCATCTCCTAACTAATTAGGACTATAATTGTGATGCTTTCTGATTGGTTGTTCACGAGGGGCTAAATATTTTCCCTTTGTTCCCCCGCCCTAACGAAAATATTATCAAAGAAGGGGGAAGAGAGAGAGAGAGAGAGAGAAAGAGAGAGAGAGAGAGAGAGAGAGAGGAAATAAATTAATGATTTCCAGTTTTTATAAATTTATCCAAAGAGCCTTGGAGTCCTGGACCTGGTATTTGTTGTATTTTCTCTTAGACTGGAATTCATCTTAATATGTTTCATGTTTTGGATTAATACAAAAAGATTCAATTTTCATACTAAGACAGAGAACATACGTTGAGAGAAAAAAGTGACTCAATGTTAGTTTGAAAATGATGAGTTATTTCACTACTAAAAAAATAAATTGTTTATCGAGATACTAAAATATCATTATCAATGGATATTATAATACTTTTTATTTTGAGACACTAATCAAGAATACCGTGCATGTGGGTTTTGATCTATTGTATTTTTTTTTGTACAATCATATCGAGAAAAGGGGTAGAAGACAAAAGAATTCGAACTCAAGACCTCCCTAATACTATTTTCGAACCTTCACCACTCGACTCTGAGCCCAGTGGCTAGTTTGTTTTCATACTATATAGTAGCTTGTTTTTTTGTATTATTTAGTAGTTGTAGTTCTTTGAAATGTGAATTGATTATCAGATGTTTGATCTACATTATTGATGTAATGTACTGTCCTCTATTAAAAAAAAAAAGAAAAAAAGAATACCCATTAAAATAAATACAATAGGAGAAGGAAAATTCATTCACTTGTTTTGTAATTTTTGTATGCCATCCTATAAGAACCCCTAATAAGAAATTTTTTCTCATTTAAGTAAATATAGATAGAGTGTCACATTATGAAGCTCACAAGTACCCCACTAACACTACCAACAGTTGCACATAATTACACATTAGTACAAAAATAAGTTTGGCACATGAAGTATCAATTGGAGGGATTTAGGTTCAAGTCACAAGGGCAGCTTCACACACTTAACAGAAAAGGGGGGAAACAAAAATAAAGAAAAGTGGATCAATTCAATGTCTTTGTTGTGCCTCATATCATTAGCCATTTGTTGGGCTAAAAAATGTGTCACTTCTATCCAGCTTTAATGAATCATGATTACGGAAATTACTAAATTAATGGCCTAAAAATAGCACATTTATTTAATTAGTGATAATTTATGAAGAATAAAATTGATTTGGTGTGTTAAGGATCACAATTTAACCCCTTTCTTTCAAAAAAGAAAAACGAAAAATGTAGCAGAAGTAATAGAAATATATTAAAGCCTCTCATGAAAATCAAAGCTCCAATTTGAATACCAAATAAGCGCGCAAATAACATACTTTGACCTCAATTTTCTTTAGAAAGCTGTCCAGGGGAGCTTTTAGTTTAATAAACAAATACCATGTGTTTAAAAGTATGAGGAGCATTACGGGCACTACTAAAAAATGACATAATATAACACATATAATATGATAGGGTCACATTTATGTATTTATCGTGACACCTTACAGAAAGTGCCTCAATAACTTATCCTACATTTGAACAATAATGTATTTATCATGATATTATAAAATATCAAAATAGGTTATTGCTACACTCAAAATACATGATACTTTAACTAGTGTTACTAGAAGCAAATTTGGTTTGGTAACACTAGCTACAGTGTCATGTATTTGAATATTACAATAATATATTTTGACACTATGTAGTGTCATAAATAATACATCTTAGTTCAAATAAGATTGCAATAGGTACATAATTAAGATACTTTTTGAAAGTATTATATTATATATGTCAAATTATATTATTTTTTTTTTAGTAGTGAAGTATTCGAATTTTGACAATATACGTGTGTTGGGTATTATGAAAAACCAAAGAAAGTCTTTAGAATGCTTAATAATTTATATAAAACCTACATATTGAACAAACTCTTTTTCCAGGAGATATATATATATATATATATATATATTGCTTTAGAAAAGTACAAAACCAGATCTAAGATGTCGGAAAATCTCAGAGTTAGCCCCTTCTTGGCTATGATCTGGTGTGAGAAGTGTTGGGGAGCTGGTTTGATGTGGGCCAATCAATTGTCAGGAGGAAAGATGTGGGCCAATGGGCTGACTCCTGCAGCCCGCGAAGAGGCATTAACAAAAATTGAAAGGGAAATAAAAAAAAAGAATATTATTTTTTATTTATGCCGAGCCCGGCCCATACTTGGCCCATTACCTGAGAAAAAGAAATAAAATATGAAATATGAAATATTTTTAGCACAAAATTTGAGGGTGGTTACAGAAGTGGGCAGTGATCACGTGCGTGGGTGTGAATTCCCAAAAACATGAAAGTGAATTTAATTTATTAATATATTGATGATGGGGTCTAATAATAGTGACTAGGTAATGGAATCAGAAATAGGTA
Organism: Petrea volubilis; assembly: GCA_026212405.1. Taxonomy (NCBI): domain Eukaryota; kingdom Viridiplantae; phylum Streptophyta; class Magnoliopsida; order Lamiales; family Verbenaceae; genus Petrea; species Petrea volubilis. The sequence goes on along the minus strand of CM047882.1, from coordinate 7,153,505 downwards.
GTGTTATTGTACTTGTAAAATTAAATTTAGGCCTTTTGTGTACAGTTATTGTTAATGGTTTTGGAGATGCTACATGCCAAAAGGTTAAAGAATCTTGTGATCAATTTTTAAAATTTTTATTTTCATATTTTCTACTTATCCAAAAATAAAAATAAAAGTGTTCGCAAACAGTTTTTATAATTAATTAAAAAAAATTGGCAAACGAGCCAATTTTTGGCCTTTATTTATTTATTTTTCATGCTTAAGCTCCAATCAAGTTCGAGCTCATTTTTATTTGGTTCGAATTTATGAATAAATTATAGACTCGGATTTGAGCTTAAGTTCAAATTCAAAAATTTTCAATTATTTTATTAGGCTCAAAGTGCATACTCAGGCTAACCTTAGGCTCAAATTCACAAATCAATATATCACATATCAATTATATATATATATAATACATAAATAAATAAATAAATAAAATACAAAGCTCGTGGGCCAGCTCTCAAACTCAAACCTTTATCAAGCTGATTCATCAAACTCCCAAAATAATTCAATTTTTTTGCATCCCTATTCATGCATATATTATCACTAGTTATTAATTATGATAAATTCATTATTATTAAACTTATAAACATTATTACTTAATATAATAATGATCGATGACGGTTAATATATATTTTCCATAATTTTAATACTATCATTTTAATACTATAATTAACAAGAAAGGACTAGATTTGCTCCCTAGTCCCTACTCTAGACCCTATTCGTGAACTGAATCCTCAAACCATATAAAAATATGATAAATTTGACCAAGATGGAATCTAGCTGCACCTTTGCCCTGCCTTTCTGCAGTCTTAAAACACTTTTTAATGAATCTTTAAATGGAATCACATTAACTAATGAGTAAAAATGGCATCATTATTTACTTTATTAATTTGCAGATACATATGAAATATATATTATACTAACGATTTGTTATGACATTGGCGCAGGTAGAGAGGATATATACTATTGGTAACTTTGGCATAGCTTATAAAAGGATTTGAATGTTTTCGTGTATATATATACAAATATATATATCTATATATATATATATAAATTAAGACGTATCTGACTATATATCCAGTGTCTAAGTGGTCCCCAATCTTTTTTATTGACGAACTAATTTGTGATTATATGATAATTAGCCACAGACCATTAGTTTAGCTTGATTGACGGAGAAATCCTCGACAATGGTGAGCTCGTAGATAATTAATTAATTAAATGCTAAAATATCTAATTTTAGTTTAGTTAACTTATGATCCTAGCACCATATTTTAATATTTTTAGGGATTTAACTATCATTGATTGGGAAATTCTTACCCGAACCCGGAGCGGCCAAACCAACGAATAATATGACGACATGTGGAAAATCAGTTTTTCTAATAAAAATTAGAAATTTATAATATCAAACCAAACCATGGTTAGGGTGTTTTCTGTTAAGGCAAGAAATTTGAAGCTCAAATTTTGGAAAATTCCATTCTTACTCTATCAATTTGCCGTCTTCTTGGATCGCTAGTTTTCTTTAGAGTTGTTAATTTACAGAAAACAAAAAATCAAATTTCTTGCTGAAAAGTTCGTTTGGGCGCTGGAAAATTCCGATGTCTTCAAGAAACGAAGAAACGATGAGTGTAGCAGAAGTAATAGAAATATATTAAAGCCTCTCATGAAAATCAAAGCTCCAATTTGAATACCAAATAAGTGAGCAAATAACATACTTTGACCTCAATTTTCTTTAGAAAGCTGTCTAGGGAGCTTTTAGCTTAATAGACAAATACCCGTGTTTAAAAGTATGGGGAGCATTACGGGCACTACTAAAAAATGACATAATATAACACATATAATATGATTGGGTCATATTGTATGTATTTATCGCGACACCTTATAGAAAGTGCCTCAATAAATTATCCTACATTTGAACAATAATGTATTTATCATGAATTATAAAATATTAAAATAGGTTATTGCTACACTCAAAATACATGGCACTTTAGCTAGTGTAACTAGAAGCAAATTTAGTTTCATAACACTAGCTAAAGTGTCATGTATTTGAATATTACAATAGCTTATTTTGACACTATGTAGTGTCACAAATGATAAATCTTAGTTCAAATAAGATTGCAATAGGTACATAATTAAGATAACTATTATATTATATATGTCAAATTATATTATTTTTTTTAATAGTAAAGTATTCGAATTTTTACAATATACGTGTGTTGGGTATTATGAAAACCAAAGAAAATATTTAGAATGCTTAATAATTTATATAAAACCTACATATTGAACAAACTCTTTTTCCTGGATATATATATATATATATATATATATATATATATATATATTGCTTTAGAAAAGTACAAAACCAGATCTAAGATGTCGGAAAATCTCAGAGTTAGCCCCTCTTGGCTATGATCTGGTGTGAGAAGTGTTGGGGAGCTGGTTTGATGTGGGCCAATCAATTGTCAGGAGGAAAGATGTGGCCAATGGCTGACTCCGGCAGCCCGCGAAGAGGCATTAACAAAAATTGAAAGGGAAATAAAAAAAAAAGAATATTATTTTTTATTTATGCCGAGCCCGGCCCATACTTGGCCCATTACCTGAGAAAAAGAAATAAAATATGAAATATGAAATATTTTTAGCACAAAATTGAGGGTGGTTACAGAAGTGGGCAGTGATCACGTGCGTGGGTGTGAATTCCCAAAAACATGAAAGTGAATTTAATTTATTAATATATTGATGATGGGTCTAATAATAGTGACTAGGTAATGGAATCAGGAATAGCTAGTGGTTATTGTACTTGTAAAATCAAATTTAGGCCTTTTGTGTACAGTTATTGTTAATGGTTTTGGAGATGCTACATGCCAAAAGGTTAAAGAATCTTGTGATCAATTTTTAAAATTTTTATTTTCATATTTTCTACTTATCCAAAAATGAAAATAAAGTGTTCGCAAACAGTTTTTATAATTAATTAAAAAAAATTGGCAAACGAGCCGATTTTTGGCCTTTATTTATTTATTTTTCATGCTTAAGCTCCAATCAAGTTCGAGCTCATTTTTATTTGGTTCGAATTTATGAATAAATTATAGACTCGGATTTGAGCTTAAGTTCAAATTCAAAAATTTTCAATTATTTTATTAGGCTCAAAGTGCATACTTAGGCTAACCTTAGGCTCAAATTCACAAATCAATATATCACATATCAATTATATATATAATACATAAATAATAAATAATAAAATACAAAGCTCGTGGGCCAGCTCTCAAACTCAAACCTTTATCAAGCTGATTCATCAAACTCCCAAAATAATTCAATTTTTTTGCATCCCTATTCATGCATATATTATCACTAGTTATTAATTATGATAAATTCATTATTATTAAACTTATAAACATTATTACTTAATATAATAATGATCGATGACGGTTAATATATATTTCCATAATTTTAATACTATCATTTTAATACTATAATTAACAAGAAAGGACTAGATTTGCTCCCTAGTCCCTACTCTAGACCCTATTCGTGAACTGAATCCTCAACCATATAAAAATATGATAAATTTGACCAAGATGGAATCTAGCTGCACCTTTGCCCTGCCTTTCTGCAGTCTTAAAACACTTTTAATGAATCTTTAAATGGAATCACATTAACTAATGAGTAAAAATGGCATCATTATTTACTTTATTAATTTGCAGATACATATGAAATATATATTATACTAACGATTTGTTATGACATTGGCGCAGGTAGAGAGGATATATACTATTGGTAACTTTGGCATAGCTTATAAAAGGATTTGAATGTTTTCGTGTATATATATACAAATATATATATATATATATATATATATATAAATTAAGACGTATCTGACTATATATCCAGTGTCTAAGTGGTCCCCAATCTTTTTTATTGACGAACTAATTTGTGATTATATGATAATTAGCCACAGACCATTAGTTTAGCTTGATTGACGGAGAAATCCTCGACAATGGTGAGCTCGTAGATAATTAATTAATTAAATGCTAAAATATCTAATTTTAGTTTAGTTAACTTATGATCCTAGCACCATATTTTAATATTTTTAGGGATTTAACTATCATTGATTAATGTATACCCCAAAATAGTTGTAAAGCTAGCAATAATATTTATATCTCCAAACTTTAATGAACTCAAAATTAATTTATAAAATCACATGTCTTAACTAGAAATGTATTGTCCTTGTACGAGGGAGATACGGATATTCTTGCATATGCTCTTGCTCTGATATTTCTACTACATAAAACTTCGATATTTTTCTTTTAAAAAACTAAATAAATAAAGGACCCATTGATAGTAGATTAAATTATGCAATTAAAATTTACTTATTATACCGTTGATATACAATATCTCACATGTTTTTCTTAGAAATTAATTAAATTGAACATTCGGAGTTGTAGCTCAGTGATAGGAATTCGAATTTGTTATTATTAGAATTTTGAATTCGAGTTCTTTTTTTCTCTCTCTTTACCCCTTAAATGTGTGTGTGTGTGTGGTGATAAAGTGTTTCAAGTGAATAATAATAATAATAATAATAATAATAATAATAATAATAATAATAATAAATTTAATAAATCAATGCTTTAATAAGCTTCTCAATTTTTTCCAAATTAATTAATGTATTCAAAGAAGATAGTCCCCAATTTAGTTGAGCATTCATTATATTATATTATATATAAACAGCAGTAACATGTCCAACTGTGCTAATTCCAACGTGCTACATAGGCTTTTGGACCTAGTAGGCTATGAGCTGCTACCATGGACTCATAAAATTCCGGCACTACGTGATTTATTACTATCTTTAATTTGAATTTTGAAAATATTTACGTCCAATTCATTAGGAAGGTATGCAAATAAATCGAGTTTAAGTCAAATTTAAAAAAATAAAAATAATTGAGCCTGAATATACAGGATTAATTAATAATAATTAATTACAAAATAAAAAGCTTACAAGCAAACTCATGAATTTTCGAAAAATCATATTTGAGAAGCTCAGATTGGGGTGTAATCGAGCCAACTCGATCGCTGGACTTATGAACTAATTTAACTCACTTTGTAGTAATATTTTTATTCTTGAATTGCATGATATAACAATTATTTTCTTTTACAAGGTTAGAATTATCCTTAATGTCTTTGTACATAATTTTTTTTTTTTTTTTTTTTTTTGGAAGTAGTTAGATTAAACGAAACTTCTTGAATTATCTTGAGAAATTCTATTCTCATAAGAAAAAAAAATATATAAATCAAAATCAGTGCGAGGACAAAAAAAAAGTAGGTTTCGAAAGCTCGTGAGTCATTTTCCTTAAAGGTGAAGATGAATTGGACATCACTGTCGATGCAATTTAGTGAAAATGGGAAACCAATCCACAAATTTATGCAAAAACATTTTTCCTTAATTGGTTCCGCATTCAGACAATTTTCCAGGATTTCGGCTCTCGGTTCCACCACCATTAACTAAAATCCCCATTTCAACTAACCATCAATTTCAATTTATTTAATACGGTGGTCTAATAGTTAAATTTTATTCTATCTTAATATTGTCAATTATTTAGGATGTTATGGGTTGATGGTTACCAATTTATAGTACTTCGTTTTGATGAAGAATTTGATTCAATTCATGGAAAATTTTAGTCCAAATCCGACTCGATCGAATCACAATTAATCACGTGGTAAGTGTTTTACATTTGTCCTATCATTGGTTGATAATTTAGAAAGAATGACCAATCACTTGACAAGTCTAATATACTTATCAAATAATTTGTTGAGTTCGGCTAAACTAGGTTTATATTAGATTTTCCCTTAATTCACTAGTGTGTTTTGGGGGGTCGTGGTAACCGAATTGGATTTAGCTCCGACGAGTTTTGACAAAAAAAAAAAATATATTTCGTGGCGATTGAATTCTCTTAATTGAAGAAGTCACATTAAATCTATAGACTTAGTCTTTTTTTTTCTTTTATATATAAAAAAAAGAATCTGTTTATTTGCTATTTAATGAAAAAGGTCGCGTATGGCGTACGTACATATTTGTTTTGGCCATGCTTCTACCATTTATTAATTAGGGCACTCGGTGTGGTGTATTATTGTTTATCATACTCAACTAAATTGAAATATACACGCATAATGAAAATATTTTTGTCATTCAATTGTTATTGTAAAGGGAGTCACTAATTGTAAACAATGGTATTTAAATTAATTCAATCATAGTTACGTTATATTTTGATAAAATAAAAATATTATCGCTTCATCCAAAACCCAACATTTGTAATAAATTTTGCAATCATCCAATTCCTTTCTAACCCACATCACATTTTTTGGTAGTGTATTATAATTAAAATGTTAATCACACGTCGCGTAAATTGTAAATTGAAAAACCTCACAATCCAAGACATGTAAATATAATCAAATGAATCAATACTAACTATTTCAATATTTTCGACATTCACAAAAAAATTGAAATCGCTAGCTCATCACAAAACCATAAAATTGTAAGATGATCAAGATGAGGTGTTTTTCATCGAAATTTTTTTAAAAATCGAAATTTCAACAAATTTTCGTCGACATTGTTTTTTTGGTGAACCAAAAGTGGCATTCGCATAGACATAGCACGTCCGTGTTCGTGTTCACAAACTTCATACGTTAGCTGCATTTTTTTTTTCCTTTTTCTTTTTCTTTTTTTTTTTTAAATCTAAAGCACACATTTTCCTAGCTTGGTGGAAGCCAACCAATTTCCTACATACATAACCACTTGCTTCGATCAGCATGATTTTTGGATTTTGAGGTTGTGCTGATGACATCGATTAAATGTGACACTACATTTTCTTTTTGGTTTGTCTTTATATATTTAAGGAGACATGATGGATAATTTTTCGAGTTAAAATTTGCTTTGGCTAGTTCAAGAATCAATGCCTCTCCCACCGGGGAAATTATAGTTCACACTCAATTCGATCGAAAAAAGATTAATCACGTAATAAGTATTTTATTTTTACACTTGCTTTGTGACTGGTAAATGATTTAAGGAGAGTGATTAATCACTTGACAAATGCAACATACTTATCACATGATTTATTGGGTTCAATTAAACGAGATTTGAGTAAGAATTTTCTGTTTGTGCTAGGTACTTAGAATTGGAATTTAGGTTTGTATCCTAGTTTGATTTAAATGTCCTACTTTAAATTGCTATATGAGTATGACTATGGATGATAGTTGAAAAAGTAAAAGTATTTTTATTAAAGTAAAAATATTTTTATTTATTTATTTATTCTTTTTTGTGTATCTTTAGGATCGTATTAGAGATTTAGTATTCACCTGAGGTTTTTACTTGTATATAGTTCATAACATAAACCACTGGATATTCAATAGGATTGATTTAGATCATTGATTATTCTTTAATTGAAATCATATATATACATGTGTGTGTATATATATATATTATATTTTAGACCGTTAATATTATAGTTAATATATACCACTGATCACGGTCAAAATAACTCAGGACTGATAATTTTTATTGGTATGACATCCAAGAATTTTATTTTTGTGTTAAAAAAAATTACATATGCGTCTAATTTTCAATTCCATATTGACAATATATAGCTTTTTTTTAAAAAAAAATTACATGTCATAATTTTGAACATATTTATTTGGCTTATTTTTTGTTGATTATGCCATGTTTTTTTGATATTCAATATATTAAACCTTGCGATATAAGACAAGTGAAAATACATCAGCAAAATTCGGTATTGAATTTGAAGCGCTAGCACAATAAATTTTTTGGTTTGAATTAGCGTGATTTAATTAATTATGTCTACGGATAAGAAATGATCCAAATAAATAAACATTTATATCAAGTCCTCAAATTAAATATTTATGTCAAAATTAAGACCAGATAATGAACAACCAATGCGTGCCTTATGTGTAACTCCTATCCATGACTAAAATATATAAGCGATCAAAGACAACTTGGCAAACTAGAGTGGGGGTCACGACCTAGTGTAGTGTGCCACCACACACACACACACACGCACACACACACACATACACACAGATATATATATATATAGAATTATTACGATATAATATGTACGTACACAACAAAACAAAAAGTTATATATGTATATATATTTAGTTTCATATTAGACATGACTACTAAAAGCTAGAAAAATAAAAACCTGAAACTGGGAAGCAGAAAATATGGAGGGTTTGCAGAAGGAGCATGTGGCATGTATAGACACGAGCCCAGCAATTTACCGCAAGACAAGCTTATGTGAAGCCGCACCAAAAATCTTGACCATCACTACACACACACTCACTCTCACTGTGTGTGTGTGTGTAAGTATATGTATGTATACATTGCCCGCCTAAGCATGTGGGTGCACTAAATTCCATCACTTAAAAATGTTTTCTACAATTACTATGGTTTTTGATAGGTGTGGGTGATTAGATTTTCTTGAATGTCTGCTTGTGGCGGCTGGTCATTACTTAGGGGGGCGGTGGTAATTTCGGAAATGTAGTAACCTTTAGGATTGACTATTAAATGTTCATGGAATTTTGTTTCAATTAATGTTGTGACTAATATTGGACTTTTTGGAAGTGTGGCATGTTCAAGGATTTGAAAGGGATTAAATAGCAGATTTTTATTTTTTCTTGATTTTGGGTTTCAATCATTCATGGAAAGTGAAAGCTTTTTGGACTCTAACGTAGCTTTATTTGGTTTGTGCTGTGTGTGTATTTTTTTCTTTTTTCTTTTGATCCATGCTCATGACTTCCGGTATCCGACACTCTTTAATTAAAGGGATCGATTAAATCTGAACCGAGTGTTGTGCGAACCCGTATAGGCGGCTACATATTTTCTCAATGGTTTTTTTTTCATAGTCCGAAACATAAGATTTTACTTAAATAATCTAAGCCTCTGATCTTTTGGATCAACAATCGTTGATAGTGTGTGTTGGTGATAAGTCTGTAATTCTACTTGATTTTTATATTTATTTTGTTGAACTTATCATGTGTTTTTCTCTATTCGAGCCTTATTATGAGAAAATTTGAGTTAAATCGTTGTTTTGTAGGTGATATGGGAAAAATACCATAAAGAGCACGAAAAGTGGAAGTCAAGAGTTGGATATTTACATAAGATATTTTGAGCATTAACCCAATTCAAGCCATTTAGAGAAGAAATGAGTATGTATGAATGAGTACATATGCAAAATATTTCAAGTATGTACTCAGTTTTAGTCATCAAGGAGATAAACAAATTTATAAGTTTTGGTACGTACCCAAAATCCACGATAACAATTAACAACTTTCCATGTTTGATTAGAACTCTAATTTGGAAGGCGGTTTTAGGCATTTTTCTGCCCCTTTTTAAGTCCAGATACAGTCACACATCTGTCATTCATGTTTTTTAGCTAGGATTTAGAATTCAGAAGAAATCTCTTTCATATTTTTCATCTTTTTGGGGATTTTTGGGAAGAAGAAAGAAGGAAGGAACCAAGAGGCGAAGGCGAAAGATCGTTTGAAGGAAGTTTACATCTGAAATTTCTACCGAATAAGTTTATTTTTTCTCCATTTTTGGATTTTTTTTTTCCAGATTTTGTTCTTGTTTTTAGATTCAGTATAAACTAATTCAATTATTAAGTATAAGGATGGTGTAGTTCTTTTTTTCTCTATTCAATGAAAATCCCATGATCTTGAATTTGTTTTCGTATGTTTTTGTATAAATCTCGTTTAATGTTTTAATACTTGATTATGATTTGATCACCTCTAATTAATAAATTTGAGAATCGTTGATGAGGTCGAGAGACGATTCACGATTATAGCTCTAATTAGACGAGATCAATTGGTATTAAAGTTGCATGAGAACGAATTTAATATTGATTGAGCCTTAATGCGGTGATTAAAATTTATACAAATATTTTCTATAGCTTGGATTAATTGAATGAGAATTAGTTAGTCTTAGGCTTAGAAGGGATTGTATGAGTTAATTCCATGATGCTCGAGAGAGATTGTGGATAGATTTGTTCCTGGCCTCACACAACCACGTAACCATTCAACTTAGGGATTGGATTGGAATAGGGAATTAGGTGAATGAAACCACCTTACACTTGCATTACTCGCATAGGTCATTTGTTATTATTGTTATTTACGAGTAGTTCTTAGTTTGAAATTAGCTTTCATTTAGAAAAAAAAAACTACTCCTTAATTTGATCTATTTAGCTAAACAAAACAAGTCACTTTCACGGGCCAAATCACAATTCCTGTGGAATTCGACACTCTACTCACTTTGTATTACTTGTACGACTGTGTGTACTTGCGTAGCCCCAACAAGTGTTTTGTACCCAAACTTACAGATTTGTTTATCTCCCTGATGACTAAGATTGGATACATACTTGAAATATTTTGCATATGTACTCATTCATACATGCTCGTTTCTTCTCTAAATGGCTTGAATTGGGATGATACTCAAAATATCTTGTGTAAATGTCCAACGAATAGAGAAAAATACATGACAAGTCCAACAAAATAAATATAAAAATCAAGTAGAATTACAGATTTTTCAACTTCCCCAAACTTAAATGTTTCTCAACCTTGAGCAACTCAAACTGACAATACAAGGAACTGGACATAATCAAAGCTCATTCTTGGAACATCACGCACCAAAGCAAAACTCCATTATATTTCTCAAAAACTATTAACCACTATGTCATTGATTCAATGTGTAAGTAATCAAAATTTCATGTACACTCTACAAATAATTATCATTATCAAGTATCTCCCGTGTTATCATGTGTGTTATGATCAAGAGCAACAGTTGGTACGTGGATTTGCTACTTCCAAGTAATATTTGTCCATCTATTACAAAATTATACTACTAACATACTTTTACAAGGTATAAATATCACTGATGATTCTTAAAATTTAAAATTAGAATTATTTTAATTCATTAAATTTAAATCTATCAAATTTCAGTTCTTTATGTTATAAATTAGTAGTAATTTAGTCTCTAATAGATTATCCGACCAACTCTAATTGCAAAACACTTATTTCAAAGATTATTTTTGTCAACATCAACTTTCACCTTCTTGAGTTGATCTTTACAAGTCTGTACTTTGGTATAATGTGTTGAGATAATTTTTATGAAATGCAAGTCACAATAAATGAATAATTAAAACACTTTCAAAAGTATGACATATTGTATATATGAATGAATGCATGTTCTTTAATGAACCATAAAAAAACAAAAGAAAGAATGCATGTTCTTTAATGACAAATTAATTCACTGTTAATTTAGTTTATGTGCGAACAGATTTTGTCTATAACAAATCAGTTAATAAATGCCTTGTAACTAATTATTTTTTAATTTGGATTATATTGAATTATTTCATTAGTCCATAACAAATATTTTATTATTATTATTTTTTGATAGTAACATCTTGGGTTCAAAGATTCGCTAATTTAACAAATACTTTACATTTGTGACGAATAGACTTTGTCCCAAATTTTCTTCTAGTGAAAGGACTACTTTCTCGTGTTCAAGGATTACAAGAAAAATAGTTTTTTTGCTATGGCAAGAAAATTGTAGCAAAATGTCCAAAATTCGTAGCAAAAAGGTTTTTGCTATGAATTGGTTATGTATCTATTACCGTAGTTAATATAATTGTAACAAATACTTTTGCTACGGTTAAATGCCATAGTAAATAGTTTTTACTACGAACTTATCAACTTTTGCTACGATATAATTTTCGAACCAATAAAATCGAAATAGGCCACCTTGTTGCTACAAAATTACTATTTTTTATTATTTAAATTAAATTAAATTATGTCAAAATAATTTTTTTTATTTTTTTATATATATATATATATTACTCGCTGCACTAACTAGGAATCGAACCATCAAACCTGGATTTCGCACCATGGTGGACCACATGCGTACTTGGGCATGCTTATTTTTAGGGCGAATTATACTGACCGCCCCTGAGGTTTGACTAATTTACGAAAAATCCCCTAATTTTTAAAAAATTACCAAAAACCCCCTAAGGTTATATCAATATTACAAACTTATTTTAATTTTTGAAAATACCACTTCCCTCTTTTTGGGTGATTTACACGGACCATCCCGAGATTAGATTAATTTACGAGAAACCCCCTGAGGTTTCAAAAATTATCAAAAACCCTCTGAGGTTATACCATTATTACAACTAGCACTTACTTAAGTTGACTTATCAACAATATTAATTCTTTTTTTTTCCTTTTGTAATATTGTTATCATAAAATTTTTATGTAATATATTTGAAAAAAAAATGTGATTATTTATTCAAATAAATATTTTGAATTTAATACATTAAAAGTATCTACCAACACATCAAGTATGTCATATTATCTTTAATACGGAGTAAATTTTAAGATAAATGAGTTAGAGTCCTCAAGCTAAATAAAGTTTTCAAGTGCATTATTTATTTTAATTTTTTATTTCAATCAATGTTTATATTTCTCATTTCACATTATGATATATACAATGCATATAATTATAATTTTTCTCAAATATAAATTTAGCACATATTACGTATATTTTGTATAAATTCATAACATTGAATTCAGAATATTTATTTGAATACGTAATCACATTTTTTTTCCAAATCAATTACATGAAAATTTTATGATAGCAATATTATAGAGGGGAAAAAATTAATATTGTTGATAAGTCAACCTAAGTAGGTGCTAGTTGTAATATTGGTATAACCTCAAGGGGGTTCTGGTAATTTTTAAAATTACAGGGAGTTTCTCGTAAATTAACCTAATCTTAGGGTGGTCAGTGTAAATCACCAAAAAAAAGGGGAAGGGGTATTTGATCACGATGGAGACGATAGAGAGTCCTCTAGCCCGGTCCCGTCCTTGCGTCCTTGTATTCTGATTGTTCTTACCGAGCTAGCGAATCTAAAGTTTTTCATTCTGTAGTTAGGCCTCTTTCTCTGATTATCCGTGTAAGAATTAGGAATTCCTCTTCCAACTCGTCCCAGAATGGGCGCTATGGCAAAAAAGAAAAAGAAAAGAAAAGGAGAAATTTAAATAAGTTTGTAATATGGATAGAACCTTAGGGGATTTTTGATAATTTTTGAAAAAGTAGGGGATTTTTCGTAAATTGGCCAAACCTCAGGGGTAGTCAGTGTAATTTTCCCTTATTTTTACGTAAGTTGGGGTTCGAACCCACACCTCCAACCTACATAATGAGAAGTATTGCCGCTGCACCATTTTAATTATTTCTTCATATATATATATGTATATATTTAACTTATCATATATTTCTGAAAATTATCAATTTGTTAATTTAATTTTATGAATTTATTACTTATCCTAATTAGTTTCATTAATCTAAGGTTAAATTATTAAATTATTTATTTTAATTCAACACATTTAACGAATTAAATAGGTTATACCAAAAACAATTCTCCCAATTCAAATATGCCAATTGGGCATTTTCGCAAATTTATTGAATAGTTTTATTGTTATAAAATTATTAATTAATTGCCATATATGTTGATTAATCTATATATATATATATATAATTATATGCAACAATTATTACAAAATTTATTTTAGTGATTGTGATATTAACAAGCTAAGTTAAGTTAATTTTAATTTTTTTACTAAATTTTTAGTGAATATATGCCAAAATTCCATTTATTTATTTAACAAATAGTTTCTTAAAATGTCTTTTATGTATTTTATATTGCAACAAAATTTTTGTTGAAGATTTTAAAAATATATATTTTTCAATTTTTTGGTTGAGTTTTTAAGGAAAATAAAGAATTTCTGTTGGGTTTTCTTCGAAAAATTTTGCCAAAAATACAAAAACTAATATTTTTTTTTATTTTTTGAAAAAAAAAATTTGTTATAATTTTCGCCAAAAAATAAAAATTATTCACTTGGGGTCCTTGTTCAAATGTGAAATTTAAATTCCTCATAAATATCATCATCATTATTAAATTAGTTGCTCGAATAAGCAATTGTAGCTAATAGTAAAAGAGTCAAAGTAAACAAGCTTTGAAATATAAATTTCATGGGTACTGTTACATTTATATGACTCTAAAATTTTAAATGATATATCTCTTTAATTTAGATGTATTATATTAGTCAAAAATATTAATCATTGAAATAGATTTGAAAATATATAGTTTTTATATAATTACCTCAGTTGAATGATAAATTTGAAAAACATGTCTTTTTTCGTTTGTGATCTGATATGAAATTCAAATATTTTGAAATGGAGTGACATTTCTCTTAGTGAATTAACTAAAGATAACTAAAATAATTTTTATGCCAAAGTTGTTAAGACTTTATTTTAAAATTGTGCTAAAATTTGGGGAAAAAAAATTCATAAATTATGTAAGTTTTCTTATTTTTCTTATTCGTTACAATTGAAATATCATGTTAAATAACTATCTTATTATATTTTCACTTGCAACTGTGTGAATTCCGTAGCAAATATTTGATTTTTCTCCATTCATTTGCTATGACCTTAATTTCATAGTAAATAACCATCTTATTACTTGATCATTTGCCACAATCTAAATTTCGTAGTAAATAATTATCTTATTACTTGATTATTTGTTACCGTGTAAGTTTCATAGTAAATTACTGTCTTTTACTACGTCTTAAAAGGCATAGTAAAAAAATTTATAACAACAAACTATTTTTATTGTTGTGTATTTAGCAGTGTTGACTACATAATCAAAGAGCAACAACGACACAATTAGTGCGCATAGTGAGTTTTCAATGACTATATATTTTATTTACAATTACTTAAAACTTTCAAAAATAAAAACTAACTCATATTATACTCATACAATGCATAATATACAAATATACAAACAATTGAAAGTTTGCACTACATATTCAATGATGGTGTTATAATATATATGCTATTTGATGTGGTCGGATTCGGTGCTCGAGCAGGAATACCCCTAACTCCGAGCAAAACTATGAGAATGTTGGTCGGTCTCTACTCTGTAAGGATAGAATATACGTGAGCTTAGATGGAAGTGTTTCCGGCGAAGACCCTCCGACGCTTAAGTCAGTATTAGAGCAGATAATCGGAAGGTGATATAATGTGCGAAGAGTGAATTTTGGAAAGCGTACCATTGTAAACAGTGGCGATTGGCTATTTATAGTAATCGAATGAGGATGGGCTGAGCTAGGATTAGCTTAGCCAAACTCCATCGTCCGTACAGGGAATATGCCCTGATACATGGTAGTAGACACGCGGGACGTACCTGTTGTGTTAGAAACAGCTATTTGGGGGACTATCCCGAGGAGGCAAGGGGGCCCATGCCAAGGAGCGGTGAGTCCCTTTGTCGGAGAGTTCATATGAGCTACTCGAGGAGACACCTGTAAATAGGGTCATGGAGGCCAGGGTTCTCCTTAGCATTCGAGGAGAAGGCGACACGTGACGATGGTAGATGGTGCCACATGTAAGTCCTTCTATCGGGTGGGGCTGCTCAATTGATCTTTAACTTGAGTTGGCATCGACAGGAACATTCTTAAGCCATGTGTTATATATATTTTATAAAAAAATTAATATATTACACGTGGCTGAATTTGAATCACTGAGTGTAAACACCCAATCAATAGAAGAAAAGCCCGCATCAACTTGGTAGAGGCGTATTTTCCCACGTCACTATCAAATAGTACTTCTATAAAATCTAAATAAATTGTTTACAGTACTAATTGAGTAATGTAATATCTCACACACAAATCCTATTATATATAACTAAATATGAAAATTTCCAAAAAGAAAAAAGAAAAAAAATATTATTAAATAATTAAGTTGTGATATTTTTCAACTCCAAAACCGACATCTAAGGCTTGATGTTTCACTTGGACGTCACGAGCCTATTATGGGTCTATACTTGTAATGAAAATTAATAAAAAAAAAGCTTGTCCTAACTCCTGACTGAATTTATAACTAGCTGTCCTCTAAATAGCCTACTTTGTGATCAGTTAATTACAGTTATAATTACTCTCCAACAGTTGAATTGAATAGACAACGAGGTAAAAAACCGTTACCAGCGTCAGTAAGAAACATTAACTCCTCTCTCTCTCCCCCGATTCCCTTTACCTTGGAGTATTTTTGTTTTAAAGTTTTTATTACCCACTGTTTAACACATGGTTTCCAAAAGAGAGTAACCCCGTCCCATCCGAAATTTTTTTACCCTAACTTGATTAGGCCTAACTCGATAAATTATATAATAAATATATTATACTTATTAAATTAGACAGCAAATTTATTATGCTTTTTAAATAATTAACTATTCTTTCTACATTACACATCTATAACCCAATAAATATATAACAATTATTTTATAATTAAACGGATTCAATCGAATCATGTTAGAATTGAATTTGCCACTCTCGTCAAGGTGAAAATCAAAGTCAGGCACATTTTAGCAGGCCCCGCACATGCCAAACTACCAAACCACCGGGGCCCACTACTAAAATACGCCATGGTAGAAGCATGGTAGTAGTATATTCAGCACCCCGCCACCCCACCATCCTCAATCCCACCCCCCACCCTTCTCGTTTTTTGGGAACTTTTCTTCTTTTAAATAAAAAGAAATACTGAGCCTGAAATTTCGAAGAGCAGCTGAACATAGAAAGCCCCATTAACACAAACCTGCTATATATACATTATACAACAACACTTACAGCACACGCATATTACACACAGTGGCGGGGTGAAGAGAGCTGTCCCGAAACATAACAGTGTTCATTGATGTTTGTATTATATATTAGGGAACTGTATTATATGGCCAAGATTTAGTTTTTTCTTGTTCTTTCTTAATTTATTTTCGGCTTTTCCCCTCTGTAGTTCGTTTTGAGATTGTGTTGTATTGAAAGAATCAAGAAGATCTTGGTGGCCCAGTCAAAGATTACCCGAGATTTTTAATGGGTATGTCTCATCTTTTGCTAGTTGTGTTTGTGCTTCTTCATTTGGCCATTTTCATTTGTAATTTTTAAGTTTCAATTTGTTTACATTAAGTTTTTCTTGGTTGGTTCTTGTTGCCTTCTCTTATATTCTCTCCAGTATTCCTGTTTCCTTTTGTTAGAGCCGTTTGTTGATTTCTTTTACGGTCTGGGGATTTGGTAGTTTTTATGTGTACTTTGTAAGTGTGTCTGGTGACTTTTCTTTTGTAGAATTCTTTCGTTGTTTACAGCCTGTAATTCGCTATGTAATCCGTGCTTGTGTTTCACACCTTCTTATGTGTGTGTTCTTTCTAGTACGGTCTCTGTGAGTGTGTGTGTGTGTGTGAGTTATGAGCTGTTAAAACTTCTTGTTGGAAAGGGGTGATGGGCTAGGCTGCCACAATAACAGAGAGCCCCACATACAGAGGAGGTGGGAAACAAGCACCCTTTTCAGGTGGCTAAAGGGCCTTGTTAATTGGCTGCCCCTTCTTCATATTCTAAAGAACCATTCAAAGATTTCTAGTCCCCCAAGATTTCTATTTTTCAGTTTTCTTGTCGTCCCCATTGAATATTTTATCACTCTTGCTTTGACGTTTGAGTGTAGTGGTACTGTTGATTGTATATGTGTTTTTGGAAGTTTTGGTTTCTTTACTTGGAATAAAAAAAGAAGAAAACAAAGAATCAAATCTTAACTGTGTCTGAACTTTCAATTCTTCTCCAGAGGATTCGGTGAGTTATTCACAGAACATGGATGATGAATATGAGAAGTTTATCAGGAGAATGAACCCTCCCAGGTATATATGTCTCTCTGTTATTCCTCTGTAACACAAATTTTCATGTTTGATTCGATCAATTTTTACCATAATTTCCTTTGCTAATCTCTAGAGTTGTGATCGATAACGAATCTTGCAAAAATGCAACTGTCATTCAGGTACGTATTCCGTTTGATCTTTCTTCATTGGCTATTTCTATGTTTTTGGTTCTTTCTTTCCGATTTTTAGTATTGTTTTTGTTAATATGATAATATCATC
>CM047882.1:6959964-7134964 GCA_026212405.1 Petrea volubilis | reverse complement strand
CAACCTTGACGTATATTATAAATTAATCTATGTGGTTTCTAAAAGTTACAAGTGCTCCTGAAATGTATTATCTTAATAAAATTTATTTTTTTATCAAAGTAGAATGTAATTATAAATTATATTTTTAAAATTTTCGATAGGATTTTTGTATAAGAATCTGCATGATTTTAACAAATTAAAAATATAGAAGGTATATATGAAATTAGTATAAAAAATGTAGTAATGGTATTAATTTATGAATGGTAGTGCCTGATAATAGTTGTGATGATATGAAGTGAAATTATTTTACGAATGTCGATACAAATAACAAAATTAAGTTAGAAATATTCTCATGCTTGACGATAAGCATCTCTCAGTGGCCGGATCCATTAATATGGCTACATAAAAATTATCTTTCAGACATCTTTTGTAATATTTATAAGAAGATTATAAAATTTAAAGGAATATTTATAATGTTTAAAAGAAGAAAGGTTAATTATAATTACATTATATTTTATTTTAAGGATTGTAAATGTAATTTATCTTTTTCCTTTTTACTATATTTCTCGAGATGTACTGTCCAAATTGAGTTCTATTTCAAAAAAGGAAAAAAAGAAAGAAAAAACTCCTTTCGTTTCCCCTATATATATATATATATATATGTTATATTTATTTATTCACCATATACGGTGCAGAGAAGATAATGATGATCCTAATCTGTTGTATTTATTTAAAATTGAAAGCTTACTCTATCGACTTTCAGATTCTTCTTCTACTTTTCATTTTTTTTTGGATGACATGAAGTTAACCCATAAAGCAAGTGTTAATTAAATAGCTCGTTTAATTTGTAGGTATTGGGTAGTGGGTAGGAATTGAGTCATTTGCTCTGACTTAAGCATCCTCAGCTTGTTAATCTAGCAATCGAATTAAATTAAAATTAGATTATGTTAAACATCTTGCTTAACAAATAAATTAAAAGACAAACATCCTGGCTTAGACGCACTAACTTAACCATATAGATGGGTTATTAAAAGAACAAACTACGAATGCACAAGTATTTTTAAATCGTGCAGTTTAGATAGAACAAAGTTTGATACTATTCAATAATTGAGTTGGTGGGCAATGGATTTTATTTATACTCTCTCCTTATTCAATTTTATTTGTAGTTATCATGTTCTCATTTAGTCCATGTCCTCAAGCAAAAAGTGAAATAATCCAATAAAGTTGTTGTGTACGCCCCCGACCTGTTAAGACAGTGAACAAGACGTGAACTTGTTGGAAGTGTCTCAAACGAGAACACTTCAATATTTAAGTCAGTACAGAGTTTCGAGCAGGAGATGGAATTATTATATAGAATATTACGTCATCCAAATAGTATAATATATCTATGAACAGTGAATGTAGGGTTGAGGTGGCACTTTTCAGTGATGTGATACATGATTATTTCTTATGACAGTGGTAGTGGTGTAATCTTCTGTACAAAGCAATGTGATCCCTGTACATAACTGTCCCGTACGAGAATGATTACTTATGTCAGACTCGAGTGGTTGGAGGGACTACTTTGAGTAGGCAGTCCTCGACAAGACCATCAAGAAGAGTCCCTTGGAGGAGCATCCTCGATGGTGGCTCCTTCATAAGCACCATCTACAGGACCTCAATCATGGCTCATTGGTAAGGGTTCCCTTGAGTTTGTTTTTGATAGAAAAACGCCCAAGATTGGAGATTCTTCTCGAGATTGTTGCACAACATGTGGCGTTGTCTAATGACACGTACTGCAAGGCATATTTTGTTAAACCATGCATATCAATCGTCTCGCTTGCGAGTTAGGGATCAAGATGGAAAGTGGATTTTTGGTTTCTCCAACAGGCTTGGTGAAGTTTCAATCACAACGGCTGAACTCATGGCCCTTAGAGAAGGACTGCACCTAGCATGGCTAAGGCGCTTCCCCAAGATCGAAGTTGAGGTCGATTCGGAGGTTGCATGGACGCTTGTTACGACTGTGGATATCACCACTCATCCACAAGGTGCAATCATCGGGGACTGTCGTGCACTGCTCAGAATGCCTTGACAAACTAACTTTGGAGTGATCAAGAGAGAAGGGAACCAATGTGCAAACTTTTTGGCTAAAGCGGGACACAAGATGAGCTCGAGACTCACAGAATGGTTGGAGCCACCCAAAGGAATGCTGGAGCTTCTTAGGGAAGCTGGAGGTGGGTTTGTCTAGTTGCCTTGTGATTTTTTTTTTCAACCAAACAAAAAAAAATTAATAATAATAAAAAAAAAAGTATGAATAATTAAACTGAAAATAGAAATATAATGTGTGTATATATATTGTTTGATGTTAATTTTTGATTATATATATGATGTGATTGGATCGACACGTTCATTTAATCCTAGTAATAAAACATGACAAGATGGACAATCTGAGAGAATTGGGACAACTTATACAAAAGTGTCCCAAAAAGTTCGATCCCCAAATCATATTATTTGATAAGCACTCATTATCTGCCCGTTTCGTATAAGCCCATTTCCAGTAGAATTTCGGGCTTCAACATGTGTGTCCTGAAGAGTAACCGTTCCTAAATTTGTTGGCCTGAGCCCAAACAAATGAGAGAATGATAGCCCAACTAACGAAATGATTTAAGTATCTCTTTCAATCCCATTTATCAGCCAAGGGCTTGCTAATCCATTCAATATCTCTATGGTCATTTTCCAAAAAGTTACATAAAAGGACCAAAAAATAAAATTAAAAAAAAAAAAAAGCAAGGGAAATGAAATGGAAATTAGGTGCCAGCCCGAGCCGACAGACAACGATTTTGGCAAATCATGATTGGGCATTGTTTTTTTTTTTTTGCCCATACTCCATGTGAGATAGCTTTCAATATCATTGCATTTGGATATTGTTATAGGAGTTTAGGGACTTATAACAAATTAACCATTTGTTAAATCATCATTTCATCTAAACACGGAAAATTCTTTTATTTGTTTAATAAATGGGTGACGGTAAGATTCGAATATAAAAATTTTATTTGCCTCTTATGTTCTGTCAAGTGACCACCTTATTTAAAAATTTAAGTTGTCGGAGATGAGAGACATCAAATACTTATTTAGAGGGTGCTTGGCTAAGCTTTTTTGAAACTTATTATAAACTCTTTCATCTTATGATATGTTTTAAGAGTTTATAAGATGTTGGACCTTATTTTACAAATAAATTATTAAAATGTTTGAATAAATAAGTTTGAGTATAGCTTATAAGATGTTTGTATTCGTAATATTGTAATTAATTGGTTGGAAACAAACTAAGAAGCTTGGATAGGATCTTAGAAAATAAATAAACTCCTATTTACTTTTTAAAAAGAGTTTGTAAGCTTCTAAATATCTTATTTTTTGAGCTTATAAACCCATTTCCCTAAAATTTTGTCAAACACCCTCTTAATCCTCAACATTGATAATAATTATTTTGCAACCTTGTGCTAAGGTCCTTTTTTTTTGTTGGGGGGGGGGGGGGGTGGGTTATATTTTGGGCCATTTCTTTTTAACAGTGTTGCAAAAGTTCATCTAAAGATAAATTTTGTGTTTTGAGACGCTCCAGTTTGATGCTTCGGTGAAATTATGATGTTTTAATTATTCATTGAATAGTAATTATAAATTTGTAATTTACTTTGAGGACTTATGGGATGTTACTTTAAGTGCATATATACCGAATAAAGTTGGATATCATTGAATCATATACGATGATATCAACATTTTTTTTTGTTGCATCTTCATATTCTTATCTAATAATTTATAATACAATTGTGTAAATACATATTTGAATAACATTACGTCTCCCCAATTCGAGCATCTCAAAATATAAAAAGTTATTATTTCACAATCAAACAACTATGTACTAAGGTATGGTCACTCATTTGATAAAACAATTTAATTATCCTATCATGATATAATACCTCAATTTCATATTGTTTGTCGTTTAAGATTTTTTTCACATCGACTAATGAGAATTTGCTATTGGGATTGTAGCCCAATAGTAGGCGATTCGAATCAATATCTATAGGGTGTCTCAAGTTGATTTTATAAAAAAAAAAAAAACAATTAACGTGAATTTAATAATGTATCACACTTGACAAATTTACCCTTATTAAATTATTTATTGAAAATACAAGCGGTAACCTAATTAGGGAGGTTATGTGAGTGTTATATAGTTATTTATGTGATGGTGAATTTAAGAAAAAAAAATGCATTAATTATTGTTTTATTTTTATAAAATGATATATTTGGAAACTAAAAAAAAAAAGGAAAAGGTTCTGGGCCAGAAAATAAGGTCCTGAATTTGACCATACAACATAGAAAGTCAATTTTACTTATAAAAAAAATAAAAAGTCAATTTTCTCCTTATTTATAAGAGGCCCTAAAATTGAAAAAAAAAAACCAAAGTGTAGAATTTATTTTGATTATTGGTACGCTAATTTGGCCGTAAACTCTCTCTCTCTCTCTCTCTCTCAACTCCCAACATCCCACACACTCCTATTTTCCATACAAACAATGAATAGTGCTAGCTACAATGTTTTAAAATCCAGATCGTTCATCGAACTGAAAAATCAACTCTGTTAAGGGTCACCGGTCCGACCGTCGGCTTAACTGCGGTTGAACTGGTGATGTCATAAATAATATTTAATATATCAAAAATAATAAATACTAAAAAAAACTCAAGTATTTTTCTTGTTTAAAATTATTATTTTAAGCAAAAAAATGCAAATAATATAGTTTTAGCTTTTCAACATACACAATCATATATTTCTCAAATGAAATACGCTTTCTTCTAATATTAAAGGCTTGAAATATGGTAAAGAGAATTGTATTTAAAGAGATTAATAGAAAAAAATGACATAAAAAAACAAAAACAAAACAAAACAAAACTTGTGCATGAATTATTGAAAGTAGCCATTAATAAAACTAGCAATTTACATGCTCTACCAACTTATATTACTTTTTGCAATGTAATATGTTAGTTTAGTATCTATTAACAATATAATGTCATATTATTCTAATGCAATTTTATTCATTAAAAATAATTAGTGTAAGTGAATTTTTAATTAAAGGGATTTGGTGAATTAAAATAATTAGTCTATAACAATTGTATCCTCTACGATTAGTTCATATAACAACAATCTTCTATGCTTTTAATAAATATAATATTTTCCTTCATTTCTTTTGTTGATACTATACATTAATAGCAATAGTAACACTAACAACAAGTCAGTAATAGAAAGAGAGAAAAAAAAAACTAGGATTTGATTGGTGTGGGATTTAATTTATAGTGTAATTGGCTCGGCCGATTTTATTGACCCAGCACCAGTTCGACCGGGTCACCGATGGAACCCCCGGGTCAACCGATTCTCTCAAAATACACCGGTTTTGAAGGCCTTTCCAATTTTGAGAGTCTAACCGAGCCGTTTTCTGATCCGGGTGGCTGTTCGACTGGTCGAACCGGCCGATCCGAGTTGGGTTTCAAAACATTGGCTAGCTATATTTTATGAATTACAACCCAACACATTAATTTTGGTTGTTGTTGAATTAATATTTAAAATTTACTAAGGTCATCAAATGAGTTATTTGATAGTTTTTTTTGTCTCTTAAAGAGCATTAATCTATACTCCACTTTAATTATCAAAAAAAAAAAAAAATCTATACTCCACTTTTCCTTGCTTTTTTATATTATTTGAGTTTGTGCATTAAAAAAAAAAAAACGAGTTAGGAAAATACATCCTGACAACTTATGTAGTGGAAACTCCACATTCCGTTGGGCTTGGATCCAAATGAATAAATTTTGAAATTAGCAAGTATATAAGGCAAACATTGCACGAATTTTGGAATTAAAATTGATCACTTTCTCATAGGGTTGTTCATTCAGTTAAAATCCAAACTTCTTAGTTTTTTCGATTTGGTCAATCAAAAATTTTGATTTTTCCAATTGTAAGGCCGAAAATCGGATTGAAATTTTTATTTATTCAAAATCTTATATAAAAATTAAAATAAAAAGGCAAAAGAAAAACCCCGAACACATACGATTAGGGATGATAAAATGATAAAGATACAATTAAAAAAAAAAAAAAACTAACTTGGATAACACAGAAACTATAATAAAATGGCAAAAATGACATTATATCCATTCTGCCCAAGATATTTCTTGGCCATATTACTCCGAATAATAGTAATTTATGTGTTCACTTATTCAATTCAATCCACATTTAATCATGGGCAACCGTGGAGAATTTAAGACTCAATGTCACAAACTTTAATAGATTCTGGTTAAGATATTTCTGGCCATACAGTCCTTTCCCAAACAAAAAAAATCAAACCGACAAATAACATGAAACGGAAGTAGTAATAAGTAAAGCAGTAGTTCACTAAAATTAAATCTGTGTGGTTCGAACTACCTAAGTTTATAGTTTCAAAAAGTAAAACCACCACAAAATATAGGTGAAACAAGTGTTGCTCCTTGACCCAATTAACATTATCAGTTAATCCTAAGTTGTCCACGTCTAGGCCACGAATGATTTTTATGACATTCATGGAGGACTATGGTAATGAAGAACTATTAATACACTCATAAAAGTTGGAGCTACATAATTAAAGAAATTAAATAATTAAGCACTAATGCTCAAAAATATCTTGTAACTACATAAACCACAATCGAACACCTGGCCGCCTTGCCGAATTAGGGTTATTAAATCACGGAGCATTATTTTTAATGAATAACCGTCCAAGCATTTAGGTTCATTATTTCGAAAGGGACCAACACAATTAATCTTGGGTTCATCCATCTAATTATGGTAATCCCGATTGGATGTACGATTAATGATTTGATGAAATAATAGGACTCGTTTGGATGAGCTTAAAGAAAAAGTGTTCCTTCAGCGATATTTTTTACAATAGAGTTTTTTTTTAAGCCAAATAATTTTGCATTTGGATACAATAGTTAAAAGTGCTTTAAATTTTATTTTTATCTGAAGCTATTGTGGGTAACTTCAAGAAAAAGCCTTTTTTTGGCTTTTTTCTAACTTCTATTTCTTTAAAAAAGCCAATCTACGCACAATTTTTTTTTGTTTTGAAATGTTTTTTTTTGTGTTCTTTTCAAAAAAATAAGTGCTTCTCTTCAAATAAAGCACATCCAAACGGGATCTTAATCTCTATTGAATTCGTTTTCTTTTATAAGTAAAATTTGAATTATCTATACCATTATAAAAAGAAAATCATTTTTGTCTCACAAATGGTAATTTTTTTTATGTGATTTTACAAAAATTGCCCATTTAATTCAATGTAAAATAAATAGAGACATGTAAAATTGTGGCTAAAATTGAAAACTTTCATAAAATCGATGCAATTCCGATACCAGATTTTGATTTGTCAAATTTATCCTTTTAATTAGCAAACACAAACAATGAAGAAGCAAATAAAAAGGTTACTATTGTAATATTACATCTAATTTAAAAATCCATGTTCCCAACACATAAACTATTTTCTCTATCATGTTGGATTTTGTTAATTGAAATTTATTTTTAATAAACAAAGTTCCTTTAATTTGATAATTAATGTTTTTGGCTCCCCCCCACCCCACAACACATAAACAAAATACTTTCTCTAATTATAATTATTAGGCCTTTTTGTGTGTTTACTTCTTATCACGTAATTTTATTTT
The DNA here is from genome assembly GCA_026212405.1 of Petrea volubilis. Classification (NCBI taxonomy): domain Eukaryota; kingdom Viridiplantae; phylum Streptophyta; class Magnoliopsida; order Lamiales; family Verbenaceae; genus Petrea; species Petrea volubilis. The sequence goes on along the minus strand of CM047882.1, from coordinate 7,127,286 downwards.
ATATAATTATTTTGTTTTTAAATTATTATTAGTTTAATAAATTATTTCAAATAGTTCTTGGAAAACTATTCTCATAAAAGAAATTTAATAATATTTTATTTTGATCCTAAAAATATTTAAGTAATTAAATTAAAGTATATATATTTTATATTTTGCATACTCGTAAAGTATGCGGCCATTGTTAGTTTAATTATTAATGATTTATTTAAACATTTAAGAGTAAAATTCACACCAAATTAACCACCAATAACCAATATCTATATTTTTTTGGTAATGCATTCTTAAAAAATTGGATCCATGGAAATTGGAATTATGCAAATAAGCCAAGATTAGTTCACATACGTTATTTGGGATTTCGTTTGAGTTTCTATTCGAGTGGTGCATCTTTATTCTGTATAACCCGTTTTCTTTTATTGATTTTCTAGAGGTTCTCTACATCTATAAATAGAGGCTATCCTGATGTGTTACGTCATTGATCCTGTTTAAAAAAATATATTTCTCTACTATATTTTTCGATACACACAAAAGAGATTTTTTACTAGTTGAAAAAGGATATCATCAAGTCATATGACATTGTCAGTTTATTGAACATTGAAAGAGAGAAGTTAGGAAAATTATTGTCGAACTAGTTGAAATTGTGTTACAGTGAATTTGATGCTCAAAATAAACTAGATATTCGCATGTCAATTTCAACTATTCATCGTATTATTATCAACAATTTCCAATAGTTAGCTTTTCATCAACCCATATGTGTGTGGTTATGTGATTGAGATATAATACGTGGTCGTATGATCAAGACAACTCTTATCGTTCGTACAATATTATTATCAATATATATATATATATATATATATATATATATTGTTCTTAGAATATGTGTGTCAAATCGAATGACTCTCTTTCGCAAAAGTACGAGTTCTTGATAATTATCTGAAAATAATTAGATAAGAAATGTGACATAAAGCTATGCTGTTTTTAGACTTTTAAACCGTAGAATCATCATCGTATGGAAAATTAATCACGCGTATAATATTATTTGTAATAACAAAGTAAACAAGCACTCCCGTAACGCTTCTAGAAGAAAAATGACAAGAACCCAAGTCATTTAAGGTGGTCGATATGATTTTACTGCTTAGCACACTGAAGTTTTTTAGATTTTAATATTCATGTGGCCGTCAGTCATCATAATGCAGTTGTCCATATAATTATGACTATAATTTGATCGACTTTAAATTAAGTTAGTTGAAATTATGTAATGAATTTAATGATGTAATTTTTGGAATTTGGCCGATGGACATTGATGAAGTTAAGGTGTGATGAATCTGAGAAATGTGTGACCTACAAATAAAAGGGAGCACATGTTAGGGTTTTCAAGATGGTTCCGAATTAAAATCCTTCCGTAAAGTAGTGAAAATTAATCAATTTATGAGGGATATATATATATACACACATATATATAAATTATAAATTATAGGAAAAACTTAAGTTAATTAAGTGTGCCAAACTTACTTTCGAATGGTTTGATGAGTCTATATTTTGGATTTGATATATCTCCGTCCATTTGTCGTAAACATTTGCCACATCGTGTGTTGTTCGATCTTAAGCGTGGACCAATGCCCACTTTCGTGAACTGTATTTGGGCCCTTTGTCAGTGCTATGTTGATGGAACAATACTTACGCTAGTTGTTCAAATATTTGATATCATTATAAAAAAGCACTTCTATTCACTAAAGAAAATTTTGTGATGACGAGATTCTGCCACATATTTAAGTTATTTGTGATAGATTAGTAACGAAATTCAATGTAAACAAACTAAATAAACAATATGTGATAATGCATTTAACAACGAAATTATTATAAATTAAATTCATTACAAAAACTAAATGCATAATACATTGATTCGTCATTGAAAGACATGCATTTTTTTAGTGCATGTTCATGACTAAATATAAAAGTCTTGAAGTTTTGATACACACAATAATAATAATAATAATAATAATAATAATAATAATAATTTGGGTTTTCAAAATTTTCAAAAATTAAAATACTTCATTCAGATTACTTTTTATGAAAATACTGTCTTCTCATTATCCCTCCCCCACTATCAATATTAAAAATATATTTGTATTGTGAGAATCAAATGTTCAAAAAGAGCGGGGCCATACCCCATCAAAGAAAAACCACTAAAACAAACGAAAAATGGACCAAAATTGAGGCGTGACAAGAATCAGGATAATATGGACAGCTCTGATAAAATGATTTAAGGTTGTTTTCTCTCTTACCTTTTTCTTTCGGCGGTGATGGTGGGCCTCCAGTGCTCATCGAAAATTTCATACAGCCTCATTTTAGATGTTAGATTCGAATATAATAATATTATCAATTATAAATTATTTTAGTAGAATGAGGTATTAAATTATTTAAACAGCGTTTAAAATTCAAATTCTGAATCGTGAATAAATAATTGAGCTTGGATGGTCACCTCCGTAATAGATTTCGACAGTATTTAATTCGAATGAGTGGATCAGAGAATTGAAATCAAGTGGCTAAGATCAATATATATATATATATATAATATTAAAAAGTGTTAAAAAAAAATAAAATTACTGCAGACATAAAAATTTCTACATGTAAGATATTTATTTACAAAAAAATGAAGTATGTATAAGAAATTTACTTAATAAAGTGAGAGGAGTACTCCACTTAGTTATTTTGATGCTGATAATTCAATTGTATTTCACGAATAAAATATCCTTCGGAAGAGTAGTACTCAATCACATATACGTCACTTTCCTTTCAATATGTAATTAGATAAATAGATTTGCGTACTTCAATAATTTTGATTAGATAGGTGAAGCCGACGTGCTTATTTTATAAGCATTATCGACCTATGTTAAGACAAGAAAGTCAAATTCTTAAGGTGAAATGTGTTGCTTTTAGTCAACAATAGATGACACGAATCTCTTTCATGTTATGGGCAATGTGGTCGTACGTGTCGAGCACATCTTTAGCAAAATCTCACCAAAACTTTTGCGAAATCTCCGCATGAAAACATGGCTCAGTCACTCTTGGAAATTGTTATTCAAACAAATTGATATTTGGTCAATTTTCATAAATTATTTAAGTGAACCACAAATTGAATTTAAATTATTTAAGTAAATTATAAATTAATTTTGTAATTTTTATTGATTGTAAATGAAATCTACTTTGGAAGTAGATGGAAACTGATGACGAACAAGTTTTGATTAGGGGTCAAATTTGATTAAAGTAATCGTTCAAATTTGATCAAAGTAATCTTGAGGACTTCGATAAGATTTTTGTAAGTCTTTAAAAACGATCAAGGAAATCACCTATACATAAAAATCAAAGTTTCGAATGAGGGCACACAGGCGGGTAGCCTGATGTGGGTTTTTGGACATTCAATCAAGTTTAGAAATATATATAGAATGTTTAAGAGAAAAATAATATTGTTGTCGTCCTAATTTGAGTGAGTATGATTAATTGGGCCCTACAAGGGACTTTATCTGTTACAAAGTTTTTTAACGCTAATAATATTGATTTTTTTTTTTGACTTAATGTATATTTTAGTATTTTACCTACATCAGTAACATATTCGAAATGATGATATATTGAACTAATGAAACATTGAAACGTGACAAGAAGTCCGAGTTTCCATGTCAAAGTCTCGATACAATTAACCCCTGACCAATAAAATTCTCTTGTGTTTCTTGGGCGAATCCGAGCACCCCTAGCTAGCCAATCCCCACACGATCTTCACCGATTTCTTAAAATAGTTGTAAGTATTAACTATTTATTTTATTAAATATTACAAGTGTTGAAAATAGCAAACAATTTTCATTCAGGTTCACCGTAAACATGCCCTCACGTCCTTATAATTAATAATTTATCATTTTGATATATATTGTTCGAGAAAGTAGCATACTAGCATTTGACCATTAGATAAAACAAATTATGATTCATCTATGACATATTTGACCTAGACTGAAGTATCGGAATTTCCACAAATTCAATTCAATCTCTTTTTAACATAATTTTCAAAATTTTAAAATACACACTAGATCACCTAATATTTTCTCTAAAAAAAACAAAAGTTCTTCCCAAAATTCTTAGTTTTAAGTGGCGTAGCCGCATATAATTTGGGATAGAATTTTATCAAATTTGAACGATGAGTATAATTATCTTTCATTAGACACAATACGTTAATTGTCAGACCGAAGATAATTACCATAAGTAATTCACTTCTTATATATATTATGTACATATTTGATATTGTATCAGAAGTATAAGATATTAAATTCTTTAAATTGGTGAATTCATATTTTAAGTATTTAATAATTGTGTTTGTTTTGGAGTAATATTTGTGAAATTCACCTTACATGTGAGATTATTATAGATCATGTTATGAAATTTAAAATTTAAGTCTAATTTTAAACTACATAATATATAAAAATTTAATATTAAATCAAACATACTTATAAAATAATTTTATAAAATACAAATACTATATAAAATATAATCAAATATATCCTATAAATCATCGATAGCTAGTAATTGACGAGCGCACCGTGCATCCCTCTGGATTCACAGTCAGTCTCGCCCACAGAAAATCATAAGAGCAATAAAAATATAACTCAGGAAGGGGCCGTTAAGTCCATTCACCTACAACACAGTCAAACTGCATCCATGTGCATAGAAATTGTCAAAAAAAAAGCCCGCAGGATAGGATGACTGTGACACATCTCTCCCAATCAAATGTCTCCACGTCATCAAACACACCCTGCCGTAACTCAGGTTGGCTTAACTGACCACAGTTAACTCTTTATTCAGTCAATGTGGACTTAAAGAAGGGTAAAGAAAAAAAAAACTAAAAAGAAAACCTGAAAATTATCCTATATATACATACATACACATATAGATATAGAGAGAGAAAACATAACCAGGGAGAGCACGAAAGCACAGAGCGAGGAAGGAAGACGGAAGGGATCCTTGACCCCCTTGTTGGCTCAGGGAAAGACTCGTATCGCATCCTAGCCGTGGTTGTCTGTCTTTTCGGCCGTTGGATTGGTTTGGAAAGTTCCAACATTATCAACGGTCTCGTGGGAGTTTACGGAAACCGTGGCAGAAGAAGGGTTTCTTCACAACTGGCTTTCCAGTGAGTTGATTTGCGCAATTTACGTTCAATTTTTCTGATTTTTGGGGTATTAGGTATTTGAACTGACGTGATTGGATAAAATTTGTTCTTTTTTGTTGTTTTCTTTGATGGAAACAGGTGAATTTTGAGCAAGTTTATTACTTTAGGTTGATAGGGTTAAGTTTTCTGTTATTAATATGTGGAAATGTCGAGTAATAAATGTGATTGGGGGTTAGAATCTATAATTGATTAATCTACCAAATCTAGATTCAGCGGGATTGCGTGTGTTTTGCGTGTTCACGTTTTCTTTTTCTTTAAGATTTTGTTCTTGACTGAGAGTTAAGAATGATGCTATATAAATACGTAATTCTTGCTTGCTTGCCCTGGACTTGATTTGGTGTAAATCGTTTACTGCGTCTGGCAATGAGGTTTTTCTTCTGCTTTTAAGAGGCATTCAAGAAATCTTTTGTATCAAGTTTTGCTTTTATATTCCTTGGTTGTGAGAAAGTGTGTTTTGTTGGATTTCTTGTTAACCTGTCCAGCATATTTTGACACCGGGGAGAGAAATCTTGAATAATTGTTCGTCTTTTTTTGGGATATTGTTTTGCTTAATTATTTCAGTTTTTAAGTTGATGGAAATATTGCCATTTATTTGTGTTATTTGACTTGGTCCTTTCGTTCTTCAGATTGTGCTGTGAGGCTAATCGGAATCATCCCATGGCTCTCTCGATGCACCGATTAGATTAATCTCTCTCTCTCTCTACCTAGTTAGATCTTCTAGTATATTGGTGCCGTGGTTCATTGGGGCTCAGTAGTTTGGGCTTTGCTGATTGATGATAGTTGTTGGTACAGATATATTTCTGGTTCCATAGCACTTGGCTTCTAAGTTTGGCTTTCAACTGAGAGTGAGGGGAAAGCTCTCTCCTGGTGCCATCTTAGTTGCCGGCTGTGAGAAGAACCAGAATTGGTCACTCTCTTCCTTTCATGTCTCGTAACTTGGATAGTCCAGTTCAGACCCAGATGGCTGTGGCAGCTTTTAAGAGTCCTCTTGGAAGTGGGGAGTTCCATGGTACTAATAGAATGGAAGGGAAACTTACTTGCAGAAGGCGTGTTTTTGTACAGACTGAGACAGGTTGTGTGTTGGGGATGGAGTTGGACAGAAGCGACAATGTACATACCGTGAAGAGGAGGTTGCAGGTTGCCCTAAATTTTCCCATTGAGGAGAGTTCTTTGACATTTGGTGATGTAGTTCTGAAGAATGATCTCAGTACGGTGCGAAATGATTCCCCTCTCTTACTGACAAGGAATTTGATGCATAGAAGCTCGTCTACTCCGTGTTTGTCACCCAATGGTGGGGACATCCAACAGAGAGATGAAAGTGGGCCAATCGAGATTTTGCGCCATTCAAATGGCTTTACCAAGATAAAACAACTAGTTAAGGAAATTGCCAAAGCAATGAAGAATGGGGTTGATCCAGTCCCTGTTCATAGTGGGCTTGGAGGAGCTTATTATTTCAGAAATGTGCGAGGTGAGAGTGTTGCCATAGTGAAGCCCACAGATGAAGAGCCATTTGCTCCGAACAATCCAAAGGGCTTTGTTGGTAAAGCTCTTGGGCAACCAGGCTTAAAACGTTCTGTGAGGGTTGGTGAAACAGGTTTCAGAGAGGTAGCTGCTTATCTGCTAGACTATGGTCATTTTGCCAATGTGCCGCCTACTGCACTGGTGAAGATCACTCACTCGATCTTCAATGTTAATGATGGCGTAAGTGGAATTAAGCCTCAAAATAGGTGCATAGTCAATAAGATTGCATCTCTCCAACAATATATTCCACATGATTTTGATGCTAGTGACCATGGCACCTCAAGTTTCCCTGTCGCGGCTGTGCACCGGATTGGGATTTTAGACATTAGGATTCTTAACACAGATAGGCACGCAGGTAATCTTTTAGTTAGGAAGCTTGATGACGTTGGGAGATTTGGTCAAGTTGACCTGATCCCGATTGATCATGGCCTTTGCTTGCCTGAGAGTTTGGAAGATCCGTATTTTGAGTGGATTCATTGGCCTCAGGCCGCCATTCCATTCTCAGATGAAGAACTGGAGTACATACGCAATCTTGACCCTGCCCGTGATTCAGAGATGTTGCGAAGTGAGCTCCCCATGATTCGAGAAGGCTGTTTGCGCGTCTTAGCCCTCTGCACAATTTTCCTCAAGGAAGCTGCTGCTTATGGGCTGTGTCTTTCTGAGATTGGGGAGATGATGAGTAGGGAGTTCCGTAGCGGTGAGGAGGAACCCAGTGAGCTCGAGCTCATATGCATTGAGGCAAGAAGGCTTATTGCTGAGGAAATGTTATCTCCCAGGGGTGAAGCAGATTTTGATGAGTTTCAATTTGACATAGATTGTGAAGATGGCAATTATGAGTTAGCCCCAAAATCGTCCTTTGGAGACTTTGTGGCAGGTAGGCCATTCCATTTTGGATTTGGAGGTGTTAATGGCCAAACCCCACTTCCGAAACTAGATGAATGCATTGAAGAGGAAGAAGCGGAAAGTGAAGGAGAAGTGGAGAAAGGGTTGGCTAGTATTCCAACTATTTCTAAGCTGTCTGAGTCGCTGAAATATGCTAGCTTAGGCGAGAAGAACCATAAGTTCCCAAAATTTGCAGGAGCAAAACCGGACTATGGCTATCTTGCCAGCTCATCATCTGGCCACAGGAGCGCAAATGAGCAGCTCCTGGCAAGTGTGAGTTTTGTTAAGCTAGCAGACATGAATGATAAAGAATGGGGACTGTTGTTGGAGAAGTTTCAGGAGCTTCTCCCTCCGGCATTCGCCAAGCGCAAGTCTATCTCACTCGGCCAGAGGCACAGGCTTGGGACTTCTTGCCAGTTTTGAGAGGTGAGATATATGACTACCATATGTTGGTATGATAGATGAAGAAAATAAGTGATTTAGGCTTGTTGACCTTCTAAGCCTCGGGTAGATTCAGTTTATGCTTTTCTCCCACAGGTGATATGTAAATATTCTTTGCAGGCAGCTGAATGAAAAAGGCTGCGTAGAATCGAATAATTTGTAGAATCAAAATCTTGGAAAAAAAGAAAAATGTATCTGTAAATACTTGCTTCCCTCTTTACTGTGGGATGGTAATTTTAATTTGTGTTTTCCCTGTAGGACAGTAATTAATCAGCTGAATTTGCCCTTATAGGCTTTCGTTAGCCAGAATTATAGTGTGATTAATGAACTTTCTGGTTCATTTTACTCATGGTAAAGCAATCTTTATTTCTTGTAATTTAACATCAAACAGGGACATGACAAACTACAAGACAAATCGAGGCCAGCTAAGTAAAGGGGCAATAATTTAGGGGATTAAGTTTGGTGGAAGTCCCCATCTTGAGCAGTCAATTGTTTGGCAAAGAAGACGTCGGAAAATTCTTATGTGAACTCGGTATTTGGACCCTATATATTAATCAAATAGTTGAAATTGTACTATATTTTATATATGGGATATATATATTTTTTTGTAAGAGAATTAATGATGTGGAAGCGCGGTACCAAACCTGGAGCATGGAAGAATTTCCTTAGCCCTCCAATGGTTGAATGGAAATTTGCTGAAATATTTGACTGGAAATGGATGTTAGAAATTTAGCAGGCCTGTAAAGTGACGAGGCTGATGACAAAGTATGGGATGGATACAAATCTCGCAGGCCAACCAGTCCTGCTGGCCTTTGTTTTTTGTTTTTTATGTACGTTTGTAATTTATACTATTGCAACTTGTTCTTGCGGTGCTTCATTTTTGTATATGGATTGTGCTTTAAGTTACAATGATAGATGAGCTTTTAGAGAGTTATCATATAAAAACTATACGTGTTCATGACTTTTAACATTTAATTTATTACCATCATTAATCATCATTTTGTGTACAATTGAGGGACCAATATAATTAAATGTGCTCGTGTTTTGACACGTATATCTTATTCACAATTTGTCATTAGGTCGTTAGGTTAGGTTTAGATTTGTTTTTAAAAATTGAGCAGTTCATGTTCACATGTCTTTGGCTTAATGGACATATAACTTGCCTTTTAGAGATAGTTGAAAGTATTGTCAGGGGTCCAAATCCCTGACAACATGAATGTGTGGATGTGTGTGTGCACGTTTTCAAACTTCTACCCGAACAAACTTTAATCGTGTTGTGAAAGTAGAAATTTGATTCAAGTAAAAATATATTGCAATCACATCATCATTGTCAACCAAGTTGTGAGTAAAAACAATAGGTAAATGTAATATTATGTGTAAAAAGGAAATAGAATAATAACATGGCATAAAGAAAATTCAATACCAAATTTATACATTGGGTATGAGATAAAACATGAGTTGGAATAAAAGATTTCAAGTGAAGATGGGATTTTGGGCAAATTTGACTCTAAAGTTACTCGTTTAGTCATTTAGCTTACTTAATATTATTAATAAAGTTTCTGATTGAGGCCCGTGTCATATCTCCTATCAATTGAAGCTAATATTGGACCACTAATTTACATGGGCCGATAAGAGGGTCCTAGTACCCATGAAATTGGCTGTAAATGGATAGTTATTAGTACTCATTTTAGCACACTCAATGTCCATGCAAAAAAATATATATATAATTTCATTTTTAAATTCAAATAGTATAAATAAATTTCTTTTAATTATTTTCAATATATTAATTAAATTAATGATAAGTGAAAAAATAGTTTAAAATTAAATCAAATTAAGAAAATAATACAAAGACAGTTAAAATATGTAGAATAGCGGGATAAGAGATGAGAAAAAAAAGAGAGAGGCGAGAGAAAATTGAGAAAGTACAAGAGATGAGAGAGCAGAGAGAAAAGAGAAGATAAACTCTATTAAGGGACTAAAGACAACAAGAGTAGTTTCTAGAAGGGGCTAATGATTTATATAATAATATAATTTATACAATAGTGTAGATAATATAGATATAGTAGTAAATTTTTTAAGGAGATCTAGGCTATGCATCTTACAACCTTGTCCCATAAAATCTTTCATAGACTCCATCAAAAATCACCTATTTCAAACAAGACATTAAACATTACAAATTATATATATAATTCATCGGTCTGTACCAAAAAAGCTCAGACAAAAAAACTTGGTTCAAGAAAATCAACAACATTAATCAAACTTCTCGTCTGATCTATCCCTACCACAGCTTCATTCAGTACAGTAAATTAGAAAATTCACAACTTCAACATTCAGTATGTAAATTAAAAAAAAAAAAGAACCTTATGTAACTTAGAAGATATAATACAAGTCATCATCAAACATGTCTCCATGGCCTTTCTGCAAGATTCACACAATCTCCATATCTGAAACAATCAACAAGGTGATCAATGCTCATCCCTGCTGCTTGCATAAACGAGTACACGATAACTGGCCCCACGAACCGGAACCCTCGTCTCAGCAGATCCTTGCTGATCACCTCTGCCTTGGGACTCCTCAATGGAACATTTCTTGGGTACTTAAACTTGTTGATCACGGGTTTGAAACTCACATAGTCCCACATATAGTTACTGAAAGATCCGTATTCGTCAGCAACCTAAACATTTTGAAGCAATTTTGTTAATCCTATGTTACACTTATTGCAGGCAGTGTTATGTTGTTACGTAATAGGGATAATTACCGAAAATGGGATTCATCACAATTATTTTATCTATTGAAATTACAATTACCACCTTTGAGGTTTGCTTCCATCTTACAAATAACACCAGCCGTTATTTGCCCAAATTACAAGAAGCCCCTCTATCTGTTATTGTCGGGGGTGATAGTAATTTAAATAGATAAAGTGGTTTTTATGTAACTGAGGCGAACCTCAGGGGGTTTTGGTAATTTTATATATATGTATGTATATATGTATATATATTAGCTTTAACTTGCCTTTGTTATGCATTTTGCATTGTCCACTATGCACCTGACTCTGCTTTCTGCTAAAGTTAAGTCTTTGTTGGAGGCTATTTCAGTGATCTCTTTTTCACCCATTTTGTTCACTTTGTTGGGATCAAAACCAGCAAAAACTTCTCTGTGTGATTATACATTGCAAAATTTTTCTCAAGATCAGTGCAATAAAAATATGGTAATAATAATTTTATTTTTAATTAAGTGGAAAAATCTGACCTGAGATGTTCTCTCCTTTTAAGGATTTCAGTCCAGTTGAAATCCATAAGCATTCCACACATTGCAAGAAGTTCAAACAGCTGACTGTCATATTATTTCGCAAAATTTTATTACACCCCATTAGGAATTAATTAGGACAGTGAAGTGATGGATAATTTGAGTTCAATCTTAAATTATTAATAATTTAACTTACTTGTCATCATAAACTGGAACTCCCCAGCATTCATCATGGAATTTTACATAAACTTTATCTGTTAAGAAGTTCAAAATGTGTTTTGTCAAAAACAGGAAAAAAAAAAGACAAATTAACAATGTGGTTGTAACAGCCACTTTATAAAAGCTAGGTCCAAAATAAATAAATTTATATAATATGGATAATCATGTTATGGAATCATAACCAATCTCTTTAAGTTTACCAACATAAAGTACAAAGATTCTAGCTATAGGGCCATCTAAAATTAGGTATGAGGATTTGAGCAATGATTGTCACCACTTTTAATTAAGAAAAATTAAATCTTTCTATTATTAGTAAATGTTTTTGGCAGCTTTGCATGGCATTGATTCTATTGCCTTAACCCTCCTGTTCCCTGTCACACCCTTGGAAATTAATTTAGCAATTGATCATACAAACTTATCAAAACTTTGATCATATATGCTCAAAAAATTCAATCTTTTTAAGCATCAAATTTGGCATTGCTCGAAAGTTAGCATTCATTATACATGCTATAAGTTATGATGATGATCATGGCATAGATATATGTGTGAGTGTGTGTGTGTGTGTGTGTGTGTGTGTGTGTCTTACCACTGTTTTTAGTAATCCAGTTGCACCTCCTCGTGCCTTCCTCAGTAATAGCATTATTTGGGCTATGTTGCTGAACGATCTTTGGGACGGGGGGCTCTTTTTTTTCAACAGGGGAAATGAGGCGAAGGGCTAACGATATTTTCTGATCAAGGGGGATCGATAAATCAGTTAGAGAAGAATCAGTGGATTTCTCTGATAACGTTAGTGATAAAGCAGATAAAGAGAGGGGTGAGCAAGTCCTGTTAAGGCCAATGGGATAGATTTTACTTAGTTGTTTGGAGAAAAAGTTTGTGTTTTTCTTCTCCTTTTCCCTGGAAACATTGTTTTTGCTCTTTTCCAGGGCCTGTTTTTTGACATAGTACTGTTTGGACATGATGCTGGACAAAGTGGGAAAATCTCTCTCTCTCTCTCTCTCTCTCTCTCTCTCTCTCTACAGGACTATGTCTTAATTAGGACAGATTGTGAAGTGGGATTTTATAATTAAGGTTAAGGTTTTGTCCAAAGAAGAGAGTATATTTGTCAAATGGTTTGGTGGGAGTGAGTGGATTTGATACCACATTTGTTGTTAATCTTTTGTACTTAATTTTTAAGCAAAAGTACTAATTTAAAAGGCATGTTGGGCTTGTAAAATAGTTGTGAGAAAATGACACTTGAATTTTCAAGAATTATCTATTCCCTGAAACAGGTGAAATGATTCTTGTTCTGGAAAATCAATGTGACGTATATAGGTTTCAAGTTCTAATTTAATTTGACCACCTGCTACACGGCATTGGTTAGCAGTGGCCAATATGCTTTTATTACATAAAATTTTGTGTCTGTTACACCTTGTTCTGCATTAATTAAGAATTAAAAAAGTGAATTATTTGAAGAGTTCATGTATAGTCATTAGCTTAGACATGTTGTTTATGATTCAATTTCAAACTGCACTCGGTAGATGTTGAGGCTTGGGACAACGAGCTTATTGTCATGTCCTAGGCCTTCGAGCATAGACGTGTTGTTTTATGATTCAATTTCAAACTGCTCTCGGTAGATGTTGAGGCTTGGGACAACGAGCTTACGAGCTTGAATGCGTGGGACATGACAATATTTGTCTCTATTGAAACTAATGCTAAATACTAGGGGTAATGACTAGCACATCATGTATTGAAACAGAATACAACATTGATAATTAGCAACACATCCATAATGATAATTTAGCGACAATCATGAAATCTTGCCACAAAACCTTAATGATGATTTTTTTTCATCAAATTATTACTATAAGTATGTCATTAATTGTCAATACTGACTAACTAAAATATTAATGTTTTGTCACCATTAAGTAATATTGGAACGTCGTAAAAATTGTTGTCACCAACAAAAAGCCTAATTAATAACAAACAGAAGGTATTGTCACTTAATACAATTATTGATAATAATTTTTATATTACTATTTTTATATCTTGTTACTAATATTACTTTTTCTTGCCATGTATTTACGTGAATACTTTTAATCAGATTCATATCAATAAGTGAAGCTATACAAGCCGGTGAATATGTAACCCCCCCTATTCGCGACATTTTTGATCCTGTCTTCATTTGCAATGCCAAATGATTTTCCATGCAATGCACATTTCTACCTTCTAGAAGTAATACATTAAACCCTCATGATTTAACCACCTATTGAATTGTAGATATTAATTTGCCAAATAACAATTCATGATCTAGCTTATAGTAGTTTCATCGTATTTGTTGATCGACTAACTTCAATGTAATTGATTGAATGCAATAAATCGCGTTTTTTGATATATATATATATATATATATAATAAAATATAAAAGAAAATTGGTTTTCGTTTTTGCGAAAATGAAGAAAAGAAAGGTATAGTATCACTCTCGAAGAAATAATGAGAGTAGAAGTATATGTCTTCGGGATGAGCGGTCTTAGTTGAAGTGTTGGTCCCCGTTGAATTGCAATGGGATCCTATTTTAAGCTTAAGTCCCACTCATAAATGAGGCTAACCCTTTGCCTGCAGAGACAAAGATTTATTATCTTTCTTTGACCATAGAGTTCATTTTTAATAGTAATTCTATTTCCAAATGCAATGTGTAGTAAATCAAGAATAACCGACCAACCAGATAGCACCACATTATTATTATTATTATTATTTATTTAGAAAATTTTGAGCACTAATTAAATTCAAGACAAAACGTTTCTTTCAATATATTGTCAATTGTTCCTGGGCCAGTTAAGGCAGGCCCGTCTACTACCTGACACAAAATCATATAATTTGACTAAGCCTTGCAGTTATTGGGCTTTGCCGGTTTTACTTGTCAAATTGGTTTTAAAACTTCAACTACCTAAGGCCCTAAGCTATCATGGGGTGTTTGCAAATATTATATATATATATATATATATGTATGTATGTATAACTTATGTTGAAATAAAAGGATTTGGGGATTGTTTTGTTTTGCAGCTTTTACTGAAAATTAAAATTCGGAAGCAGCTTTTAGGCTGCTTTTTACAGCTTTTAGTAGTTTTTTTAAAAAATTTCAACCACCACTTTTTTCTCCAAAAAACTATCCATTTTTACTATTTAACATTTTCCTTTTTGAACTTTTTTTACTTTTGTTTATCCGGAAGCAAAAATGTTTGCAAACGCTCCTATGTTCTCGAGGAAGCTAAACATTGTTATCAAAAAACAATGGCCAAGCATTCCCATGGTGGGTGGGGGTTCGGCGGCCGGCGCTTGGTTTTGAACAAGAATTAACAAAATAGGAACAGCGTAAAGAAATATGATCGTATTTTTGGCTGTAAATTTGTTTACGCTGTATAGATTAAATTAGTGTTTAAGGGAGTGTTTGGTTAAGCTTATTTGAAATATTTTAAAAGCTCGTACATCTTATAATATGTTTTAGGAACTTATAAGATGTTGAATTTTATTCTAAAAATAAGTTATTAAAATATTTGGATAAATAAGTGGGTGTCAGCTTATAAGATGTTAGTAATAAAAATATTACAATTAGTTTAATTGAAAACAAAGGATGTTGGTAGATCTTAAAAAATAAGTAAGTATTTCCTTACTTTTCTAAAATGAGCTTATAAGCTCCTTTATTTTTGGAACTTATAAGCTCGTTCTTTTAAAATATAGCCAAACACTCCACCACATCTTATAAGTTCCAAAACATCTTATAAGATGTTTTGAGAAGCTTATAAGCTTAGCCGAACACCTTCTAAGTTTACATTCAAAAAAGTGTTTGATGAAGTTGATATCGCAATCAATGTTAATCATGAAGCTGTGCCAATACACACATGGTATACATTTAAGCAAGTCAAGAACATATAATTAATTAATAAAATAAACAAATGTCTATCTGGAAATTAATTAACCACTGCAAGTAATTAGAAAATCCCGTTAAAATCGACAAAAGAAAATGTGGGGTGATGACATGCAAAGTTAAAGCTCAAGCACCAAAATTTCTTGCATGATATATATATGAGTAGTAATATATACTTGTACAAAGCAGACAATATTAGGAAAATATAGCAACAGATATTCGAAAGACAAAAAACACTAAGTAGGAGGTTTATAGAAAAATTATATAAAAAAAAAGGTCCTTAATTAATTTAATTTATTCCACTGTGCTCAATTGTTCTTGGGTGGGTGATGCCTAGGTCCCTTGTAATCTGCATTGAAGGCCACAAATCTAGCTTGATAATTTTCTCTAGAGATGAGATTTCTAGATCTTATTGCATATTTTGCTCTTACAACAACTTCTTTAGTCGTTTCTGTCTTCTTGGAATCGTGATCAGACATCATCTTTCGCCCTCTCATTATCTTGTTTTCACTTTGCGTAAAAGCCTATAAAATCAAAAAGATATACATATGCAACTTATAAATAACAAGTAATATACATATATATATATATATACCCCTCAAAATTCTTACTCTGTTTTAACCATAATTCTAAATTGAAATAACCATAATCATTGAAAATAACAAACCCTAGCTAGGTATAAAATGTTAGTAACATTTCTCATATGGGATTCAAATAAATATTACAAATTAATCACACACCTCTCCTTTTGAAACATCGACATTGTGTTCTCTACCCACATAGTGATGATCTCCACCTACAAATTTCCCAGACAAACAATATCATGCACGAAGTTAACACCAAACCCTAGTCGAGTTGAAATATATATTCGATATATATAAACACAAACCGATCAAAATAAAATTACACAAAAATTTAAAAAAATACCTTGAGCTAAGTATGTTGATAGCTTTCCAGTAACCAAAACAAAGAGCAATAGAAATCCTGCTATTCTTGCGCTAATCACCATCATTTTTTATTTTTTATTTTTTTTTATCGGTATATATGTCTGTTTGTGAAGCAACCAAAGAGAAAAGTTCATTCAAGTGAATGTGGGATTTATAGAAATGAAGTAATTTGAGCACACAAGTCAAAGATATTGTCTAAATTAAAGTATTTAAAATTTGTACATTCCCAAGTCAAAGTTCAAAAGGCTAGGGTTCCAATGCTATTCTTAGGATTAATATACCTTCAATTTCACGTTTCACTAAAATAAAGGGGGGACCAAATTTCAGTGGCATGCGATTCTAGGAGAGGGTAATTTATGTATACAGTTTTTTTGAGAATCCATGTGTCAGTCAAGGTAGTGAAACTAGGATTTCGAGATTATTTCAATTCCAATGGATTTTTCTTTTATTTATTCTTTTGGTTTGTGTTAATGAATTATTTCAAATGGAATTTGAAAAACCTTCTTGTTACTCTTAATGCTATTCAAGTTCTTGTTCTAAGATCATGGTTTTTTATTTTTTATTTTTGTCTTGACCGCTCGATTCCGATCCATTGGCCGATTAATCCGGATTAGGTATTGTAGAGGTCTATGGGATCGACCTTTCTGACACAATTGTTCAATTCATAATTCCAGAATTTGAACCTTGCAATACACTGTTTAAGAAGTCTAGCATCTATTCCATTAGATTAACTGGTAATTGATAGATTTTCTAAAAGATCTGAAAATGAAAATTTTTGCTGAATTTATTAAGACTTTCATGAAAAGAAAAATAACATGTGTTATGAGTGTTCCAGCATAACACATACTGGTATGTGCGTGAGTTAGATACTGGCATGTGTATAATACCGTATTCAAATGATACTCATTGAAAATGTTTTGAGTACTTTTCACCCTTCTTTTAGCCAGGATTACATGTTAAGTTTCGAATTCGAATTCTAGTTTCTAACGAAAATTTTCTCTACAACTTAACCATTTAGGAAGATTTGAAATTAGACGGATTAAAGTATCCAATTCCACTCTAATTTGGATATGGCCTGAAATTCGGAAAATCTATATGCATGCGTGAACCTCATGTGAATCCTATACACTAACTCACATTACAAATACTATACATGTGCATTTATTGATTTAGAGCCTTATTACAATAATACGAGATATCTTACACGTATCCACATGGACTATCCACCAGTCACCACGTGTACATTGGAACCACGTGCCGTGTAACCTACCACATGAGCCACCATGCCCTTGATAGGATGCAATATATAGGTCGAGAAGAGGACCTGCCTTGAGGAGACACCACTACCGTGAGGAGAGACTCTCATTTTGCTAGCCTCACGTGGTCAAGGAAGATACATGAAGCAGAGGGTACAATTCATACCATAGCACCATTCTTTCTGACACGTACCGTGATTCTCTGTAGGGAAAGCACCTAGTATGCATACCCAGCCACCTTGGCAAAGTCATGTTGTCCCCTTAGTATAGGGAATCATCATACCTTAGGTGCTCCTAGACTATCCACCTCAACCTTAATCTTCTAGTGAATAGGGATCATCCCTTACTTATAAATACTCTTAGAAATTTTTTTGAAAAGGTAACTACTCTTTACGTATTTAAGCTTTGCATGAGTATTTTCTCATATTCGTTTATATTCTTATACACGTGTTGACTTAAACATAGAAGGGTTTTTGCCGAAAATACTTCTGACTAGATTCATATATGTTCCATCCTAGTAGATCGAGGAGCCTACTAACAACACCTGTCGCACGAGTCAGCTTCCACCCAGGGGCGAACCCATTCATCAAGATTCGACCCCATCATATGGCACAACACTATGAAAAAGCACCAATATGAATTATATAATTAGTTACCATATGATTTTTCACTGATTAATTACACTTTAATTTGCTAGAACTCCGTCACGAAACCGCCACAAATACCCCTATTAGATATAGAATTCTATATGTCATAAAATTTCGTTAGTGAAGAGTGTGTTTTTATAGTGCAATTCGACCCCCCCCCCCCCCCCCCAACATGTATCGACTTTAAAATATCGAAAATTTTCACTAAAACCATTCCAATGACCTATAATGGTATTATTCATTTCAAGATTGTCTCCCTTGATGGATATGATCTGTTGATCAATTCTGTATCAAAATTGAAAGTTTTCTTTTTTCTTTTCGCGTTTCTTTGTTTTTTTAATTGAACTAGCAAAGTTTGTGAGTGCAACAAAATTGAAAATTCCAAGGGTTGAATTTATATACATATACATTGAGTTGATGAAGAATGAGTGAGAGGGGAATGGGATTGGAATGTGTAGTAGTAACGTGGAGTTGAAGATACAAGTGTTCCGCGCCTGTCTGCCGTCATGCATTCTACGAGACCAAAAAGTTTGCTTAGTTTCACGAGCCTTACATGGCCTCAACTACTTTTCTATGTGTATTTTATATATGTACACATGATAAAATAATATACTACTTAAATTACATTCATTGATATACGTACGTACGTATATGTATGTATTGTTTGATTTGTTTTTCTCTTCATAGAAGTAAATGTTTGGATGAAATTTTAAAATAGTATTTCATCTTTTATTTTAAAATATGTATTCATGTCATGTATAAATTTTTTTATTAAACTATATATTTAATTTAAAATCCCTACACTTAATATATACCCATATATAGATATGAGATAGGACACATTTTAAAATAGAGGATTTCGAGTGATGAATGTTTTGCATTTTTTGGGTTTCCTCATTCATATCAAGAAGGTATACTATATATATATACACACACATATATTATAATAATAAAATGTACCGGACTTCCGTACAAAGCCTTTGGTTTTTTTTTATAACCCTTTTTCAAAATGAAAAAAAATAATTTTTTTAAGGGATTCATTAATGAGAATAACATACAACAAATGTTTTACTTTAAATAAAGCAATATATGATGGTTTGGTTGACCTTTGGGTTTCAAAGTATTAATTAAGTTGTCCTTTTGAATCACATTTTTAAGATTTAGATGTTTTGATTCCATACCAATTCTTGAGACTGGTGTAATCGGATTTTGTGCGTCTGACGTGTCACTCCGAGCAAAGGTTATATTTGAGTATGACAGTTCAAGGTTCGTTCAAAGTCCGAGTAAGGGTATGAATATGCTGGTCGGGTCTTATTTTGCAAGGATGGAACACACGTGAGCCTAGCCGGATGTGTCTCCAGTAAAGACCCTCCGATGCTCAAGTCAGAATTCGAGTAGAAAATCGGAAGGTAATAATGTGCGCAAGAGTGAATTTAGAAAAGCTTACCCTTATGAACAACAACGTTATGCTATTTATAGTAATTGGAGACGGGTGGGCCGGATTAGGGTTAGACCGACCCAGTACAAGGAATATTCTTTGGCACGCGTCGTGGGTGCATCGGGTACACCAATTGTTAGAGACGTTTATTTTTGGGACCACTTCAGGGATGGTGCGGGATCACCCGAGAAGAGTGGGTTTAGTCATCGAGGACGTAGTGATTCCGTGGAGACCTCGAATTGAGGAGACACATGGATGCCGGGGCACCTTGGTGAGTTGTGCTCGGCCTCCACCACCAGTAAAGGAAGCTATGGCCTGATCGGACTTGGTCGGACACGTGGCACCTCACGATTGAAGGTTTGTGTTGAGTTGGCACTGACATAGCCAAAGGCAGATTCGACCACGTCAAAGACCTTTTTTAGAGTTAATATTCAACATATATATTTGAACTCTAGATGATATAGGTCTACGATTAATGTTTCTCTGTATATTTGAAGGCTTCTTCTTCTTTTTCTTAATTAATTGAGTGTTGTAGCAGCTTGAATTTGAACTCTAAACCTTTTCTTCGATAAAGTAGAGGTTCTAGGGTTTTCTTTTCTTATGAAAAAGAAACAAGTATTGAGGGTTGGCGGATTTTAGTTAAATGATAGCCAATAGTGGGAGTTCTAAAGCATTTCAACCATTGGGAGGGACTTATGTAATGTTTGGAGTCATTTTTGCGAAATGAATTCATGAGATTTTCAAAATTGAAGGGAAAATGTTTAGTTTGATGGGAAAATGTTTCTTATGTAACTTTCTCATTTTCAGCCTCATAGCCAAAGTGTATACCATATTTCTAAGAAGCTCACAACTAATTAAATAATATCCAATTTATGTTTGGGAAGTAGGAACAAGTAACTTTTTTTTTTAATCACTTGGTTCCCGACTCACTGGTCAACTAGCTAATTCGAATTCGGTTATGTACTATAGAGACCTAATATGAGGTGATCCTCTCAATCTACTTACCTCATTCGCACGACTCAAAAATTCGAATTTTAAAAATTACTTGAGGAATATAACGCCTCTTTCCATTATATCAATTGATAGTTGGTAGTAATAATTCAATATGTTTCTCATAATAAATTGTCAAATCATAAAACCACTTCCCAATTGTGGGCTTGTTACATTATAGATAATTAGGATTAATCAAATTAAGCTACAAAAATATTCTTTCCTTTTGCTTTTCCTAAACTAGATCTTTTTGTAGGTCAAATTGCGACGAATGCAAATTTTCATGTATGACATCTTGCTATTTTAAACTGTGCAATAAAACACAAAGTTGTTGCCTTTTCGAAAACGAGCAACTGTGAATTTCTACGTCCAATTAATATGAAAGAATTGAAACTTTGTTTTGAAGTCAAACATTCGAAAGGTTAAATATTAAGGATCATTCTGCTAACGAAATCACTATACTATAGCTTTCTTTAATTAGCAGGTAAAATTAAAATATGTATGCGATTCTTTTGCAATTATAATAATTAAAAAGCGCAAATAAGTGATTAAGAAATTAAGACCGACATATATAGCATCGAACTAAGTGATCAAAAAACATGGCCAACTGATTACCGCATTGAATCACTCACATATTAATCATAACCAGCTAATAAAACAAATGGATCATCAATAGTTTTTAATGTTTTTAGATTATAATTAGGAATTATTAGTCAATCACTTCAACTGTGTGTAGGACTTCCAAGTACTACAAATTGATAAGGATGGTTAAATTTAAGTCGTTCGAGCTCAGTACATAAGATTTTATATAATATGTACTAAACTATTATCTTTATTATTCTTCATGAGCCATGATCCACATAGTCATGTATTAAATGTTAAATGTCTCTCATATCTAATAATTTAAAACTTTAGATAAGACGATAATTCAATATAGAATTAAAGTTATGTCAAATAAGAGGTGTCGTGGTCGAATGTCTCTCTATCCACTCATCAAAAAATGATTCAAATGCAAGACTTAACCTAAAAATAAAAAATATATATATATATATATTTACTTACACGTAGTAGGGTGTGTTAGAGATATTAAATATTAAGTATCTACTTCTAATACTTTAAACTTTTACATCAGGTAATCATTCAATAGAATCAATGCAAAGTTGATAATCAATCTTTAATTATCATTTTCAGAGTTAAAAAAATCTTTTCATATCTTATCAAGTCCAAGCAGCACCTACTATCATTAATTAATCCTACATATAAAATCCTAATCATTGTTTTTTGGACGCAGTTTCTGTTATTGGGCTAATGGGTTAACCTCAGTTGACAATCCATCAAGCACCCACAAATTGGGCTCCACAATCCCTCTGATTTGGGCACAATCCATTTATTAATCAATCCTTATTGGTAGGCCTACGAAGCAAAGGAATAAGCCCACCTATCAAAATTATTTCTCCAATTCTTTTAGCTACTTTTATTGATCATACTAATTTGTTTTTGACAACTTTAATAATTCTAAATTCTAGTGTTTAAAAAAGATATTGAGTATTAATAGTCAATTAAATGAAAAATAACTAAAAATTCACTAATTCATTAAACTAGTTTCAAATGGTAATTGTCGACAAAGAAATTATTACATGTAAAAAACATGAGGATATTGTAATGGCTGAAATGATCGCATCTACGCCCTACGATTCTTGCATCACGAACGTCCAAACTAAACCTCCCCCTTAGTGAAAATTTCCAATATTCTAGAACCCTCCAATCGCTGCCCCCTTAAACCCCTCCTCACAAGCAAGGGTTTTCAAACATATTATGCACCCTCCAGTTATCTACTTCACCCTCCTACCCATCTACTAAAAAAAGAACCCATTTTTCTGATATATACGATAAGCACCGGAAGAAATAGACTAAATTCGGATTCATAACACCAAAATTTCATCTGGGTTCTTCTCAGAAATTGAAAAGATGGCGCCTTGTTTGAGCAGAAGCTTGGTCTCTGCTTCAGTGGCTGCAATTCCACATACTGGATCTTTTTCTATAAAGAGTGGTGGTAGGAGCAATAGGGGTTTGTTGAGAAGCGCTTTTTTGCCTAGAAATGGGTTAAAGAACAGCATTTCAAGGAGTGGGTTGGAGTGGAAGCTGGAGAGGAGGCAGAGCAGAGTTGTGCTGAGATGCGAGGCTGCGTCGGTGGCTGAAAAGGAGGCTACTGAGAGCGTGGGTGAAACGTATGAATATCAGGCTGAGGTGGGTTTTTGCTTTTGAGTTGCATTATGTTCTTTGAGTTGCATTATGTTCTTGGAGTTTATAAGTTGGTGTTCTCAGTGTCACGTGTGGAGAAATTAAATCGGAAATTAATTTGCCTTTTTTTTCATGAGGAATTGAGAAAAATGATGGTTGGAAACATTGAACTTGTTGATGGTTGAGATTTAGCGCTTTTTTTTTTTCTGATTTATATTGAATTGAGCGTTTGTTTAGTTAAATACTTACTAATAGTAGATGACCGAATAATTTGGACTTGGTTATGAATGTACTCACGTCAAGTGACTTGCTGAGGTTTGAGATTTTGTGTTAATGGTGAACGTTTCAATTGCTTTCAGGTGAGTCGGTTGATGGACTTGATAGTCCACAGTTTATACAGCCACAAGGAAGTGTTTCTTCGAGAGCTTGTGAGGTGAGGGCCTGTCAACTGTGCTTCAATTTCTGGTTTTTCGTCAAATAAATTATGTTACGGATTCTACAACACATTTGTGAACGTCTGTCCGCACGGACAAGCATGCACACAGTCACTTCTGGGTGCATCAGTCCACCAGTCTGGATTTTTACTTGGCTCAGTATAATTTCATGGCATACATTCTTATTCAGAAGTTAACTTTTATCCGCAGAACCAGTTTTGACTAGTTTGGTTTTTTTGCAGTAATGCAAGTGATGCTCTTGATAAGTTGAGGTTTTTAAGTGTGACCGAGCCTGCATTACTTGGAGATGCTGGTGAGCTAGAGATTCGTATCAAACCTGATCCAGATAATGGAACTATTACCATAACGTATGTGTCTTATTTATGTCCTCATGGTTCTTGAAATTGAAGAGTTGCTTAGTGTAGTTTTCTCCTTTCAGGGATACTGGCATTGGAATGATGAAAGATGAGCTTATAGACTGTCTTGGAACTATTGCGCAGAGTGGCACTTCTAGATTCCTAAAGGCATTGAAGGTAAACATTTCTTGTCATTTTGTATTTGTGTATTTTGTGGTTTTGGTGGTTTGAGAATCAGCTGCCATTATGACTCTTTACTTGAAATTCACAATCGGAGATTCTCCTCTTGCAGGAGAACAAGGACCTTGGGGCTGACAATAGCTTGATTGGTCAATTTGGAGTTGGATTCTATTCTGCTTTTCTGGTTGCTGACAGGGTACTCTTGTGTTCCCTCAAATTCACGTTTATTGATAATTATTTTGGATGGTTTTCTGTTCTCTATCTTTCAAAGCTGATTTGCTTTGAGCTTTTCTTCCCATTGTTCTAGGTGGTTGTGACAACAAAAAGCCCCAGGTCAGACAAGCAGTATGTGTGGGAAGCTGTAGCTGATAGTAGCTCCTACGTAATTAGGGAGGAAACTGATCCTGATAAGTTCCTGGGTAGAGGCACACAAATCACCCTTTATCTGAGGGTATTTTTCTCATCTTTTTGCGTGCCACAATTACTTTTCTGTGACTATAATATTAACTTTTAATTCTTTTCTCAATATTCCACCTATACTAGTAGCTTGGAAACTTAAAACATTTTGGCTTGTGCGAAAGGCAGAGTTTCTTGTGGGAATTTGATTTTTCCTGAGCTGCTTAATAGTGCTACTTTCAAAAGAATCAACTTAGCAATGTTTGCCTTGCAGGAAGACGACAAATACGAATACTCAGAGCCTATGAAGATCCAGAATTTAGTGAAGAATTACTCCCAATTTGTTTCATTCCCCATCTATACATGGCAAGAGAAGTCGAGGACTGTTGAGGTTTGACTTGTATTTCATGATTTGTAGGATTTCATTTGGTTTTGTTTCTGGCGGGAGGTTGAATAATCACCTTTGCTTTCCTGGCTACTCTAGCTTGCCCTACCATTCACAAGTCATTGTATTATGAAAAATGTGACCTTTAGACAATATTTTCTGCTCGGTAATGTGTGTAGTGAATATCACTATCTTTCCATAACTGTATGTTCAGCAGTATGCATACTTTATTTTGTTGATAATTTTGGAATTTGATGTCGGCCTTTGACTGTTAGTAGTCCTTGGTTGCTAGTGTAGGTTGGTACAAATGTAACCAATGGTTTAGTTCTTAATTTTCCCAGTTGTTCTTAAGTTCCATGGCAGACATTGCAATTTACGAGATATACATTCTTCTGTAACGGTTATCATAGCACAAACTTAACTTACTGATGAGTCCAGTTCTTTGTTCAGTGATACTGTGTCTGGACTCTGGAGTTGATTCTTGAGTACTTGCTTGTTTTATCGATCGTTTATTTCAAATTTTGGCAGGTAGAAGAAGAGGAAGAACCAAAAGAGGGAGAAGAAACACCAGAGGTAATTGCTAGAAGCCTTCACCAATAGTTTGCTAGGGAAATGAATAAGATGTTGAGATGCTCTTCTTTTGCTGTGCTCTTCACAGGGAGAGAAGAAGAAGACCAAAAAGACCAAAACTGAAAAATATTGGGACTGGGAATTGGCAAATGAAACAAAACCTATTTGGGTAAGCCTGAACTATTATTCATCTGATATTATTACGACTGACATTTGGTATCTCTGGTTGTATGCTTTATGCCTTTCTTTTCCTTCCAACAATGCAGATGCGCAATCCAAAGGAAGTTGAAAAGGATCAATATCAAGAATTTTACAAGAAGACATTCAATGAATTTTTGGATCCACTTGCCTATACTCATTTCACTACAGAGGTACAATGTATTTATATTGGTAAGGCAGTTATCGCCTTGATACTTTCTGCCTTGGTGTTAATTCACAACTTTTGCAGGGTGAGGTGGAGTTTAGAAGTGTGCTCTATATTCCTGGAATGGCACCTCTTAACAACGAAGAAGTCGTCAATCCCAAGACAAAAAATATTCGTCTGTATGTGAAACGTGTATTCATTTCAGATGATTTTGATGGTGAACTGGTAAGAGCTTTTGTGCAATGCCTTGAGACTTGTTAGGTTTCCTTTACTGCTTCTTTTGTGATCACTTGGTGCTTCCTCTTTCGTTTAAGAAAATCCCTTTACCTTCTGCTTATTCAATTTGTTCCATTTCCATTTGTACTTATAACCATCTCATTTTAAACAACTGTGTTGCTCTTCTCTTTGCTGATGAGCATACTATGTAGTTCATTCTGCTGCCATCTTTCATGAAGCGAACTTTGTTAGCTTTTTGTCAAAATAGATTTATTAGTGTTCTATAACTATCAGTGCTTGGGTTTCTATATCATTGATAGCTAATGGACAATATCCTTAAGTAAAGTTGGGTTTGACCTAGTGATTCTGGTATTGGTAATCTTTTGCCTTCGGCATAAGGTCTGAATGAGTTGCATGTGCATATGTACATTCATGGTCTGGATCATTTCACGTTCCCTGCAAAGAAGTTTTTGTAAAGTAGACTTGTGTGTTATATGGATGATTGGTGGATATAGTCAATCATGGAGGAGTACTGGATGAAATTCTTGTGGTTACTCCATGTCTTATGTTAATCATACCTCTTTATACTTAATGCAGCTAATGTTTAGAAAAGGTCATCAATTTGGGCTTCTATAAGACCTGGATATGAGATTTCTAAATCTGAGTAAATCTTGTCGTGTTATATCTGAATGTTAGCAAGCTTATGACCTGATTTTACAGTTCCAGTTTCATATTTCACTGTGTACCAGTGAGTTGATTAAGTTATGCTCAACGTAACATAAAGCCAATTTCTAACTTGTAGTTTCCAAGATACTTGAGCTTTGTGAAGGGTGTGGTTGACTCAGATGACCTTCCTCTAAATGTTTCAAGGGAGATCCTTCAGGAGAGCCGAATTGTAAGGGAACTCTTCTCGCCTAATCCAAATTGATATTGGACATTGATTTTTCTGTTTTCAATTACCTATGCTTATTCTATTTTCTCAATCCAGGTAAGGATAATGAGAAAGAGACTGGTCAGGAAAACATTTGACATGATTCAAGATCTTTCTGAAAGTGAGAACAAAGAGGTGGGTAACTGGATAAATAAATTATTTTCTTATTCCTCTATATGGAGTGTACTTAAATAATGGCGTTTGTGTGATTATAGGATTACAAAAAATTCTGGGAGAATTTTGGTAAATTTTTGAAGTTGGGATGCATTGAAGACACTGGAAATCACAAACGGTTAACTCCATTATTGAGATTTTTCTCTACCAAGAGTGATGAAGAGCTGATAAGTCTCGATGACTATGTTGAGAACATGGGTGAGAACCAGAAAGCTATCTACTACTTGGCAACAGACAGCTTGAAAAGTGCTAAGTCGGCTCCTTTCTTGGAAAAATTGGTCCAGAAAGGTATCGAGGTATGTACTTCAAACCCACCGATTCTCTTGTGGCAATCTAGTTCTTGATAATAGAAAGGAGTCTTGGATATTGATGAATGGGCTGATCCATTTACTTGGATCATCTGAACATACTCTAGTTTTTTTGTCTAGCTTTAGTAAAACTGCAAATTTACCACACAATCGAGGATTTTTAGATTGTGGCGTAGTGAAGAATATGGAATATGGATGTCTTGTTTTCATTATAATTTGTATTTCTGTTCCACTTGGTTACTTTTCCTTGGTGTGTATTCTATTTTATCTTATAAATCACTTGGTTTACAGGTGCTTTACCTGATTGAGCCAATTGATGAAGTCGCCATCCAGAATTTACAGACTTACAAAGAAAAGAAATTTGTTGACATTAGCAAGGAGGATCTGGAGCTTGGTTAGTACTTCTTATGTTCTTATGACTTAATGCAATAATTCAGTTGTGAACTAATTCAGTGATCTACTTGATGGTTTTCTGATTGCTGTTCTAAATTGGTGATTCATTTTTATGACCACTGAGGGACTTTTTAACTGATTTCTTTTATTCTAATCGAGTTTCTGCTAATTTTTTGACCATCGGCACTAGTTAGATTTTTCATAAGTAAATATTTTAAATATTTTGTTCCTTTTTGTCTGGTAATTTTTGTTGGATGCTTTCAGCTTAACTTATATCTGAATGACAGGTGATGAGGATGAGGTGAAAGAAAGGGAAACTAAGCAAGAGTATAACCTCCTGTGTGACTGGATAAAGCAACAACTAGGTGATACGGTGGCTAAAGTGCAAATTTCGAAACGTTTGAGCTCATCACCATGTGTTCTTGTTTCTGGCAAATTTGGGTGGTCAGCAAACATGGAAAGGTGTGTGTCATACGAAGCATGTATAAATACCTTATTCGATGTGAAAAAGCAGATGTCATCAATGTCGTATCTTTGTGTTAGTTATCCACTGTTCTTTGATTTGATTTCCTTAACAGATTGATGAGGGCACAGACACTTGGAGACACTTCAAGTCTAGAATTCATGAGGGGAAGGAGAATCTTGGAAATCAATCCAGACCATCCGATCGTTAAGGATCTAAATGTATGATATCGCACTCAATCCTCTAATTATTACATTTACAGCCACACTCTCCAAGGTTTCTTCTGATCACAAAAATATCCTTGTCTCAAAAATTACCGTTACGCCCCCATGAGGATTGTTATCGGCAACAAATATCCCGTCCAACAGTAGAGTCCGGGAAATGTAGGAAAAGGTCCTCCATTTTGTATGTCTGATTTCTTTTCGCTCATCTGCTTTTGCAGGCTGCATGCAAGAATGCGCCCGAGAGCACTGATGCCAAGAGGGCCGTTGAACTTCTGTATGATACTGCCTTGATCTCTAGTGGATTCACTGTAAGTATTTATCAAGACTTTTGGGACGGGTTTTTATTCTTGTGTTTTCTGTGGCGGCTCATTTGACAATCCTTTTCATCTAATTGACAGCCTGATAGTCCTGCTGAGCTTGGAAACAAGATATATGAGATGATGGCTATGGCTCTCGGAGGAAGGTGGGGTAGATTGGAGGACGATGAAGCAGAACCCACCGAAAACGCCTCGGAGGCTGATGCAAGTGCTGCTGATGGTTCTGAAACGAACGTTGTTATTGAGCCTTCAGAAGTCAGGACTGAGAATGATCCTTGGAATGATTGATTAATACATTTAGTTAGACATGTTTGATGAACAATTTTTGGGTATAACTGCAACGAACTGGAAGGATTATGGAAGCAAACAATGATCGGTGATGATTTTGAAGCAAAAAATTCCTAAAGCTGCCGTGTTTACAAATGCATTGCTTCGTATATTTTGGCACGAAAATTTACAATTTTCATTTATTTTAACCCCTTGTGTACAAATTAAATTATTTCGCAATCAATGTATCATTCATAATTAGCAAATCAAACACGCAACATGGAATAAACAAACAATTAGCGACTTCATTCGTGATCCAAACAACCCTGGTCGATACAAACTTCAATTTGATTTTAACTAGTATTTCGTTGTAATGACACCCTCACACAAGAATATTCATTTGGGATGCTATTACATTGTGAAATTCTTGTGTGAAGCCTTTAAATATTTTCTGCAGATGAGGGTAGTGTGTAATCATCATCTTTGCGTATATGATGCCCTAATGGATAAGCTATGTTCTTGCATCTAGGAGATACTTCCCCGGCACAATCGGACGGCTTTTTACAGATGAGATGTAGCGATCATGCTTCACACAACGGATCACTTGTCAAAAATTATATGGATTGTATTAGTGAGTGTAACTGAAAATATAACATAAAATTCGAGTGTGATTTAACTGAAATTTCTAAACATCTTATAAGATATTTCTAGGAACTTATAAGCTCAACCAAACATCTTCCATAACTCTAATGGAGTGGATTGAGTGAATCTTAAAGATAATTGAAGTGAATGCTCCGATGATTTTACAGAATTAATAGGGAAAAAGAAATGGCTATCCTAGTTGAGTGACAATAGTTTCATGCATATATATATATATATGTATATATATATATATGATCCAAAAAATAAATTAAGTGGTAATTAATCAATCACACCAAACGCACATATCTTGTACAGGTTTCTAAATATTGAAAAGTCCAATGTCAATTGTTTTTGAAGAGAAAAATATTTGAAGCTTGACTTTCTACACCAAAATATAATAAAATTTGAAGTAATAAGGTTAGGATGAAGATGAATTATTTTGCTCTTGATTGAAATGTTATTTAGAAATTGTTGCAGTGCATAATCGATTTACTTGTGCCACTACCTTTTTGCCATGCAATATTAATGTTGATTTAGACCCTTGGTTATATCTATATATATATATATATATATATATATAGCGTTTAGGGTTGAGGGCTACTCGATAAGGCCACTCTCTCATACCATGTCATCAATAAAATATTTCTTTTGATTTTGTTTATGATAACAAATAACCAATTTTTGATATTCATTTCATTTAAAATTCAAACAATTCAAAAAACAACTTAAAAATTTAACAACCTTCAATGTTGAGGACCAAATACTTTTTAAACAAGATAGTTTAATTATTTATTCATGACCCCAACAAAATTATTTTGCAAGGGTTTTACATATGGATTGACAATGCAAATGATCATAGGTACAATCTTTCTTAGTCAATCAAGGGCCTAATTTCTCTTCGAGATCGATCTCTTCAATTCCTCTTTCTTCTCCTTCATTTCCGGTACCGTTTGCTTGCAAAGACAATATGTGTTGACGCAAACTTTGATTGGACAATCATTGCTTAGTGGCAAAGCAGCAGCATTACAATCCTCATCCGTTTGACATCTACGAAATAAGGCTTCACTGAACAACGGAGCACCTATCAATCAAAATTTCATTAGACATGCTTTCAATTTATTATGAAATAAATATTGTTGTTAGTCGAGAAAATATTATTTCTACAATAATTGAGAGAGTGAAGAAATTTAATGAATATGTGATATTTATATTTTTAATTGTAATTTTTTCATTATTCATTTAAAACTTTCTTTTTTGTTTTTTAGTAATATGCAGCAAGTATGGATGAGTGACATAGGGAAAAACAAAACTAACCCAATAATGCTAACAATATAGTTGCCAAAAAAACCACTTTCATTGAAGCCATCTCAATTTATACTAAGTGTTGCAAATTATAGAGATAATAGGGAACTTGGTAGGAGGATATGGCCTTTTGTGTTTGTTGTGTAGTGCTGCAACCACAACTCTTTGAGTCTATATATAGAGTGGGAGTGTGGTGGCAACACTTTATGGAATTAATTAGCTATAAACTTAATTCTCAGATGAATACAAACGTCTAGATTATTTGAATTTTGGGTTACAACTTAGGCAATTCAAACTAAATTTTCATTAATCACAATTTTGATATTTGAAATATTTTGGGATTATAGGTTTAGTGGAGTGGGTCTAAGTGAATTTTAGAGTAAATTGAAGTAATCACACTTTTACAATTTTAAATCTCGAATAAACATTTACAAATACTTATTGAGTAAATAAAATTCGTATACATCAGCTATTTGTTTATCAAGAACATCTATTAAAATACAAGATAATCTTAACGAAATAAATCACACAACAATCATTTTTGTACCTAACAAATAATCTTTCTCGCGAGGTTCAATTTTCCCAAAGTGTTCCTGATTTTTATTTTTGATCCCATAATTAAACTAGCCAGGACTGCTTGCCCAACTTAAGCTGATGTATTACTAGAGTAATGAACGAAATTTGACTTTATTCAATAAATACTAGGCATACGCTTCTGAGTCTTCTCTTCACCTGGTTCAAGAACGAGATCCCCATGTGATTAAGCAGTCCTACAGGCACGGTCAGGAATCAACGTAGGATTCTACAAAACAGTTTATTAGAAACTTAGAGGGTATTTGACTAAGCTTATTTGCAACATCTTATAAAATGTTTCATGAGCTTATAAGTTGTTGGATCTTATTTTCAAAATGAATTATTGAAGTATGTGGATATATAAAATAAGTGTAGCTTATAAGATGTCAGTACTGGGAATATTGTAATTAATTTGGTTGAAACAAAGGAGTCTGGTATGATTTTAAGAAATAAGTTAACTCTTTCTTACTTTTTTCAAAAGAGCTTATAAGCTTCTAAATATTAGGAGTTTGCAAACTTAGCCTAATACCCTCTTTGTGATGCTCAAATAAGCGTGTGGAGAGCCCACTTAAAAGCCAAGAATGTCCCCACAATGAAAAACCTTCAGCCTTCCAACATATTTTGCAGATATTTATTTTCTATGAAGACCATGTCTTTTTTTCCTTTGCAAGCAATTAACAATTCTGTGGTGCTTGAAACTTAATTTAATAATTTGTTTGATCTATCATTTCAATTAGAAAAGTGAAATAATTGGTGATTGATGTTAATGCAAAGCAACTAATTGACAATTGATGAACCAATTCTTGACATACAATTCATTCAAAACTCATATAATTTGAAAATAGACCTAGAAATAGAACAATATTCATTTTTGAGGACCAAATGTTTTTAAACAAGATTTATAATTTATTCATGACGCCAACACAATTATGTTCCAAGAGTACATAAGGCCTTTTCCATTTATATTATTTTGATGGGGGTTTGCGTTGTGGGACCTTGTGCTGAGAGGGGTATTTTTTGCAAATACAGAATGTGGTGTTGCATATTTGTTTTGGACAGCCATTTCTAAGAAGCATAGCATAGCACCACCGTTACAATCAAAGTCCTTTTGACATCTATTGGTATTGGCTCCCAAAACAGTATCGCACCTGTAAATCAAACCTTATCGCTTTTAGTTTATACTATAAGATAAATATTGTTGTTTCTCAAGAAATGTCTTATCCATATAGTAAATTAATAATCGAGAAAGTGGAGAAAGTTAATTGATATTGAATATTTATATTTTTAATAAATATATATATATATATATATATATTTAAAATAAGCTGCATTATGGAGGAAAAAAAAATCTATTGAGATTCTAACACTAAAAGAATGCATATATCTTTAATCTTTTAGTGATGAACTTATTCATTACAAATTTAGCTTCTGTGATGGATTTTTCATCTTTTTTTTTTATATAATATCTGTGATGAATTTCATAACATCTTTGATGAATTTTATTTATAACAAATCTATTACTAAATGTTTTGTCACTGATTATTTTATTTATTCTATTTACTTTGAATTTCTGCGACTACTCCATCAAAGATACTTTATATTTTTAACAAAATCTCTCCGTCAAAATTTCTATTAGTAAAAGGGGTGCTTTTGTGTAGTGTAATGGAAGTTTGAGACACTATTTTGACTTAAATGCCACATATGTCATTACACACAGAAAAATAGCATGGGTGCACAGTTTTATTACAAAATCACTTATCTGGATAAACTTGGATCAATTATACAAGCATAATAAATTACCTATCATCAATAATCCAAAATAATCTATAAAAGTGCAAAAGTAATGAACCTCATAATATGTCAACATTATTTTCGAGTAGGGCGAGGATCACAAGCATAAGTGCATAACTAACAATCCTTAGCAGTGAATCAGTGAAAAAATTTCCTCCCTAAGCCTCCATTTTTTTGAGTTAGGACTTAGGAGTGGTGGGGTTTCAAAACACACTCTCTCCCTCAATACAAGCTGTTCTTTTGCAGTCGATATCCGGAAAATAAGATTTGCAGTCAACGTCCTTCAAACGTTCACCAGGCGGTTCAGCTATCGCAAATTGCGCAGCACCTGCCAATAAATCAAAATATTTTTAGCCACAGAGAGAGAGAGAGAGAGAGTACCTAAGGCCACTAGAAGTACGGTGACCAAGAAAACCATCTTTCTTGAAGCCATTTTTTCTTTTTGTGTTTATTCTTTATAATGTAATTTTGTTTAACATAATTATTTTATTTTTAAATTATTATAAATAAATAAATTATTTCAAATAATTCTTAAAAAAGTATTTTTGTAAAAGAAATTTAATAATATATTTATATTTTCATTCTACAAAAAATTTAAATACTAAATTAAAAAATATATTTTTTTTATAATTTGCACACACGTAGAGTGTACGGTGTTGCTAATATTATTATTATAAAAAAAAATCATTTTTGTCTCACAAATGACAATTTTTTTTTTGTAATTTTACGAAAGTTGCCTTTTAATTCTATATGAAATAAATAGAGCTATGTAAAATTTAGGCTACTATTGAAAATTCCTATAAAATCAATTCAATTCGGATATCAAATTTTGGTATGTCAATTTTACCCTTTTAATTAGTAAACATATGCAACAAATAAGCAAATAGATAAGACAATATTGTAATATTATAATCTAATTTGAAAACACACTTTCTCAACTCACAAACTACTTTCTCGATTATTTTGAATTTTGGAAGTTGAAACTCATTTTTAATAAAAAGTCTCTTTAAATCAATAATTAATAATTTTAGTTCTCTCTCTCTCCCACACACACACTCACACACACACACAAAATAATTTCTCTAATTACAATTATCCAACGCTTTTTTCTTCGTTTTGTATTTATTTCTTTATCACATAATTTTATTTTATATAATTATTTTATTTTTAACTTATTATTATTAAATAAATTATTTCAAATAGTTCTTAAAAAAGTATACTAATGAAAGAAATTTAATAATATATTCATATTTTGATACTAAAATAAGTTAAGCACTAAATTAAGGTATATATTTTTTATATATTGCACATGCATAGAGTGTGCGGCATTACTAGTATGTATATAGTTTAATTTTTGAATAGTTCTGAATTTCAAAGATGGACTTTGTTAATTTTATATGTATTGATAGTATAAATTATTATTATTCTAATGTGTAAAAAATATTGTATTTATACCTACTATGTGGGAAATTATTTATGTAATGTAAATATTCTTTTATAAAATTGGAAATACACACCATATGATAGATATATTAATAAAAAAATATAAATACTTTTAAACAGGAGGGGTTCAAACCCTAAACTCGAAACTCAAAATTTGCTCCAAACTCAAATTAGGATTACAAAAACCCATTCCAAATAGGGAAGCGGTTGAGACGGATTTGTGTATTATGAAGATGAGCTGCTATCCCTATTCTTACTAAATTATCACTATATATATGATGTCAGTCACTTTTTGGTCCGACCACGTAGTCGGAGTCTGACTCACTTCGAATGATTATACTGGTGGTCCACCTGTCAAAGAGGGAAGAACGCACGTGAGACTAGCCGGTTTTGTCCCGGACATAAGCTCTCCGACGCTCAAGTCAGTTGAGGATAGAATGAAGAAAATGATGAACAATGAATATAATGTTCTTATTTTGCAGGTAAGATGATTCAAGGGATGAATTATCCGTTACCTCTTCGCGAGGGAGCCTGTTGTTATTTATATAAGAGGTCCCCTGATGTGACATAGATGATGGGGGTTGGTCAGTCCTCTTGGCGCGTGGGGTACTGGTGGACGTGCTTTTTGTCCCCTTTTGAACTCCAAAATACCGGCTGACCATACCTTCTCATTAATGAAGGGTCTAATTAGCATTTAATGTGTATTTTGGGCATTTATGGCAAATGATTGTATTTATAATCGGATATTTAATGCCCTGGAGACTGATGGGATGAACCCATGTACCATAGATGCGTGTTAGGTGGCGGTGGGCACAAGGCTTGTCACCAGTTGCTAGTTGGGTTTTTCCCGTTGGTAGATGAACTTGGCGGAGGCTGAGTAGGAGGTTAGCACTCTCGACACAACTCCGTTCGAGGTCCCTCAAGCCTTTAAGCCCGGTGCTTTAGTGCTGCGGGCCCAACCCGTAAGGCCTCGTGGATTCCAAGTATCCCTCATGGCTTTTTAGTCCCAAACTTGAGATAAGCCTGGGGGAAGGTACCTCCTTCCTCGTACCTTGCACTTCGGGCTCACTTTTTATGCGGACGCACTCTCGAGAACCTTGAGTCACTTTGAGGGCATCGATTCTCATCTTTAGTGAGTTTTATGGCTTACAATCTCATGGTCGAAGACAGTCTGGCTTAAAACTTCTTTCAATGGCAAACTATCAGGCCGAGGGTTCTGTTGCCCCACACTTGGGATCTGGACTAACCCACCTCTGTTGACACATCGAAAAGAAGTGACACTTGACACATCAATATATATCACTAATCGTGATAATTAAAAAAATATTGATTCTTATCTATATTACTTACTATACAGAATCAAAATTATTCACTTGGTAAACATCACTACAATAAAAGAAGAAAAATATACCACTAGTCAACATATGTTATTAATGATAAAATTTAACATAATCATCTAATTTTTTTTTATCACTAATATCGTTTTTGTTTTTTGGTGTAAATTCAATTGAAATTTTATTTTGATATTGCCTTCACATATATATTATATAGATATACGAAAACGAAATAAATGTATTTAAAAACATAAAAAGAAAGGTAAATTAGATCCTTCATTACTTGAAAATTGGTTTAATTACAAATTAATCAATTTTTTTCACAAATTACAAAATATTCCTTAAGGTTTAATATTTTCTTATAAAGATTAACAGAGATAATGGAACCATAATTTTCCTACAATTATAACAGTCAACTTAATACTGTTAAAATTTTAATATATCGTTAAATCATATTATCTTTTTATTATACGCATATATACCAATATTATTAGTACTTAATTAAACCCTTAAATAGCCGCATAGGAATTTCGCCCATAAAAGGGAAAATTATAGGAAAAAATAAATTGAGGGTTACTAAATTTACCGTAGGTTTTTGGCAGGGTTTAAGGCGGCCAGTGTCTGGTTCGCATTCTCTCCCGTCGCTTCGTTCTAAAAGCTATTCTATTCTTCAAATCTTGCTAGATTAACTTATTTTCTCCATTCATCGTATCATTTGCTCCTCAATTAATTAGAGCATTCTTTGAAATATGTGGAGATATTTATCAAAACAATCCTATGTGAGAAAGTTCAAGAATTTTTCAGAATCCCAGCCTTACCTCACTGCTTTTTCGACTGTAATATTCCCCCAAGATTTGATTTTTGTGGAGAAGACCAGACATGTTGAGCCTCGTGTGAATACCCGTAACTCTGAATTGGGTTCTTCTCAAGATTCGATCTTTTGGCCAAAGCGTGAGGTGGGTTGTCCTAAATATGCTATCTCTAGTGGACACTTCTAGATTTTTTGGCAATGCTAGGGGTTATGCAACAGCCGCCGAGGCTTTAGTTTCCACCTCTGAGGAAGAGGTTGACGAAATTCAAGAATTAATAGAAGAGATCAACAAAGAAATTGAGGTGACAAGCCCTGATAGACGGGAGCAAAAGCAGCCAAGAATGGTGGGAGGAATGGGGTTAGGGAAGTATAACGCTCTTAGAAGGAAACAAATAAAGATGGAGACAGAGGCATGGGAAGAGGCGGCAAGAGAATACAGAGAGCTTTTAGAAGACATGTGTGAGCAGAAATTGGCCCCTAATTTGCCTTACATTAAGTCATTGTTCTTAGGGTGGTTTGAGCCATTGCGAGATGCTATTGCTGCTGAGCAGGATTTGTGTAAGGAAGGGAAAAACCGTGGTGCATATGCACCGTATTTTGATCAGTTGCCTGCTGAAATGATGGCAGTAATCACGATGCATAAGTTAATGGGATTGCTGATGACTGGAGGGTGGAATGGCAGTGCTAGAGTTGTGCAAGCTGCATGTCATATTGGTGAAGCGATCGAGCATGAGGTCGGGCATACTGTAGATTTTCATGTTAACTTCTGTTCGCTTTGTGCATGTTTTAAATCTCACCGTGTTTCTCTTCTTGTGGTTATTAGCGTTCCTGTGGTCCTTTCAGTGAGTTATTTTCTACTACTCGCTTAGTGGGAAGCACCAATAATATGTATGTTGATTGGATATATGAATTTTGATGTCAGTTTGCTGGGCTGCAAAGGTCATAGATGACCTTGTTGATCCTTATAAACTCAAAGAAACAATATCGATGTCTCTATGAGCTGTAATGCCTGTATGAAACCTTCTGATATGCGTCATGGTCCATGTTTTTCAATCATTTTCACTGGTAGAAAGAAACGCATGTTATTCTTTTCATGATTTTGGTTACTGCTGGCCATGGACAGTTAATGACACACTAGCTGTCTTTGTAATGTTTTTCCTTTAGGGATTGTCTAATTTCTCTAATTAAATTGTCTGTATAAGTAGA
This sequence comes from Petrea volubilis, assembly GCA_026212405.1. Taxonomy (NCBI): domain Eukaryota; kingdom Viridiplantae; phylum Streptophyta; class Magnoliopsida; order Lamiales; family Verbenaceae; genus Petrea; species Petrea volubilis. Next base: position 7,089,265 of record CM047882.1, on the reverse strand, counting down.
TAGAGAATGGAAATACGGATTGTCTTTTAGCTTCCTATTTTGGATTTAATATGTTTGAAAGTTCATTGATTACTTTTTCATTTGTTGACCAGGTTAGGATTCATAGATTTTTAGAGAATAGCAAGAGGAAGAATGCATTAAATAGAACTTGCTGAAGAAGGATCTGATCCTGAGGCAAAGGAACAAGAGAAACTGAGGAAGAAGGTCACAATGTTGATGAAGAAACAAAAACTTCGGCAGGTTGGGAAAATTGTGAGGCAACAAGATGATGTGAAGCCATGGGGCCAGGATGCTCAAGTGAAGGTGATTGGCATAGAACTATCTGTCTTTCTTCCTTTCTATGTATGTGTGTGTGTGTGAAAATACACACACACACACACACACATTATCTATTTCCTAGCCCGTGTGCATCTTTTTATGCTTGCCACCAATTATAATGATATCAACTTTCTTGCTTGGAAGATGAACAGAAGTAGCACTCATGTTGTATGTTACAGGTTGGCTGCCGTTTGATTCAGATATTGACAGAAACAGCCTACATACAACCTCCAGTTGATCAGATGGATGATGGGCCACCTGATATTCGACCTGCATTTGTGCACACACTCAAATCTGTAGAAACAGTGTGAGTACAACTGTATGTAGAGTACTTGATTTTTCATCTCTTGACCATCTTGTGGTCCAAAATTCTTAGCACCTGGATTATTTTTGTGGTTGATTTTTTACAGGAAAGGGAACAGGAGGTATGGGGTAATTGAGTGTGACCCTCTAGTTCGCAAGGGCCTGGAGAAAACTGTAAGGACAATTCTTTGCCATATGTTTTTCTGTTTGACTTAGCAATAACCATAGCATATTCACTAAAATCTGATATTGCAATACTTTAAGTTTTTGGCAGATGATATGTATAATATCACTCTTATTTTGTGCTTCTTATGGGCGCCCCCATGATCTTGACTGAGAGGATATAATTTATTTCTTCTTATGTCTATACAGGCTAGGCACATGGTGATCCCATATATGCCGATGTTGGTTCCTCCATTAAACTGGACAGGGTATGCTATTCTTAGTTTTCCTTGGGATTTTGTATATGATTGATGCCCTTGTCTCCTGCAGACCTGCTGCTTCTATTTTTCCACCCTAAATGATAAGGTCTGAGTAATTTTTATGAATATCACCAAAGAAGCTCTAGGCATGCCTGGTAGATTTCCATTTCTAAGGTATCAGGTGATCAGTATGATAACAGAGAGAGATGAATCTGAGAAGTGGAGATGTAATGCATTTTGGGCAGTTGTTATGTTATATTTCCAGCCTTTGTTTTGCATGAGATAATTCTTAATTGAAAATAAGTAAATAAGTGAGAAAGCTAATGTGCTCTTGGGAAAGGCAACGATCTACAAGACCATGCAGGCCCTTCTGGATTGGTGCAAATTAATTATTTGATCAGGCATTTTTTTGATTGCCAATAGATGTAAAGTATTTTCTTTTTGGTTTTTGAATGCAAAATGTAGTCTGTATGTGAGAATTTCATCCCTCAATTACCAGCATTTCTGCCTTGATATCTTTTATTGCAAGATGAAGGTAATCCCACAAAAAATAGATAATGACTCAATTTACTCATTCTATCTGGTCAATGGAGGTAAATAAATTTTCATACCTTCATCTCAGGTAGCTGCTTGCAAATGAGGAAATATTCTCTTTTGAATTGATCACTGTTCAATACAACTATTGGATGACTAATGACTTGTTGGTTAATTTTGTGCTATGGAAACAATGTTGATTGTGCGTAGATGTGGCTAGAAAGGGGCATGATAAAAATTACTAAAATAACTCATATAATTGGAAAATGGTAACAAGCGAACTTAGGTGGACTTTGATTTGAAATAATACTTTCCAACTGTGCAGATTGTTTTGGCATATTTTAAAAATGGGTATCTTGTGTCATAATGGGGCTGGGTTCAAATTTTCTATTGTTGACATGATTGCCCTCGAGAGTAACAATTGTAAGGCAATTTATTAGATTACTAAGTCTCTTTCTTTAGTTGTTGGGAACATGTTATAGTTTGAGATCGTGGCTTAACTGTATCCAATCCATGATTTGCTTAACTTTCTAAACTGTAACTGCTGCATGCCTTTCTGAGACAGCTCATGGATGCGCCCATAATATCTTCTGTATCATTGCATATCGCAGAATGTTTCTTGTGCTCCTATTTATATAATTTTCAAGCTTAAACTTGTTCAGAAACTAGTGGTTTAAGTTTAGTATTGTATTGGTAGGTATGAGCGAGGTGCTTATTTATTTCTGCCATCTTATATGATGCGTACACATGGAGCGAAACAACAAAGGGAGGCTCTGAAAAGAGCTCCAAAACAGCAGTTAGAGCCTATTTTCCAGGTTTGCCTATTCTGTTTGTCAGTTTTGATTTTTCTGACATTATATTTCTTTGTCATTTGGATTTGAAATTTGTATGAATTATGATTTATCATGATATTGGTTTGTACGGCTCTAGAGCTTATGTAGTGTATTGCTATCTACTATTACCACCTCTTTCTCTTATTTGCCATTCTTTTCCCCAGGCACTTAATACTCTTGGCAATACTAAATGGAGGGTGAATAAAAGAATACTAGGTGTTGTAGATAGAATCTGGGCTAATGGAGGTCGTCTTGCTGACTTGGTTGACCGTGAGGATGTAAGTGCCATTTGCATGAAAATAAGATTCATACACTCCAATTTCTTGCTTCTTTTTGGATTTGAACTCCATTTGGTGATGATAATTTGGAGTGTCAGCCAAGATTCATACACTCCAATTTTTCTATTATATATATCTTAAAGTCAGCCTCTCAATGTCAGAAAAGATATTATTTGTTGCACTTTTGCTCTAGTTCTTCAACTTCCACTCAATTTGATGCTTGTTCAGGTGCCTTTGCCAGAGGAACCAGATACAGAGGATGAAGCAGAATTGAAGAAATGGAAGTGGAAAGTCAAAGCTTTGAAAAAGGAGAACAGTGAAAGGCATTCACAGCGGTGTGATATAGAACTCAAACTTGCTGTAAGAAGCTTCTTCTTTCAGTTTGACTGGCCCTTGAGATAGTTCTCCAGTATTAGATATTAATATCTTAAATTTGATAGAGCAGGTAGCCAGAAAAATGAAGGATGAAGATGGATTTTATTACCCTCACAATTTAGATTTCCGAGGACGTGCATATCCCATGCATCCATATCTGAATCATCTTGGCTCTGACCTCTGCCGAGGAATCCTAGAGTTTGCAGAAGGTCGCCCACTTGGCAAGTCAGGCTTATACTGGTTAAAAGTCCATTTAGCAAATCTGTATGGTGGTGGTGTTGACAAATTATCATACGAAGGTCGAGTATCGTTTACTGAGAACCATCTGGAGGATATCTTTGATTCTGCAGATCGGCCTCTTGAGGGTAGACGATGGTGGTTAGGTGCAGAGGATCCTTTCCAATGCCTGGCCACCTGCATGAACCTATCCGAAGCGTTAAGAAGTCCATATCCAGAGAAAACAATCTCACACATGCCTGTCCACCAGGTAACAGATTGTCACATGATACTATATGATGATTTCGTCCTTCTTGATAAGCGTCTTAATCATGTATTCCCTATTTCATTTTGTTCTTTCCCATGCATTCCCCTATTTCTGTTCGATTCTTCCCCTATAATGTTTGTTATTTGGGGCGCCGAGGGTGGGGTGGGTGTTCCGATGTGAAAAAGTAGGAAGTTGCGATGGGCATGTTGCACTTGTGTTAAGTAGTTTATTAGTCATTCAATATACTAGATATTTCTGGGTCCAAATTATTTGAAGTATTTAGTTTGAAAATTTGCAGCTGCTAAGTTATTTGTTTCTTCTTGCTCTACAATTTTTTTATTACTTGTACATTATACACAAGCCCACTGTACTAACACATTTCATGAAGCTGTACTTTCTAGTCTTGCTTCTATGTTTTTTATTAATTGTTCACTATAAACAAGCGACAAGCCCACTGTACTTGCACATTCCATGAAGCAACAATATCTGTTCTCTTGAGCACTTCTGTACTACAATCTGTTTGCATCAAGGAGATTTAGCTGTTTATTTACACTGTTGATGCTGAACCTAAATTTCTTGTTTGCTATGTTCAATTTTCAAGGATGGCTCGTGTAATGGCTTGCAACATTATGCTGCCCTTGGAAGGGACAAGGTAATGAACTACATCAACTAATTTGACCTTTCCTTTGGATCATCAACAATTTCAATTCATGAATGTAGGAGAAAATGAATTTCAGTAAACATGGAATCATTATCAGCCTACATTAAAATAAGAGATACTGCATCTGAGTGGCTGGTTTATGCTGGCCACCATGGATTCAGACCCTGGCACTCACCGAAGTTTTTACACTTCTAAACACTAGAGGCGGCTGCCCTTCCCAACTGAGGCAGTCATCTAAACTTTTGCCACTTCTAAGCACCAATAGCGGCTGCCTTCAAAGAATTTGAATTCATTTTAACATGGTTTTGAAAAGATATTCAATCATGCACACCTTGCTTTTTAAAATTTTTTTGGGGTTTTAATGCTATTAACAATACACAGCTGCACTGCAAGCAATGTGACTATTTCTGTTTTTTGAACTCCATAATACCCCATATATTTAAAAGCTTGGGAGGCTAACGATATGATACTCTTGAAAGAAAACTGTATGAGATTTATTTATCTATTTATTTTTCCAGCTGGGAGCAGCTGCAGTCAATCTTGTTGGGGGAGACAAACCTGCTGATGTTTATTCAGGAATTGCTGCTAGGTAAGCTCACATATTATGATGAATGCTTCCCTTTTCTCTATCGCGGATTTATTAACTGAATGCTTGTTTGCCGAACCTGCACCACACTGGTCAAAAAGTAAAATTATTAACTGAATAAATATCCAGAAAGACACAAACAGACGTTGATATTAAAAATGCAATATTACAGGTCAGTTAAAAAACAAGTTAAAAAACAATTGTGTGAATTTAGCCCAAGAGTATCATTGTCTTTGGCATGCATCATATCATCGTTTCCGTGGTTATAGTCCAAGGTCGTAACTTGATGAGGTCTATTTATCTGTTATTATGTATGAGATTTTCCTGGGAGAAATGTAGCTTTTAATCTCTCTGAAAGAGAGTAGTTGTCATTATAGGTTGTTCTTGATTCGGAAAAAGTGTAAGTGGTTGAAATTTATTTTGGACATTCTAGCTAGCTGTGTCAAAAGCTGGATATATTCATTAGATTCTCTTGCTTGCAGAGTTCTTGATATAATGAAGAGAGACACTGCGGGAGATCCTGCAACTAATCCCAATGTCATGCGTGCTAGGATGTTAATTGATCAGGTTTCTTTGTTTTCCATGTCCTTACTCCTTATCATGCATATTATATGGTGACTGAAATTATTTTTTCTTCAAATTCCGAGTGCTTGCTTATGGTAATGTTACTATTACTATTGCTTAAACTCTGTGTACTCTACATTCTATAGATATTATACGTTTGCTACGCTATCATTTTTAACTTGTTGGCCTATGTCTGTGGACCGTTGTATTTGACAGATAATGTTCTTGTGCTCATTGAATCTATTCTTAATTTTGGTACAGGTGGATAGGAAATTAGTCAAGCAAACTGTGATGACATCAGTATATGGTGTTACTTATATTGGTGCACGTGATCAAATCAAGAAGAGGTTGAAGGAGCGTGCTGCTATTGAGGATGATACAGAGTTGTTTGCCTGTGCTTGCTATGCTGCAAAAGTTAGTTCTCTTAGCCTTGTATTTTACTTGGTTGTTTCTCAAATTAAGATGCAGTTTTATATATGTGAATTTTTGAATGTTGAAGATGTCTTCATGTGTTGTTGAAATTCAAGGGACAGTTATAGTCCCTAAATTCTGTTCAATTTGCACTTTGGCATTGTTTGAGCTAATTGCCTTTGAAACCTAAACAGACAACCTTTACTGCCCTTGGAGAAATGTTTGAGGCTGCACGAAGTATAATGAGTTGGCTGGGAGACTGTGCTAAGGTCTGTTAACCGTATTTATGTATTTTGTTATATTACTTTGAACTGGTAGAGGATTTCATTTGTAGTGAGGCATGTATTTCATTCTGTTGTTGACTGCCATATCTTCCACCAGTTCCTTCTATCTCATATTTTCTTTGTTCTCTTTATTCATTGATGTGATTTGTTTTCTTGCATTACAGATTATAGCAACAGAGAACCAACCAGTACGGTGGAGTACACCACTTGGGCTCCCTGTTGTCCAGCCTTACCGACAGTTGGGAAGGCATATGGTAAGTTAGCATGCATTTGATCTGATGGGGCCTTGCTTCAACAGCAACAGCAACATTAATTATATCAATATGATCTTTGAGGAAGCGTACCATTTCCCATTTCATGGCATTGAATATTTGGTTATTATGTTGGATGCAGATTAAGACTTCTCTTCAGGTTTTAACTCTTCAACGTGAAACTGATAAGGTAGGTTTTTCCTTTTCTTTTCCTCTTGAAAAAGTGTGCAATGGGGTTATAATTGGCATGAGCTTACTGTTCTTAATTGCATCTTTCATGATTATCAAAGGTGATGGCTAAACGGCAGAGAACAGCTTTTCCTCCAAATTTTGTGCACTCTCTTGATGGTTCCCATATGATGATGACCGCAGTTGCCTGCTCAGAAGCAGGCTTAAATTTTGCAGGTTCATAAATCCAAATGCAGAACTTATCTTTTCTGGTGGTGAAAACTTCAATGTACCCTTTACTGCTAACATCTAACAACCTTCCCTCTCAATTTGATCCCAGGAGTGCACGACTCATATTGGACTCATGCATGTGATGTGGACAAAATGAACAAGATTCTTAGAGAAAAATTTGTCGAGCTTTATGAGGCACCAATCCTGGAGGATGTAAGCTCCTTAACATATCTGATTATTTAACTCATTTGCATTTCCAGATGGTTCTCTCTGGTATTTGGTGACCTCTAATATTTTCTGCATGGCCCATCTCTAAAATCACACTGCATGCAATCACTCATATTCTGTTATTTAACATTCCAATTAAGGTTTGTTTCAAGAACTGAGCATACCCGTCAACAATTGCTAACATGAGTAATTGTTTCTTATCTTGACAGTTGTTGGAGGGTTTCCAAGAGTCCTTCCCGAAACTGAAATTCCCCCCATTGCCAGAGCGGGGAGACTTTGACCTTAGGGAAGTTCTCGACTCCAAATATTTTTTCAACTAGACGAAGGGTATTACTTAAAACATTCTTTTAATCAACCTGTTCGTGGAATTTCCAAGAATTCTTAACTTGGGCAAACGAGGAACAAGGAAGACCATTGGGAGAATACACTGCCAAGCCTGCATGGTTATGTTTTTTCTATCTATCCAGCCGTGGCTTTGACATATGATACTCAAGCATTGGTTGTGTAAAATCCTCTGTATTGACCCGACAAAGACAAGCCAGTGCAATGGTCTCTGAGGAGTTTGACACGACATGACAGTGCGTGCAAGCGCCATATGTAGTAGCTAAATCCCCAGGATAAATCAGTGGTCGTCCTTACAAGGGTGTTATCAGTATTTTACAGTGGTTATATCATGGAGTGAATCAAGCCCGGTTTGTACATGAGAATTTTTTCGGAGTTCAGCGAAAGTTTGTACATATATCTCAGATTTGTCCTGAGGCATGAGGGCTGCCAAGAAGTGAGTTCAGAAGAGCTCTAGGGAAAGTCCCGAGTCCGCCGGATATTTATTGTACCGTTTACATAGCGAAATATAGATGTTTCAGAGATGAAGTTCTAGGCTATTATCATTTACCAAAGATTTGTATTGATAACACTTAACAGAATGTGTCGGTTTCATTCTAAATTAAGAAAATATTAAGTAAAATGGCGATGGTCTCTTCAGTGCGTTGGCTTTTTTTCGGATTTTTCAAAATGGATATATGTTTCTGGGGAAGCATGTATATATACGGTCTACACTTGAGCCTGCCACCAAAAAGCATAATTTTATTTTGGGGAAGGGAAGTATAACCTAACAGTTAATGGTGATTGGTTCTGTAAAACAGTACCATTACTTGCTCTTAGTGGAGTGCTGGTACCTATGAAATGATCACAAATGGACCGAGTAAAAGAAATACTACATTACAAGGTGACAATGCCTTAATGATAAAATACTCTGTGCTGACTAGTAAGTGGATGCAACCATGTCAACTACCCCAGGACAATATCATGGTAGTAGCTCTACTATAAAATGCAACTTGGGAAACAAAGTCTTAAGGCGAACATGTCTACTCATTTTTTCAAAGATATATGAAAGTGACATTGCTTTTATCAGCAAGCATCAAGAAATGGTGAATTGGCCATCTTGCAACCAAACAAAACCATCCATCCCACTTGTTCAGTCAGCCTACAACCTGAATGTCACGCGCACGCGCACGCACACACACACACACACACACACACACATATATATATATATATATATATATATTCTCCAATGTTCATTACGATCCTCGACTTTCATGCGGTTTTGAATGGAATGGCTAAATTCGGATAGAGGGTCTTAAGGCGGGCATTTAATGGGATTGAGAATAACGCGGCAGAGATGATGCACAAAGTTTGGAAGGACGATGCTAAGTCTAGATTAATTTAAAGCTAATTACTTATTCTAGGACTCAATACATGGTCTCCCGCAGCTGACTTAGTCCGTCTCCTGACATCTTGTTTCATACACTACCAAAATAACGACTAGAAGTTTCGTATAAAAATAATAAGTTTTTGGCATGTTGCAGTTTTTCTAACAAGTGACGTTTTTCCAACAGGAGACCAAGACCGGTTCAATGACCAATCCTTTCAAGTTTCTTTTGTTGAAGTGAAAATAGTAGTTAGCATGTACTGAGTTTTGGGGGGCTGAGTTTCTTGTAATGCTAACAAAGATGTCAGGCAGTAGCTCAGAATGGTCACCGGTAATGCCACTAGTCCTCAGATTCTTTACACTATTTTGATCATCCTTAATCTTGTTTAGGCACTATTTTCTGATAATTTTTGGTATGGACGAACTGTATTTATGTTTTATAAGATTTTTATTTTGTATGGTTGGTTGAAGAATAAATTCTTGATTTTCTTCAGCTGAGGGAAGATAGGAATAAGCCGATAGGCGGTCTCACAGAGTCCTTGCTGGCAGCGATTTCAGAGACTATAAAATCAGTGTTGTGCATACAAGTGGAGAAGGAGACTTTCACTGAAATAGGTTGCTTCTTTTACCGCGCGTCTGCCATCATAATGGAGCTACATGTAAACTGGAGTACCCCGGCGAATACTTTTGAGGTCTTGCAAACTCTGTGCAAAACAGTGGACTTGGCTAGAACCTTCATCACGAAGTTAGAGAAGAATGCGCACATGACACAATCTTCAGAATTTGTAAATACCGTGCGTCAACTTGAAGGTTTTGTGAGAAGCATAGGCGAAAACCTCGGCCTGATACCTATATCAACATACGGGGACCAAGAATATGCAGAAAAAGCTGCTAAGGGCCTTTCAAAGGATATGAAGGGTGTCTCGTTTTCTGTCAGTCCGTCTCAGAGTTTAGAGACAATGAGAGAAAAGAGAGAACAAATCGAAACAGATCTGTATTCTGTTGATGTCGGTGTTTCTGCTGTGAATATTCGGTTATCAGATGCATCATCACAAATGTATCTGACTGATAATAACCTAACAAGATTAAAAAGTTTGGATAAAAATGACTCTAGGACGAGTTTGAGTAGTGGATCCTCATTGATGGCTTTGCCACAGTTGGCTCATTACATGGAACCCATGTACGATACCTTTTTCTGTCCTCTGACCAAACAGATTATGGACGATCCAGTAACAATAGAAAGTGGAGTGACGTACGAGAGGAAAGCAATCACCGAATGGTTTGACAAATTTGTGGATCCAGCGGAAATAGTCTGCCCGAAATCAGAACAGAAGCTGAAGAGCAGAGTTTTGAGCGCAAATGTAGCACTGAAAGCAACAATTGATGAGTGGAAGGAGAGAAACGAAGCTGCACGGATCAAGGTGGCACGTGCAGCTCTGTCTTTGGCTAGTTCAGACAACATGGTACTCGAAGCAATTGATGATCTGCGAAGCATATGCAAGAGTAAGCCATACAATAATGCGCAGGTACGCAGCATTGGCATGATTCCTTTGCTTGCCAACTTTTTGGCGAACAGGAGCAGAAGTATAAGATACACTACACTGGAACTTTTGAGACAATTGGCTGAGGACGATGAAGAGGGGAAGGTGATTCAATTTTAACTTTGAAATTTGTAAAATTAAAGATTTCCCAAGATTCATATTTGAGTCTCATGTGTCTGTTCAGGAAATTGTTGCCAAGACAATTGATATTTCAACAGTGATAAAGATGCTGTCAAGTAATCACAAACCTGTTAGACATGCATGCGCATCGCTCCTGCTTGAGCTCTCGACGTCTCAATGTTTCTGCAACAAGGTCGGGACAGTGGCTGGAGGTATTCTGATGCTGGTCACAGTCAAATACAGACAGTCCATAGATGATTTCACCTCGGAAAAAGCTGATGAGATTTTAAAGAACTTGGAGAGACTTCCAGAGAACATCAAACTCATGGCTGAAAATGGATATTGGGAACCCCTGCTAACTCATCTAATCCAAGGTAATATCAAACAATTCCAGTTGTGTAAGTTATCAATAACTAATAGCTGCAACTTTCTAAGAGGGACAATTGCACATCCTTCCTTAAGGTTTCGCCTAATTATCAATAGGTCAAACTTTAGGGGATCTACATGTAAGTTATGCCAAATCTCAAGGGAGAACATTGTAATTATCCTTTTCTTAAAAAAAGGTTAAATGAACAGGTAGTGAAGAGATGAAAATGGAGATGGCAAGCTATCTTGGGGAAATTGTTCTAGCACCTGATAACAGCAAGACCCATGTAGCAGAGAGGGCTTCTCCAGCTCTGATCCAAATGGTGCACACCGGAAACTCTCTCAGCCGAAATGCAGCATTCAAGGCCTTAAAACAGATATCTTGGCACCATCCCAATGCAACAATACTTGTTGAAGCTGGCATAATGCAGATCATGGTTGAGGAGATGCTCCAAAGAATGATACACAATGAACCAATGAATTCAAAAACCGAGGCAGCTGCAATACTAGCTAACATACTCGAGTCCGGGCTGGAGCTGGAAAATCACCAAGTCAACGCGCATGGTCACACTATGGCTTCGGACTATATAGTATACAACATCCTTAGCAGAATCAAGAACACGAGCCCGGATGAGCTGAACATCAACCTCATCAGAATCTTGCTGTCCTTGATCAAGTTCCCTAAAGCAGCTGGTACAATTGTTTCAGTGGTGAAAGAGACAGAAGCTAGTTACAATTTGATTGAGCTGATAAATTCGCCAAATGAAGAACTCGGGGTTGCAACAATCAAACTGCTTATCACACTCGCAGCCTTCATGGGACACACGTTATCAGACAGACTATGCAAGACCAGAGGACAACCCGAGAGTCTGATCCAAAATCCAACAGAAATTACTAGAATCACAGAAAAGCACGCAGGTTTCAGCCAATTTCTTGGCAAAGCTACCCCATCAAAACCTGACACTCAATCTAGCTTTGGTTAACAGTGACACGGTCCCGATAGTTGTAAGAAGTATCAGTCAGGTACAGACGACAGGGACACGATCAAGCAGACATGCAAGTGCTTATTTCGAAGGGCTGGTGGGCATTCTTGTCAGATTAACTACAACAATGTACGACCATCAAATATTGCATACTGCAAGAACCTACAACCTGGTTTCAGTTTTCACAGAACTGTTAATGAGGTCATCTACCGATGCGGTTCAGAAGTTATCTGCAGTGGGTCTGGAGAATCTGTCCAAACAATCCATCAGTCTATCGAGGCCTCCGAAAGGGAAGAAAATCAAGATCCTAAAACTCATGTTCTTCCGAAAATGTATATCAATAAACTTATCCAAGGGCAAAAATTCTTCACTGTGCCCCGTCCATGGTGGGGTTTGTTCTCCACAGGAAACATTCTGCTTGCTCGATGCAGAGGCTGTCGATAGGCTGCTGGCATGCCTGGACCACGAGAACGTGGAGGTGATTGAGGCAGCCTTATCAGCACTATCCACTTTGTTGGATGAGAAAGTTAATGTGGATAAGAGCGTGGAATACTTGTCCGGAAAACATGCTGTCCAGCACGTGCTGAATGTCGTGAAGGAGCACAGAGAAGAAGGACTATGGCAGAAAGCGTTTTGGGTGATCGATAGGTTCTTGATGAAAGGCGGGGATGAGTCTGTCTCAGATATATCGAGGGACAGGTTGTTCCCGGCTACTTTGGTTAGTGCATTCCATCACGGGGATGATTGCACTAGACAAATAGCTGAAAAAATTCTGAGGCATTTGAACAAAATGCCTGATTTATCCAACACCATGACCTTTACCTCTGTTCCTTAACAAGAACTACTGACGTCAAAGAGTGCATGGTACAAGTTTTCGCGCAATGTTATCAACGTTCTGTCCACCATACACTACGCCCATGTTCTTGTAACTTGTAATAATTATCTTATCCTTTCCTCAATTAATCTTCATATATGAATCTTTGTTTTTTGCATGAGAATTACAAGTTTTGTCCAATTTCGTTTGTCATGGTAGGTTCATTTCTCGGAACGCAACCAACGTGAACCTGGGAATGCTCAAAAGTTACAATGTGGAATTTTGTTCAACAAACTACCAATAAAATAACTACAGAAAATATTAAGCTGAAAAATTATGGGTTTGGCCGGCAAGGCCGAAAGAATCTCCCACTGAGACTAGCAAAATTGGATAATTGTTTCCCACTCATGTCGGAAGCTTGGCAATGATCAAATAAGAAAAGGGAAGCGTCATTGTTGCAGGCCGATACTTTCCACATTCTATGCCATTTGTGGAGAGAGAGGGAGGGGGAGAGAGAGAGAGAGAGATTCATATTAATTCAGTTAATATTAATTGTACATAAACAGAAAAACAATGGAGATACTCTTTATCCAATTTATGCACTAGAAATACTCTACATACAAGATTAGCACCAGAACCCTTCTTTATAAACTTCCAAAACTATAAAGGATGGAGCCTGGAAGATTGATTTTTCTAAGTTCCAAAAGATATTGGCAAAGATATATCACAATCACATACAAACGACCAAGCAATTAAGATAATCCTTTATTAAATAGAGCTCACCTCATGGTCAGCCATTTCACACCAAATGGCAATAGATTAGAACTAAATAAATTTTCTTTCCAGTTAGTACTCTTTATCACATACGACACCAATAAACACCTACTTCCATGGAACAAGCCAACAAGGCAAAGTAAAACCCAATCGCAGTTGAAAACTTAAACTCGTTGAGCGGGACAAACGTTGGACAAATTATTCAGTCATTGATATTATCAGATAGTAGGCATTTTACTTGTCAAATGCTCTATATTAAAGGCTCCGGCCTCTGCTGTCCTTTTGTATAAACAATAAACTGAGTTTGTCCAATAAAACTCAGTAGCATCTAAAAAGGTGAATCATTAAACTCTGATCTCATTGTAACGAGATGGCTTCTTTCTCGATAGAAGATTTTGTTGGGAATGGATCCCTTAAAGAATTGTTACCAAAGCTGTTGGATGAAGGCTGGGATGACGTACCGACTTTGAAAGTAATGAATTCAGAGGACATGGATGATATTGGCATGACTCGCCAGCAGAAGGTTGGTTTTCCTGTCAAACTCTTTCTAAAGGTTACTTCCAGAAAACAAAAGAAATAACTATGTATGATATACTATGATTCAAGCAAAAATTTGCAGTAGTGCAGCAATCTTTCCCATTTGGTTCTCTGCATCTGCAAAATCAATCATGTCGTGAGTAATCATGATGTCTGAAAGCCCTTTTTTTTCTTTTCTCTGTCCTGCACAAGGATGCACTTGAAATTAGGTCATATCTCCATGATCGTGCGCTGATACAGTACGGGGATCAGCTAGAGGCCTCTGGGAAAGGCTTACCGAAGCTTCTTGGCTTGAGCAATGTAGAGCTTTCCTCTCAGTTTGGAATGAAAAGAGGCCATATTGCCCGTTTCATGGACAGAACTAGTGCCTGCGCACCAGATCCTTTGCCGGCATCATATATCCTCCCGGCTAGAAGGCGAAACACCTTGCCTACCAGAAACAACAGCATATATAGGAGTGAGATCTCATCTCTCAACTCCAGGAAATTTCAGAGCATGACAAGATCCCCCAGAAAAAGTAGCTCAGGTTCTGATGTTCCCCTGGAACAATCCCTGGCGAGTTTCAAGATTAAAGATGGATATGTCTTCAAGGGAGTTGTAGCAGCGATGCCAGCAGAACCTAGAGTATGTGGTTGTGTACAACCTCCCCCTGTAGTTGAGAACGTAGCTCCGTATTCCACTATCGAGAATATCTCTGTTCAGAAACTAACTCCAGAATATAAGATTGGGATGGAGAGGTTGATCAAGACAAAGGCACCTCCAATGAAGGCTTCAGAGTTATGGAAAGAGAGACCAGCTATATTTGTCTGCATCCGTCGCCCTGGGTATGATTCTGTGAACCTTTTCTTGTTAACTGTCTTCCATTTGATCAGGCCTTCCTTGATTGGAGAAAACTAGAAGTCATGTCTGCTTCTTCATCTGCGGTAAAAGAAAACTAATTAAAGCCACACAATCATAAGTTCCAACCGGAAATAGGGCACTCAAAACTAAGACTGTGAGGTTAACATACAGGTTGAATGACAAATTAATCTTCAGAAAACTCATGGTTTTCTAGCATCATCTTACAGAAAATAGTAATTAAATAAAAACAAAAAATGAATACTTAAGCACAGTGCCTTGCTCAGAAAATCTAGTACAGAGGGCGCTAGAGAAGTAATAAATGATATACTTTGGTTGCCTAGGAAAGAAAATTCTATAAGAATGACCACGATTGTGACAATGCTATGCAAGCAGGTGCATAATGTGCAGAGCTGAAGCTCATCAACTGTACTTCAAGAAACCTATATTTGATGCCCTTGGTGTTCAACTATTTGCAGTTCTTCATGAGCACATAGAAGCAGAGGTACATCTTTCACTAACTCAAATACCCATGACAACTGGCCAAAGGACACCCAATGATAACATGTCATGATTTCAGGTAAAAGACTTCTGGCCTCGATATTGGGGTGGAGCTGTGCTCTTCGACAAGGGGCAGGAGTTTTTCAAGGCCCTTGGCGGAGGGAAGCTGCTCAAAGACAAGTTCATATCTGGTTTCCTTCTCAATCCTCGAGCAATTGCAAATTACAAACGAGCAAAGGCTATTGGAGTGGAACAGAATTTTAAGGGAGAAGGCGAGATCAAGGGTGGACTTTTCATATTTGGCAAAGGAAAAAGTGGGATTGCTTACCAGTTTATTGAGAGAAACTTCGGTGACTGGGCACCACTTGCAGAAGTCATAGAAATCTGCACTCGTATTCAGGTAGTTCCCTTAGACCTTTCTAGTCCATTAACAAATTCCTGGTCATGCGCAAAAAAATCATCACTGTTAGTTCCATTTCATTTTTATGCAGAACCCACAGAAGAGTCAGTCAGAATCAATAAAATCCTCGAAAGAAGAAGAAGAAGAATGGACTCGACTATCAGGAGTATAATCCGGCTTCATTTCAAGACATCTAAGTTTTTAGTACCAACGTGCGTAATTTGTTTCAGGGTTTGATGTCTCTACAGGATGGAAGTTTATACATTGATTTTTTTTATATAGTTAGACTAAGAAATTTACTGAACTGCATTTATTCATCCAATAAATCAATCATTCAGGAGCATCTTCTGACATGCAAGAGTGTTATTATGACTACCAGTCAAAAAAGAATAAAAGACAAGGTCAGCAAAAGCTTCAATGCTATATCCCATCTGTAGATCTATTCATCTAATAATATGAAATACTACGGAAAACTAGAGAAAGAACAACAATTGCAGTTGACAAGAAAATGACTTTCTTTATTGTTCCTTTTTTTCTAGGTGTTGCGGCAGGGGGGGGGGGTGATATTATTTCTTTACATACAATATGATTTTTTATATTTGTGACAACTGAAATCAGTTACCCTGCTGGGAACTTAATCTTGAAAATTATATCAATACTTGTGTAGGTTCACCATTGAGCTGAAATGTGAATATTTGAAGCAACAACGGTGCTTCAACGGACATATGAGGACATCGAACAACACACCTATTTACAGTAGTAAACACTCTGGAGTAATTAGATGTCGTACATAGCCATGCAAAGGTTCCAATTTGAGAAATATTCAAAAGAATGAAACTTCACAGAAAACTCAAATTTACCAAAGATGACTTCCCAGCTACTTAATGATGATTTTAAAAGATCTGATTGTTGATTATCTAGTAATATGATAGAGAAAGTCAAGTTTTTCACCTGAATAAATGCATTATTCTTCCAAAATGAATTGAACTTTTTAACAATATACTAATTAATTATCTAATTTCCCAAATATATGTATTATCTTACCTTTAGCCATCCACATGGTACATTCGGAGGTTTCTGGCTTCTTGCATCTTTTATAGTACCATTAAGATCCACCTACCAAAAGTCTCCACAAGAACATTTTCCATCTTTAAATAAATGGAACCGTATAGCATCTCTAACAAGAATTTCTCTCTGGGTGATCTTGGAAATGATTTTGGTTGCATTATGGCAATCATCACATACGCGAAGGTTTTTCGCCACTTTTATGGGTAGTCCAGGAGGAACAAAAATCAAACCAAATGCAATAGCAAGCCTTTCACTGTGATGGTTAAGCATCTTCAGTTTCTCTGATTCCTCAACATCATGCAGAACAGATTTCATGTCAGGCACATATCCCTCCTCTGTCATTTTATAGGTCAATTTTTCCAACTCTTGATATATCTGATCAGAGAATGGGCTTGACTTGTCATCAGCTGTGAAAATATGTACTTTGTTCTTATACTTGATCCAACTACATCCTGGCTCCTTCCTAACACCCTTATCTCTCATACCTCTTCTTAATTGAGCTACCTCATCCCATTTGCCTCTGGCAGCATAGATGCTTGCTAGCAACACATGGCCAGCAGTGTTTTGTGGGTCTAATTCCTGAAGAGATTCTGCAGCCCATTTACCTATTTCCATATTGCCACGATTTCGACATGAGCTCAGCAACGTAGCCCAACCAATTGTATCAGGACGGCAAGGCATTTGAAGTATGAAGTTCTTTGCTTCTTCTAACTGTCCCGCTCGGCTGAATAGATCAATCATGCAAGTGTAGTGATCAAGAACAGGCCTAATACCATATTTATCAACCATTAGTGCAAAGTATTGGCGGCCTTTCTCAACAAATCCAGCTCTACTGCACGCAGAAAGAACCCCAACAAACGTAACTCCATCTGGTTGCAGACCATGGGCCAACATTTCCTCAAATAACTTAATTGTTTCATTGGCTTTCCCAAACTGGGAATAGCCTGAAACTAGTGCAGTCCAAGACACTTCATCCTTACATTTAATTTCATGGAACAACCGATGGGATTCTTCGATGTGCCCACATTTACCATAGAGGGTTACAAGTGCATTGGAGACGGTAATAAAGGAAATCAACCCTGACACCAGTGCTTGACCATGAAACTGAGCTCCCTCTTCCAAGCTGGCCAAATTTGCACAAGAGCTTATCACACTACCTAGAGTGAAATCATCTGGTTCAACTCCATTTCTCTGCATCTCACAATACGTCCGAACAGCTTCCTCGCTGTATCCATTCTGACCGTACCCCACTAGCATGGCAGTCCAAGACACAATATTTTTGTATCCCATCTTCCTAAACACCGACTCTGCATTCTTGATATCTTTGCACTTTGCGTACATATCAAGAAGAGCACTGGCTACAAAAACATTATTCATATTTTCAGTTCTAGTTATACACGCATGAATCTGTTTCCCTTCTCTTGATGCCAGAAGACCTCCACAAGCAGTCAAAACGCTACCAAAAGTAAACTGATCCATATCCATTCCCTTGAACCTCATTTCTCGAAACAAATCCAGTGCTTCCTTATCCATTCCATTCTGCATCATCCCTGTAATCATCGTAGTCCAGGAAATTGAATCCTTCTCTGTCATACACGCAAACAAACTGTAAGATTCTTCCACCATTCCACGCCTCAGAAAACCCATAAGCATTGTATTGTAGACAACCAAATTCCTGTCTGGCAACTCATCAAACACACGTTTAGCCTCACTTATCAAACCACATTTGGCATACATATCCACCAAAGGACTTCCCACGAAAACATACGACTCAAACCCGCATTTCACTATTTGCCCGTGAACAGCGCCACCCATATCTACCCAACCCTTGTTTGAAAGCAAGATTATAACAGTGGAAAGCGTAATTCTGTTTACATTCTCCAACCCATGCCTTAACATCAATTTATAACCCTCTAAAGCCCTCTCACTCAACCCACATTTCAAATACCCCGAAATAATCAAGTTCCACGACACCCCATCTTTGCATGGGATCAAATTAAATACTTCTTCCATCTTCGCAACGTCCCCGAGTTTTGAGTAAGCTGAGAGAATAGTGTTCCATGAGAAGAGGTTTGGTCTTCGCATTTCATCAAACACCCTGCGCGCATAATTGATGTTGTTGAGTTTGCCATACCCATTAACAAGGTTGTTTAGCAAGAATGTCTCTGGGTTTATCAGGGTCCTGACTATGTGTGCGTGGAGTTGTTTGGCTTGCTTTAGATTGTGGGTTTCGCAGCATTGTTTCAGCAGTGAACAGTAGTAATTGGAAATGTTGGACATGGCGTTGTCCAAGAGATATCTAGGCGGGAACAGTGTAGCTCCCCTTATATAGTATTGGAGTTCTCTTTCTTGGGCCGGACCACGTCGAATTTTGGGCTGTCAAAGATCAGTGATCCAACTTGGACGAAATTTTTGTAGACCTAAAAGCACAGCCTATCTCCCCCATTTCATAATTTTAAGGATAAAAGCACAGCCTATCTCCCCCATTTCATAATTTTAAGGATATTATATAGAAATTATTTTATTTTTTAAAAAGTATGTTATAATTTTCTGAATATGAAAATACTATATTTTTTTTTTGTTTATAGATTTATAGGTACACTATTTTTTTAAATTATAATTTCCAGAAACATATTATGTATATATTATATATAACATAACAATTTTTATACATTTTATATTATTAATTATGTTTTGAGTGTTGTGTCTGCATGTTGTATGAGAATTATGTGATATAATCACAAGTATTAACTTGAACGTTGCGCAGAGTCTAGTTTGCATGTTGTATGAGATTTAGTAGCAAAGCCACATATAGTTCATAAGGGTGCTCATGCTTCACATGACCTTAAAATTACCGCATATATATTAGTTGTCCTTTAGTGTATTCCTTAATTGTCATTTAGTTCACTCTTTATCTGTTTTAATTTAATTATCTGTATTTTTGGTAACGTGTAGATGGTAAATGCACCCTTCGCCAGCATAAATGCCATCCTTGTCTACCATAAGCTGGTCTCAATATTCACTACCAACTCATGCTTGGCAGTAGCTGCTCACATCTCTGTTTCCTACATCCGTACCAGTGCCAGACAGTACCTGTACTATAATATTCTGCAATTTTCCATCTTAATTTTTCAAATTTGGTTCTTTTTGGCTATGGTTTCTGCTTCAGAATAATTTTAACAAGAAAAAGAAAATCAAGAAAATAAGTAAAGAAGAGGTCAGTTACGGAAAGATTGAAGCAAAAAATTATAATCAACAACTGCATCAAGCAACATGTTTACAGAAAGGGACTGTGTTTCTATATTCATTCTTTTGTCAATCCCTCTCTTGTTCAGAAGCATTTTGTTCATATATTGAACAAGAATAGTAGGTGATAATTCCAACATAATTCAAGAATGTAACAGTGAGTAACCCCTGATCTTGTTCTTCCACTACTCAAATCCATAATTTGCCAACAGTTGTCTTTTCCTCTGTTTTGATGGAGCTACTTAAGAAGTTATTAGCTTGAACTTGGAGACATGAGGCATCTGATGCTTGGATACAACGGCATTGTAACTGCACAGATATCGCATTCGGTAGCTACACATGGTCGCCCCTCGACTTGAACCCCAGTATGGTATGCACAAGTGTTGGCTTGTCGAACAGGGATAAGCTCCTGGATAAGGAATAGGGTGAAACTCCGGTCTTTGTCAGGTCCAATAACAGAAATACATTAACTTGCTTTCTTATCCCCACAATATGGGTCTTCAAAAAATACAAAGAAAACTCAGGGTTCAGCTTTCATGTGGCTGGGAGGTAGAAGTCCTACAAAGAAACAAGAAAGTTGCATCCAACTTAAGATCTTCGACCAGGAAACTAAGTCCTATGTAGTTATTATAGATCTGTCTTTACCACTTATATCTTGGCCATTCAGAGGAGCGCTCGAGTTGAAGCCCATGTGGACAACATTATGAAGTTCATCCTCCCACACTCCGGGTGCCTGTAGATGATTCAGATAAACACAATGAAAATTTCTCTTTTATATATTATATATAACCGAAAATAAAACTAATGCGTGTATAGTCATATGAATTGATGGAACTTACTTGAGATGTAGGTTCTTTGAATCCACCAGAGACAATGGCAGTTGGTTGGAGACTGATAGGTCTTCGAAGAGTTTCGGAAGAATTACCCGCAAGACATGCTTGGATTAGTCCAGGTTGGGATGGATGAAGTGGAGGAAAAGGCATACTCATATTGGGTGGAAAAGCCAGTGATGATGGCATACCACCTCTAGCTTGAATGCTCTGTAGTAAAAAAATTATGTTAGTTTGGATAAAAATAAAACTATGCGGATGGTCAATGACCAGCCGGTTGGAGAAAGTATGTTCTTACATCTTTAGCAAGAAACCCTTCAATATTGAAGTCCAGACGAGGATTCACTGTCGCAAGCTTCATTGATAGGAACTGCAACAAACCAGATATGCAATAGTATGAATTCTTTTCATTTGAATGAAAATGCAAAAAGCTCAGAATTATAAGCTGAAAACAAGACAGACCAAAATGGAGATGCTATATAATTGTATACATTAAAGATCTCAAAACACTGCAATATTCATGAAAATCTCCGAAAACAGAAAATCCTTCAGGAATACAAGCTCTCAAGATCCTCATCAAATGTCTCTAGTCTCTACTAACAAGTTGAATGACAGTAGAAGAATTCGGAACTGCTTATCAATACCTCAACCTGTCGTTGAAGTGACTGCACGTAATTGATGATTTCATCAAGCATTACAGCTTTTCCAGTGACCTGATGAGAAGAAGATATCAGAGATCGATTATGTTGGCTTGCCAAGTTTGACTCTTGATTAAGCACATACCTTGCTGCAACCAGGCACAAGATCCTGAAGGAATTTCATCCTTTCGCTAATCTTCTCCCTCCTTACCTACATTATCAATGGATAATCCGAATTCAATCCAAGAACTTAAATTTTGTCACCATTGTACTGTTAAACATACTTCAATAAAAATTAAACGATCTTTCTCCTGCATCAGCAAGTAAACTTTCATAAGAATATTCTTACCCTTTCAGCAAGACTGTGGCTGTTTGTGGCCTGACCTCTTCGTGCTCTAACGTGTATGTATTCTTCCTTAGGCGGATCCGAGCCTTGGGACCCCTGCTTACCATGCTTGCCACCAGGCTTACTAATTGAAGCTGGGTTTTGATCACCCTTTTGTTTAATTTCTGCAGCATCCTTTCCTGTTTCAATAGATGGCTGTGGAGCTTCATTATTCTCATCATTTTCAGTATCCTGGCATAGCAAGAAAATCAAATCAATTACACAAGAATGACAGATATTTTGCATGAAATATTAGTATCCATAACATTGAACATATATTAAACCTGTCCGCCTCTCTTCCTCTTCTTATAGGCAAGCCCTTTACCAGAAGAACCCCCAGTTGCCCCGTCCAACTCCTCTTGAGCACCACGACCACTAAATTCAGCCTCATCGGACTCATTCCCCGACCCACCAACTCCATGTTTTGCTTCATCATGAAACCGCATAAAGCTTTCATTTTTCTTCTCATTCTTGAACGGGCTCCCGTGATCAGTCCCATGCTTCTCTGGCAAAGAACCGTCTTTAGAAACCTCAGTTGTGGTCATTTCGTGTCTTTGGGATTGGATTCCATGCAGTGGTTTTGATGCATTTCCTCCAATGACCTCATTAGGCCCTTGCATCAGTCCCAAGCCCTGAGGATATGGGTTAACAGGATCAGCAACACAGAAAGGGTTCATCATTTCACCAAAATTCCCACCACCAAAGCACGAAAACCTTGCAGCCCTTTCAATAAAAGCAGAATCGGCTGGAAAATGAGGCAAGCTCTGAGGGACCATCCCAGGTACAGCTGGTAGAAACACACCCCCTCTAAGCATAGCATTTTGTGCCCAACCGATGTCAACCCCCCTTACATGACCAAGCCCACTTGAAGTGCTAGCATCATTTTGGCCATTCACATCACAGTAGCCTAAACTCTGTCCAGTGATAGACTGGTCCCATATGGAAGGGCAAAAAGAATCGACCATAGGGGCAGAGGAAGAAGAAGAGGACTCCACCATGGAACTGCCCATCGGGATCATTCCAATCGATGTATTTGTTACATTATTTGCATTAACTTGCCAATCTGAAGGCATATGAGGTACATGGTAGTTCACAGGATCCTCACTCCCCTTGCGTGGTTCAACGTTAGCATGATCTTTTCCAGACATATCCATCTTTTTCTTTACAAGAGATAGAACAACAGCCCAGCAGAGTACTAATTACAAGTTCTTCTAAGTATCCAAACACCCTAACAATAAACAAAATCAGACAGTTAGCTACCAACAAGAAGTCCTCTAAAGCATCAGTCTTCTTAGATATTGATAAACAAACCCCACGACCGTAACAAGTTGAAAAAAGTTGAAGTTATTGAGGTTTAATTTTCTTAGAAATGTTAGGAGAAATCAGATACAGTGGTCAAAGTGCTCTTATAAGAAACAGCTGAACAGGTTAGGAACAATAACTCACTCCAATTTCATGAATTGTGAATTCAAGAGAAGCAGCAAACAGAGCCAAAAACTTGAAAGGGGAATGCCACCACAACAATGCTGTACCAGCTATTTCCAAACACTTCACTGAAATTAAAGCAGCAAAAGGCCATTAATGCCCAGAAAGAAAGAAAAAAAATCACAGCCCCGGCCCAATAAAGAGCTCAAGAAAAAGTGTTCAGAACCCAGTCAACACAAGGCAGCGGAAACATTATTTCAGCATCATAAATACCACTAGCACATTCATTCACTCATTCAAGAACAAACCCTATGGTCTGAGAGCTAAAAAAGCATTCCAGTAAGTACTCTGTAAGAAACAGAACTAAAAGTGGGGCAAAAGCAAAAAAAAAGATACCATTTTCAGATTGTGGGCTGCCTTTAAGAACTTCTACAGTACTGTTCTCAACAGCCCTTCAAGGAAAAAAGGTTTCTTTTTTCTTATTTTTTTTCTTGAAATTTTGAATTTATGGCCTTATTATTGTTCGAAGTTGAGGTTGTTATGTACTGTACAGTGACACTGAGCATTCAAGAAAACAATAAAGATGAGAGAGAAAGACGGAAAACAAGATCAGGAGGCAGAAGGGAAGAGTGAATGAGATGGAGAAATATAAAGAGGAAAAAAAAAACAGAATTAAAGGGTTATTTGAAGGAAGTGAAAAAGGAGAGCTTAATGGAAAAGATGCTGCATTTATACCCACGCCTTGCATCAAAAAGAGAGCTCTTGATCATTAACAGTAACCACCGCCACTGCTACTTGTTAAAAGTCTTTTAAACATTACAGTAATGATGATACAGAATAATTACTTTTCTTTATCTATTTCATTTGTTGTTTATTATGATCTACTCTTTGGCTCTTTTGATTTGTAGTTATACATTGTAATATAAAAAATAATTTAATTAATATTTTATATTTGATTAAAAATATTTATATGTATTGAAATTGGTTCAATTCATGGCATCATAGATTAGATCCATGATTTATTCTAAGATTGAGTCTTTGAGAGGGATGTGAGATTGGAGAATGTAAAATTTGTTGATGAATACTATTAGATAAAATTGACCACATTGCCCTTCTTATTCATGATTCTAAAACCCATGGTACCTTTTATATGGAAAGGTAAAATAGTACTTTGCTTAATAATGCATCCCAATCCACAAAAATAAATTGTCATCACAATACAACCCAAATGCAATGAATGGATACAACAACACAAATCAAAAGGAAGCTCATATACTATTATCCAGCACAATATCAATGTCTATATTTATCACATATTAATCCAATCCTCACAAACAAAAGAGCCCTTTGTATATTGGAAACTCTTCCATTTTATTGGGTCTGATTTGACGCATGTATGCATTCATTCAAATTTCGTTATATTTTTATAAAAAAATCAACATATAAAATATAATAGAATATCAATTACTTGATTCATATGTGAAATCGAAACACCGAGCCCTCTTTTGATTTCATGTAATACATTATAATACAACAAGTAGTCCAACTCAAATTCTAAGTTTGATTTGTGATATTCTTATGGACTATACAATCATAATCTATGCACCCATGGATTGAATCCATGCTAAAATATCGGATTCAGTAGTAAGAGGAGGTGTTATTGAGGAAGTTGAAAATTATGGACTGAATCCACTTAATCAAATATGGTATTTCAACTATAATTATCTAATTCATCAACCAACACAACACTAAATACACATTTATCCAATCCACCCAATCAAAAGAGGCCGTATATATAAGAATTTTCTATTTGTATATATATATATATATACACACAGCCATTTTCAAGAAAATTTTGGTATGCTACACAAGAAAAAAGAACAAATCTTGCACAAAGTGCAAGTGTTTGAAATTTGAATAATTCTCCAAGTTGACTTCTTTTTTATTGGTCTCTTTTCTAATATTCAAATACCATTTACAAAATTATAAATGTAAAATATACTCATATATATATATATATATATACAGTTTCAAGCGACTTTTACATTGATATCTTAAATTCATATGGACAAAGACTTTCACAGTCCTCACTTTAAAATTATGTATTATACTATCAAAAAGGATTATATATACAAGTATTTTCGCCTAACCATATATCTTTTATTTACTTGAAACTAATGGAAAATAAAGAACAAACGAGGTTGATCATCATTGTACTTTTAAAATAGTACAATAATTCTTACCCTCGTACGAGGCATAAAATAAATAATTTCTCAATTTCTGTCGCTCCAACATTATTTTATCTTCTCTTTGCTGCTTTGAACAATAATTATATTTTTACCAATATAATGTTATCCAAACTTTACTTGTAAGGCTCATTATTTGTACCTTAAGGCATGTATATTGGGTTTTACAGCTTTATGTATTTAACTTTACTTTTGTTTGTGTACTTTGTGTGTGTTTATTTTAGTAATAAAGATGACACTGGCTTGGTCTAGCAACTGACAATGCCAACTCTTTTAACATTAGATTTTACTAGCTTTTTTAAAATATATAATTAGGCAATGTCCTTCATTACACCTC
Organism: Petrea volubilis; assembly: GCA_026212405.1. Lineage (NCBI taxonomy): Eukaryota > Viridiplantae > Streptophyta > Magnoliopsida > Lamiales > Verbenaceae > Petrea > Petrea volubilis. Next base: position 7,063,575 of record CM047882.1, on the reverse strand, counting down.
GGAGGGAGAGCTTACAATCTTTTTATTATAGGGTTTGTTTGGTCAAGAGCCCTAAGCTAGCTGGTAGCTTAAATATAGCTTGTTTTCACACACCTTCTTGGGGCTGCTTGCTTCTACAGCAGGTCTATTAGTCTAGGTGTCTCGTTTTGATTACGGAAACTCGCAAAGTTTTCTATGTATCAGATTTTGGTTTCCTCACATGTGCCAAACAGTGATAATTTGTTCAAATTTTTAATTTTTTTAGTAAAGAGTATTCAATCACATTAAATTTAGCATAAATTATGATCGTTTTGTGTATATATAGGGCGCAAGACCTATTTTATAGAAGATTTGGGTGATTGCGATTCGATTTTGATTTATTTTGAACATATTTAAAATTGAATTGATAATATACAATTTTTTCTAAAATATATTTCAAATTATAGTTTTTTAAATTAAAACTTAATGTGCAGTTTAAAGCGATTCGAGATGGTTCTAAAGAATTAAAAAATAATAATTAGACAAATTAAGAAAAATACCATTTTTGAATATTAGTGAAATATTTGAATTAAGATTAAAAAATCATTAATGGATAACAATAAAATATTTGAAATAAAAAGCATAAAGACTAAATTTACATAGAACATAAAATTAATTGATATAATGTGACTTTATACACTTAAATCAAGCTCAAAAAATACTATTGATTAAACTATATGACCTCTTAAGATTTTCGTATAATATGTTATACTAAATTTTTAATCCATGCAAAATTTAATATTGAATGGTTAAATGTATTTAAAATGTTGAATGATTGAATCAATGACTAATGAAATTTGGAACACTTTAAAAAATGATTAGTGAATCTATCTTATATGTTAAAGAGTTTAAAGTAAATAAAGGGGTAAATTTAGACATATATAATTAGCACATGTGAGCAGTACTTTGGTTCAGTGCAGTTTGCGGTGTGAGTTTGAATTTAATTGTCAAACCATGATTTTTAAAAAGAACAAAAAAAATTGACGAGAACAATATGATTATGTGCGCCGCATGGGGTTTTTAAAAATTTATGCTCACCCATAGTAAAAGAATTTTCGGAACTTGAAACTAGCTTATTTAGGAGAATTATAGAATTTATTGTATTTATATATATATATATATATCATCAACGCCATCAGTTATGTTCAATACCAATGAAAATAGGAATAAATTATTTAAAAATCTAAGAGGGGTTTATTTAATTAATATGCATAAATTTAATGAGAGGCTTTTGTACTTTCTAATGAATATAGGGGTTAGCAACTTATCATTTTCACAAAATAATGATATCCACGATATGATAAAACGTGTGGGGCTGTGTATTTATCGATTACAAAAGTTGGTGTTGGGTGCATTTTGAAAAACTTTCGGGTATCTACTGTATACTTATGTCAAAATTCAAGGGACATGTACATAATTAATTCGCTTGGTAATTGGGTTGAAGAAAATGGGTAAGTATTGAGCAAACTTAATTTTTCATTTATTTTTTTTCGATATTTCTTATGAAAAATCTAATATTGAATCTATTTGTTAGACTATATACACAAATGAGTAGGGTTCATACTCGACATTTTTTTTACTTGAGAAAGAATTTGAATCAAATGAATTGATCTCAAGTTTGATAAGTTGTAAAAAGAGAGAGAGAGAGAAGGGGCTCAACTTTGGTTTAATTCGATTCAATTGACTCGAACTTTTATTTAAACCATTCGCTCGAAAATCTCAATTTATTTTCTATGTTTGGCTCATAGTTTTCGAGCTTTAAAAACTTAATCTTAAATACATATTAAAAAAAGAAAAAGAAGAAAAAAGAATTTCTCAAGTCCAATCAAGAGCTTGAAAGTAAGAATTATTTCGTTTAAATTTTTATAGGAACTTGCTTGCTTTCATTCGTTTGCATCCTTATACATTAATCAAAGTCGAAGTATTAAAAGATTTTATCTAAACATAAACGAGTGCACCTTTGTTTTCACCAAATTTTAAGTTCTCCGTAATAATCGAATAAGAGCAAAATAACAAAAAAAGAAAAAAGAAAAAAAAAATGCAGAATTACAAGTTACATTAATGATTTGAGCAAGAGAAAAATATGCCAAAAAATTATAGGACAAATGTTACGGATTCCAGTATAAATCTTATGGTGTTCCTGGCACCATGGTCCGCTCTTTAAGGCTCTAGTCAAGGTTCCGATTCCTCTGCCAAATGGATAACATTAATGGACATAAATTTCCACAAGAGTAATAATTGTTAGTGTGTACGAACAAATTTTGTACTATAAAGAATGGTATATTATTTATACCTATTAAATTTTATAGGCCGAATTGAATGCCAAAAAAGAAAAAAAAAAAAAACATTTCAATAGTTTTTGAAGGTAAATATAACTTAAAGTATAATAAGAGGGTTGGCATGCGATTTCTCAAAACAAATTACGTTGACGCGGCACGGGAAGGGCTTAAGGTGTAAAATGACAGTTTGACGGGGGCATTTTTAACTAGTCATAGTCCGTGGGGTGAATTCTAATTTGTCTTTGTCTTACTACAAGAGCTCATTTGGATGATTTTCTTTTCTAAAAACACACGTTAGTAGATATATTTGTGTTTGATTGGACTTTTTTGAAAAAACAAAAGCCACAAAAAAGCCTAAAATTGATTTTTTTTTAAAAGTTATGTCGACTAGCTTATCAAAAAAATAAATGAATAAATAAATAAATAATTTTTAAATTACTATATCAAAATACAAAAAAAAAAAAAAAAAAAAAAACCACATAAACTATGGCTAACATTTTTTTTTCAAATTTATTCAAATGGGCCTAAATCTTCCTTGCCTATTACATGTAATTCACGTGGTCAGGACTAATTTAGTCATTGCTAAGTGTTCAATTTTCTCTAATTGTGTTCTATTTAGTTGATTTTCTCCTATGATAATGTTGTTCATTTGTCTTGACTTAGAACTTGAAAGCTATCACCTATCTACGTTTGTGATATCATTTGGCCATTTTCCGTGAGAATCAAATTTAGGGTTAGAGTGGATTGGCTTAAAGAAAAGTACTTTTTGAATTGTGTGTTTTTTAATAATTTTTTTAAACTATGTAATTTTACGTTTGAATGCAGTAATTAAAAATATTTTAAAAAATACTTTTATTTAAAACTATTTTGAATAGTTTAAAGTTATATTTTGACTTTTTTCTGACTTTTACTTTTTTTAAAAGACCTTTTAAATACAGTTTTTTTTTTCAAAAAAATTCATCCAATAGGACTCTTAGGCCTTCATTCTTTGACATGTATTAAATCACCCAAAGTGTCATGACATGTATTGAACTTTTTTTTTCCTTCAACAGAACGAGTTTAATTAAATCACGTTTCAAATTATATCAAATAAAAAAGTACACAAAATTAATTTTTATTTAATAAGTCACACCAAATAAAGTTTCAACTCGAGCTGCACTTGATGTTTCATGTCATGGCATCATGCATAGGGCCCTCCAAAAAAAAACATTATAATCACATTTCCTTTTAAAAATTATGAAGTCTCAACTCTCAACCCCCTCACAATTGAAATTTATTTCACACAAAAAACTTCATCAAGATATTAAACAAAGGAATCAAGAATATTATAGTTCGTCCATATATCTCCTCAATGATAAAGAGCTCAAGAAAGAAAATCACTAAATAGCAATAGGGGTGTGCATTTAGCTAAAACAGTGAGTTCGGTTTTTTCGGTTCGGTTAATCGAGCCATTCGATTTTCCAAAATTGAGAACCGAAAATCGAACCGAATCGAAACTCTTTGGTTCGGTTTTCGGTTTTAACCGTTCGATTTCCGTTTTTTTTCAGTTTTAATCAAAAAAACCGAAAAAAACCAATAGAGGTTAAAAAATGGAAAAAATAATCAAGAAAATCGAAAAACCAAAACACCGAAAAAGAAAAAAAAATACTTCAAATTACATCAAGTTTTACATCAAATTATCCCAAATAACACTCCAAATTACATCAAACTTGCAACCAAATATCAAACTCCAAAATAACATCAAAACTTATAAGTTTTACATCAAATTACATCAAAATAACACTTCAAATTATATTAAAATTACATAACGCAAATTTCAAACTTGCAACCAAAATTCATAATAATATCTAATACATCTAAGTCACAAACCTTGGCCAACCAATTATTATTATTAAATAATTATATTTTTATATTATTAATTAAAGAAAATTGATTTTCTCGATTAACCGAGAACACCTAAAACTGAAAACCGAAAATCAAAAATTGAACACCGAATATGTTCGGTTTTCGGTTTAACTGCGGTTAAAAATCAAAAACCAAAATTTTAAAAAATAAAAACCAAAAACCGAACCGAACTTACTTCGGTTCGGTTTGGTTCGGTTGTCTCGGTTTTTTGGTCGGTTCGGTCCGGTTTCGATTTTTTTGCACACCCCTAAATAGCAATTTTTATTAATCACGATCACATAATTATATATTTTTATAAAATACTTCAAATTAAATTCAGGTTACTAATTAAGTATTAACTTGTTAATAAAACATGATATTGGAAAATGACTTGTTAAGATGACTTTTACAAGGGGATTAATTTAGGATTAAACCATTTCAAATGAAAATCTATTGATAAAGCCTAAGGTAATGTTGTCTCAATGTAGTTAAAGCTGTGTAAAATATCCCACATCGGATATATTAGCCTTGACAATACTAGTATTTATGTGGTTGAGTGTTGTTATTGTATAAACTAAACAACTAAGTATCGCAAATGGGCAGACCCCACATGCGCGCGTCACCCGCCCGCCCCACCCAACCCGGCCACAAGCCATGAGCCAGGTCCAGGTCGCGGGCTTGGGCGTTTGGGCGATTTGTCTCGATCTCGAGCTTATTTTTTACTGAATTGCCCTTGGTGTAACGATTTTATTTCTGATTTTTGAATTCCGTTACTATATTTAATTAAGCTGCCTCCTAGTTCCCTACAAGAAAGTGATCAATCTTATGAGTGTATACACATTTAGCTTTCAGGTGTGTGTTTTGAGTTGCATACACAACCACTTTGGCTGTTTAGCTTTCGAAGTGAGGCTCAAAATAGTAGTGCGGCTTGGAACGGACTTCTAGACTGTCTTATCCTGAAAGGAGTATCGCAGACCCATCGCATCGGTCAATAGGGCGAATATTTCTTTAAGGCAAATCGACTCAACCCGATGATTCAGTTGTACCTTTTCAAATAAATATTGATAAGTCAATTATACTTTCTTGTTTATTTATTTGTTTACGACATTATTTAGTTTGTTTTTGGTTATAGTGTTTATACTGTAAAACTGTTATTGCATTGTATTTATATTATCGAATAAATCCACCCACGAGAATATCAAATTTTAGATATTCTGTACAATTGTTTCTAACACATGATTAGCCTCGGTGCACCATAACAATTCATCAATAAACAGTATGTATAGTTAGTGGCATAATCAAAAAAATTTCTGACTCCACCCCTGTATATAATAATATGAATTTTAGTTGGATAAATAAAGAAAAAATAAATAAATACATATATATATATATATATATATATATATATATATGTTTCACTCAAACTAGTTAATATCACGTATAGAATGTAATATCTATCAGATTGCACTATAGGTTATAACTTAAAACTGAGATTTGAAATCAATCAAAGACTTGAAATAATTATTTTTTCAAAATTTAATTCCTTATCTATAGTAAACTTTTAAAAGTGTTGCAGGAGTGTTGATAGACTGTCCCTTTCTCTTTGGTCTCGTGTCATTATTAGTTGGCATCGTGACTTGCACATATAGTCGTAAAATCATGGAATCTCCTCTGCCCTGCTTAGCTTTACAAATTCCTAATGCTAAATGCTTAACCCAAGGATTAAATACTAATTAAATAGCTAATGTAAGGACTCAAAATGATTTGCATTCATTGGGTTCGCTTTACTACGAGTTTTTGGAACCAAAACCAAAGTATATATAATAAGATTAATACATTACTACAATATTTAAAAATAATTTCTTTGTTGTAAAAATATTTTGTAATATTACTATCATTCAATGTTATTTTTACATATATATATATATATATATATTAAGGTGGTATTGGTTTCAAACTTATTTCTAGTTAGCTAGATAGGTGCAACACATTTTAGCTTGAATCCCTTTGTAGATTTACTTTCATGTTTTTATCTAATATATCTTTTATAATAATAGTATGAAAACATACAAAATTCTCGCTATTTTTGAGACGAAAAGAATATAATCGCATCAATATGTGTATATATATATACACACACATTACACACACAGGAAATAATGAACAAAAATTACAAGAAGATAGTACAAAGAGGAAGACGATGAAATTTATAAAAAAAAAAAAAAACAGCATGCAAAGTGCAAAGTTGATTAGATTCCTTTGGGCCCTTTCATCTCCAATTAGAATATGACGTAGCCAAGAACGTAACCAATGGGGTATCGCCACGTCGAATTTTTTTGCCATTATTATAAGTGGCCTATTGATTAGTGTTGTACATGTAAAACAATAAAGATTTTCTATCCCCCTTAAATAATGTTAGATTGAGAGTTGTTTCTTGGTTGGCATTGGCTCTTCTTTTCGGAAAGCCAAAAAAAAATTATATTAAATAAATAAATAATTAATTAAATAAAACAGGCAAAATACCAAATCCCATTAAGCAACATAGAATTGGAGTTGGGGATTCGAGATCTCTTACCAAGAGCTTTACAATTTTTTAACTTATAATCAAGCCTGTTTCTTTGATCATTACTCTCTCTCTCTCTCTCTCTCTCTCTCTCCCCCTGTGTATGTATGTATATGTATGTATATACACACAAAAGTGAAGATTGTTGCTGAGCTTTAATCAATTAGAGGAAGCACGTTTGGAAGTTTGAATTATGGCAAATCTCATTATTGTACTTAATTTCTAACAAAAGTTATAGAAATATGTGCATATTATTTAAACTAAATGCCTATTATGATCACTTATTGCATGCCAATTATATATGATTTTTTTTCGTAATCTTACTTTTGGTCAAACCGACTGTGAAGTTTTCCAGATTCACAACAGCTAATTCAGTCAGTGTTTACGTTGCAATTTCTTTCCCATCCTAATTTTATTCTATTTCACACACTCACTCACGCACACATATGTATATAATATATATACGACATTAATTAATGAGATAATTACTCTCACCTTCCCTGAATTTAAGCGAAATTATAAATAACCCTCTCTTATTTTGAAAATTACCAATACCCCCTTGACATATTATAACGTTTACAAAAAGCACCTTATCGTTAGTGAATTACCGAAAATGCCCTCAGTTAATTTTTCCATCATTTTTTGAGGACTAAAATACTCTTATTTATTGTAAGGTTTTGAAACTTGAAGGTGTTTGTTGTAATTTTTCGAATTACGTAAAGGTATATATGTAATATTTCAAAAAAAGACACGCAACGAAGGATCGCGCTCTGTAATGGGTTTTTTCGGCAGGATCTGAAAGGGTCTTGAGCTAATGAGCAACACATTGGTGAAGCCCATTTTGGGATAAGGCCGATAGTGGTGAAGGAATTATACAGAGGAGATGTAATGATGAGTTAGGATTTGATGTAGTTTTTGTTCAATTAAATTCAAATGAATGGAGCGTTAACAAAATTTATTGAAGGGTTTTGACGGGCTTAAGGAGACGAAAAAATTGGTTTGTAGCTTCACCATCCATATAATAATGATATGGCTGTGAGGCGAGGTATTATTCATGTTCAAAATAAGAGGAGTTATTTGTAATTTTGGCAAAACTCAGGGGAAGTGAGGGTAAATCTCCCTTGCAAGTATTTAGGGGGAAAAAGGGTATTATAGTCTTTTTATCTGATTTACCAATAAGGGGACAATACTCAGGGGGGTATTGATAATTTTCGAAACAAGAGGAACTTATTTGTAATTTCACTTAAACTCAGGGAAGGTAAGGGTAATTATCCCTTAATTAATTATAACATTCTGGAAATTTAAACAATTTTCATCTAATGCAAGTCGTGAATACTTGTAGAAACAAGTTATATATATATATATATATGTATATATATTAAGGGGTAAGATAAGATTTGAGCGAACTTCTACTCTTATAGATGACCTATAATACTATTTTTCTACATAACATTTACTTAATATGAACAACGACGATCAATAACTTTTAGAAATCAACATTGTGCAATCACAAACATAGAATGACATTGCATGTTCTAATGTGTGCCTATATATTAAAGGTTTGAAATATAAGATTCAAACGACTTATAATTTTTATACACGACCTATAATACTATTTTTCTACATAACACGTACTTAATATGAACACGAATGATCAATAAATTTATAGGAATCAACAATATTAATGTGCAGTCACAATTCACAAACATAGAATGACACTGCATGTTCTAATGTGTGCCATGATATCTACTCCACATAAGTAGCATGGTCCATAATTCAAAAATTGTTTTGCTGGCACACAGCATCTAAGAAGGTTGCTATTTCAACATTTGTTGGCTGGACTTTATGTTTGTTGCCTCTTGAATTAAAATTCGTCCACACAAATCAATAATTAAAAAAACTTAGTTTTTAATTCAAAAAAGTACATAAATATATTATATTGTAAGGTGGGAAGGAATCACAATCTAAGGACATGACAATTCACCAATTGTTTTTGGGGAATTTCATGTAATTATGATTACTCAACATGGGAAGGACGTTTATAAATGATTTATTAATTACAATGGGGACCAATTGACAAAGGTTTGTGATTGTGATAGAGTAGTACTTGACATCGTAATATTTGTACCCTCCTAAAATGTGATTTCATGATCTTAATTAATTCGATTCTCCTTTTATTTCATATTAGTTGGCTCAGCATAATTTTTTTTATTTATCTCACAACATTAGCCTTTTTGTGAAAATCATACAGTATTATTTTATTTTTTAAAAATTATTGCCCTCAAGTATGAATCGCTCGTATTTAAAATCATTCAAGAATAGCATCAACACATGGTAGGGGTAAATTAGTTAATACGATATAGAAATCATAATTATTAAATTCTTTCTAATATGTATGTAATGGTTTTTAAATGACTTTTACTACGAAAAAGATACAACAACTCATTACGTGTCGAATCGCAACGAAAACCATCTTCAATGCATAACAATGGAGAGTTGTTTTTGATGTTTTGTTTTTGGGAAGTATTGGCCTTGTTATTTGCTAAGTTGCCTAGTTAGAGCCAACTTTGTCACTTTTGTTATTTCATTAAGTTAGATATGGAAATACACGTTAGGTAAATGTAATAGCAAGAAATATAGAGAAATTCTTATTCGTACCAAGTTTAGTCACACTGAGACTAATAACGTGGCGAATATTTTACACTTGTTATGTGATTGATCTACAATTTAAAGAGGGTGACCAATCACATCACAATTATATTAACACTTACGATATGATTAGTTGAATACATCCAAACCAGCTCTGGACAAGAATTTTCTAGAAATAAATTATTGATCTGAAATTGAGTAATACAGCTAATAATTTTAGCTTACTTTTGTTTTTGAAAGGAAGTAGTGCTGTCACTATCACAAGCCCTGTTAATCATAAAGTTTGCAACATAGATGAGTACAATTATTATTATTATTTTTTCAAGAATTACCATAAACTGAAACAGGATTAAAGTGATGAACTTTTTCAATTTATGGTGAATGATGTAAACCCCACCAGAAAGATTTTCCCAACTATCCTATCTCTGTTGAATAGATAAAGCACACATTTGTTGGATGTTCAAATGTCCAATCATTCTTTCAAATAGGGTTTTCTGATTTGAATGATAAATGCTCTGATCAGCTTATTTTATTTTATAGTTTGAGTAAATTATGAATATCAATTTTCATCAATTGTGCAGTAAAAAGTCAATCAATATAAAAAATTACAACATTTATCAATAAATGAACAAACTACTATTAAAATAAATAAAAACTCATACATTTCTTCGTAGCGATTCAAACGGACCCAAGACCTTACAATCTTGGACTCCCACTTTAATTAGTTGAGTTAGGCTTCCTAAGCATGTCCTTAGCTTTTCTATTCCTACAAATATATGAAATCGGGCAAGATGGTTGGCCAGTAGTGGCCATGCCCTCTGATCACTTATTTTATGCCCCGCTTGATATGATCCGTATACTATACTAATTCATGGACTTGAAAGAGAATTTTTTCGGCTTCTTGCTTACTCACACCCTGAGGAACTCGCAGCAATTGTGAACTCTCGAGAGAATCGATGATTGCATCTTTGATGCAATGCTAGTACATTTAACAATTTTTAATTGGCTAGTTGTAAATAGCCCTAGGATTAGGATTGTCGAGGATCTTTTGGAATTGAATTGGGTAGAATCAAATTAATCATATTGGTTGTAAAATTTTTTTTTGATACAATCATCTTGGAATACCCTAAAAATGTCAATCGGAAAACACCCCCATACACACGCACACGCTCACTCAAAGGGAAAGGGGTAAAGGACAAGAGGGTTCGAACTTAGGATATCACTAGTATTCAATTCGAACCCCAACCACTCGATTCTGAGCCCGGTGGCATATTGGTGGTAATTGACGCAGTAGTGTGTTTGTAATTTGATAGTAACTTATATAATTAATTGAAATGCAATGTATTGCTTTTTATTTTTAAAAAATGGATACCATCTAAAGTCCCATGAATTTGTTTACAACAAATTATTTGTCTTGGTTATTTAAAAGATCAAACTACTTTGTGGACCCAAGTACCATTTTTTTTTTGGTTTGATACCCATTTTTAGACCCAGATGCTATTTTTAGTTTTTCTGTCTAATAGTCTGGGCTTGTTCAAGTGGAAAGGGTCCGCCAAAAAGCCTAATATTCTTCGGAAGAGTATTTATCGCATGGCGAGAAGGGCTGGCGGCATGAGTAAATCAATTAAGCACTACAATATAGGGTTGTCAATGGAGCGGATTTTAATTCGAATTCCATCCGAGCCCGATATAAATTTTAGCATATTTGACCTATTAAAATATTCAATCGATCCGATCAGATCAAATAATAAATATCCGTAATCCAAAATAAATGAATTGAATATGGAATCAAGTAGTCCGATCCGTTAAAGATTCGAATTCGAATTTTTATAATATATTTTATTAAATTAATACATTATGTATAATATAATAGTAATAAAGATACTTCAATAGAATGTAATATATGTGCTATTATAATTAATAATATACTATTTATTATTTTTCAAGGTATTTTTTTTAACAAAACATTGTATAATTTTCATATATATTCTAAAATATATTTATACTTTCTTTAATTTTATTTTTAACTATAAATTCTTCAATGTTATTTATTGAAATCGGATCGGATCGGATCAGATTAGATCTTTTTAAAAGATCTCGGATCTATTTCGAATTCGAAATAATGAATGAAGATCCTATATGATTTCGAATTGGATTCGGTTGTCAGTACTTGTAATTGGATTCGGATTCGGATCGCATTGATTTGCTCCAGATCTAACATTGACAACCCATCTACAATAATTTCTAAATAACATTTTGATCAAGAGAAAAACAATCCATCTCCATCCTAATCTTGTTACATCAAATTTTATTATAGTATGGTTCAGAAAATAGACATCAATTTGTATCCATGATAAGAGCATATTCATGTTTGAGGTTTTAAATATTTTTTTGCCCTCCGAAATGATTGACATTGGGCTTTTCGTATTCAGAAACTTGTTAAACACTCCCTCAGTCACTAAGGGTTTTTTTTCCACATATTTCAATTAAGTTAATTAATACTTTTCTTTTTAGCTAAATTTATACTAACTTGACAAAAATATCCTTCTGTTTAGGAAATTTTAATATGATAATTAATGAGTTTTAGTTGACAAGAATGAGAGTAAATTTGAAAAAAAGAAATAAATGGACTCTTGAGTCTTGAACTCCTTAAAATGATATATATTGTGGGAAAAAAAAAACTCCAAAAAGACTCATAATATATATGAGAATGATGTAGTATCACTTATATCAATTCAATATTTTCACTCAACAATAGTAACCTCTTTTCTTCACCACTCATTCTCTAAAGACGCAAAACGGGAAATTTTAACCCAAACCCGGCTCAGTCGAACTGGTGTTAATCACGCGGTGAGTGTTTTACACTTGCCCTATGAATGGTTGATAATTTAGGGAGAGTGACCAATCATTTGGCAAATGTAATATACTGATCATATGATTTGTTGGGTTTTGCCAAACCAGTTTCGGATAGGAATTTTCTGACGATGAGGTTTTATCTTCATTAATTACCTTTTCATTAATTAAAAACTTTAAAATTCACTTGGTAACGCGCCATTAGAGTTATAATCTAAAACATATTTCGAATATATCAACTTCTGATTTATGGAACCACAAAAAAAGAAAAATCTGATTTATGAAATCTAGCTTGGATTGCTTGAATCAAATTCCTTTAAAACTCATTAAATTAACATACAATCCAAAAAATATTCCAGATATTCAGATTCATGGAATTCAACTTGGATTGACTAAATTCACTTTAAATTAGCTCCTCTTAATGAGTCTCTTATTTGAAAACAACTCACTTATCATACAACAACTTGACGAATAAATCACTTCCTCAAACTCGACACTATATTGTTGCTTCATTGTACTCTATATATATCTCCTCGTAGTCACATTCTCCATTGTTCTTTGCCAACATTTTATATAACTGGAGATGGCTTCAATCAAGGTGGTTTTCTTAGTGTCCATCTTACTAGTCATTTTGGGTTAGTTCGTCACCCCCCCCCCCCCCCCCCCCCTTCCTCTAATCCAAGGATGTGGTTTTTGACAGGCGGCTCACTGTTGTGTGAAGAGTTACCACCATATCGTATCTGTACGAAGCCATCCGATTGTGCTGGGGAGGTACCTCCTGGATGCAAAAAAGTAGCCTGTCCATTAGGGTACTGTATATGCAAAGATGATTATTACACACAACCCTCTTTAGTAGAAAATATTCAAGACTCCAGACAAGAGTTTCACTCTTGATAAAACATCTTAAGATGAATATTCTCGTGTGAGGATGTTATTACAATAAAATACTAGTTGAAATCAAATTGGTCATCAAACGACCCTCAATATAATGTTATGTTTGGATCATGATAAAGCTGCTAATTGTTTGTTACATATTCTAAACTTAACGAATAAATACTCATACTTTTAATACAACAATGTTCAATATACCATATTCCATATAATACTTGACGAAATAATACTTTCATTTTATAAAAATTTATTAAATTCGTTTCAAAATTTATAATATAAAAATATTTATTGGTATAATATTTCAAAATTTATTATAATTATTAATTGAATATCATATAAATAACAAATTTGTGTTACTTCATAAAAATATTAACAATTATATGTAATTTATATGATGATTATAAATTAAATAATTTAATGATTAGTTTTAAATAATCTTTTTCATTATATGAATTACATAAAAAACACAATTTATGTGAACATAATATCAAAATAAGTCGTATTTTACTCTCGAACATTTTTTTTCACATCCGTATTCTGCTCGTACGTTTAATAAATTGTATAATAGCCGTTTGCATATATAATATTTAGCCAATTTTTTCGCCTTAACTTTTGAAAAATATTTGTAATATGTACGTGCATGTCGAATGCCGAATGTTTTACCTATCCGGTATTTAGCTAACTAAGGTTATGTGTGACTATATATATATATATATATATATATATATTAAATTATGTGAACAAATTTTATTAATCTTACTAATTTTTGTGTTTTTTTTAATTTATTAATTTTATATTTTTTAAGAAATACATGGTTAAAAGTCACAATTATAACTAAAATTGTAATGTCCATCCAAACACAATTTTTTTCTCTAAAGTGTTTTTTTTGTCCAAAAAACAAGTGCTTCTTTACTAGAAAAAATGCCCATCCAAACAGGTTTTAATAGTCCATTGATATCAAAGACACAAAGTGATTATTAAAAAAATTTAATGCTCTATAAAAGAGTATATATATATATATATATATATGATAAATCATGTCAAAAGTTTCGTAATAAACTTCAAAGTTGTCACAAATAAAAACTATTTTTAGTGACAAATATCCCTTGTTGTTACTAAAGTTTGAGTTTTGGAAACAAACTATTGACTTTCATAACGAATTTTCTTTATCATCACTAAAAAATAGCATTTTGGTAATGGAAATCACATTTTGTCACCAAAAATCTAATTCTAGTGATAAAATATACATTTGTTACTATTATTTCGTCACTTAAAATGCATTTTCTTTTGTAGTGAGTAGTTTGATTACTTCAATTTACTTTGAAATTCACTTAGATCCACTCCCTTAAACCTATAATCCCAAATTATTTCAAACATCAAAATTATGATTAATGAAAATCTAGTTTGGATTGCCTAAATCAAATTCTCATAAGTTTTTGAATAAGATGTTTAGAAAGTTCATAAACATTAATTCGCTAACTTATTTTGAACATTTTAACAACTATTTTTAATTATAATTAAATTATTTACGCAATTATCATATCTAACGTCTTATAAGTTATATTTATTGAAATATTTTAATAATTCATTTTTAAAACAAAATTCAATATCTTATAAAAATTTTGAAAACATTTTAAAAAATGTGGAAACTTATAAAATCTTTCAAATAAATTTAGCAAAACACCCTCGTAATCCCGAAACTTAGTTCGAGTGTCAGCTTCTGATTTATGAAATCCAGCTAGGAACCCATCGCAAACTGGGCTATCTGGGCTGATAATACTCTCCTTAATTCTGGCCCATCTAAGATGACCCAATCTGGTTCAATCTTGCCAAAGTTGATTTCCTTTTTTTTCGTTCCTAAGTTAAACTAAATATTAAAAGTACTTATATGATGAAAAATTAAATTGAACATTCAAATTTACACCTCAAAATTTGTTTTATCCACAAGATTTAGTTTATAAAGAATCAAAGTAATTATTTATCAAAAAAAATAAAAAATAAAAATGAAGAATTAAATTAATAATTTTTTTCTTCGACAAAAGAAAAGGAAATAACCTAAAATAATTCAAAATAGAAAACAATTCGCATTTAGCCCAGCCATGGTGGTATCCTAGAAGAGCGTAGCGGTGGGCCCCACTAATACGCCCTTTGTTGCCCCTTTATTATTGTTTTGTTTCAATCATTGCTTTCCACTAATTACAAATTTCATATAATTTAACATTACTACTTTAACGTTTTCAAGAAAGAAAAGAAAAAAAAAGAAAAAAACTACTTTAATGTATTTGGTCCCGCTGTTTAGGTAAGCTTTATTGTCTGATAAATAAAGAATCTTTATTGTAATATAATTCACAAAGAATTACAACATTATTAGCATTTAAGTAACAAAATCTTGGGGTAATGAATAAGCCAGATAGATCCCTACAACTAGAGATTGCAAAACATTAATGTTGGATAAAACTTTTACTAAATGTGGAACGTATTTAAGTTCGTTTGGATCTATTTAAAAATAATACTTTTCGAGTTATATATTTTATAATGGATCTTTTCTTTTGTTAGTAAATTAAATAATTTTATGTTTTGATACAGTATTAAAAATATCGATACTTTTATTCTAAAGAAAGCTATTTTTGAACTTTTTTTAACTTGTGTTTTTCTAAAAGAAAAATATCTAGTCAAACATAATTTTTTTTTTAATTGAAGTTTCCTTTCGACGAAAAGTCGATCCATATGATTCAGGCTAATGACGGACATTCCAAGATTAACGTGCTAATGACATTCTTATTATAGTTAACTGTAAGAATTTTTTTACTAAGCTCAGTCTCGGTCAAATATTTTCGCATCCAATGTACAGGCGCTGTATCATCCATTGATCCACCAACTGTGAGAAGTTGACCTCTCATTCGTATTCGTATACGGTATATCTAACCACCGCTCGCGTTAGCACCCACCCCTGTTCTGTTCTGCCAAGATTCACGAGATTCTTGATTGCTCTGCGGTTGCCCGTACGTGAAACCACCGGCGATGAGTTAATAATCATTCAATGATACCCATGGTGTCCTCCTTGCACCGAGAGTGGTGATTCAAGAAAGCCCACAAAGTATTTTTCTCAAGGTACGCAGCTTAAGGTTAAATTCTGTGAAAAAATGAAAGAAAATTGAAGAATTTCTTGTCTGTTTGGAAATCTTTTTGAGCTGGGGAAAAGTGTTGATTTTGATCAAGAGTGTTTTTTTAGCTGCTCAGTTTTGTGATTTAGAGTAAAGCGATTTAGAATTGAGGAAAGTTTTCTGGATTTGTGTTTATTTTCTTGTAGTTCTTGGTTTGGTATGGTGAGTTACGCTGTTTATGTTTTAGCTTGATTATTGAATTATAGGTTCTTGGTTTGCAAGAGAGCTGTGCAAGTCTGATAATTGAACTATTTCAACTGCCGCTGCCTACTGTTCCTTGTCTAGTGTCATTAAGATATAGCAAACTAGTGCAAATTTGCCTGTGGAGCATAAATTTGGTGGCACATAGTTCAGAAATTTGTCGGAAACAAGATATATTTATGGCTTCAAGAGAAGTTTTGAGTTATAATACCAGCAAAACTGCCTGATTTTGTTGAATTTTGGTTTCCTATGATTTGGGAGCTGGGTTTGATGGTAAAACTAGGATTTATACTGCTGTGTCTACTTTCATCGGGCTTGTCAAAGTTCCGTAGTTCAAGATTATCTCTTTTCTGTAGAACTCATGTAGTCATGTTATTGTTTGGCATTGAATTTTGAAGACCGGTCCTTCTGCGTTCTGTGATATGGTCGAACCTGCAAAAAAGTCAGGGTTATATGGCCATCAAGTTTATGAATTTAGATATGACATCACTAGACCAAACGATTTACGTGATTAGTACGGCATAGATGCTTAACTGACTGCAACCAATGGTGGTTTATCGATTTTTTACGTTTTAATGGTCAGGGAAGAACTGATATTAACATCTGAATATTTTGTAAGCTCATATCTCGTACAAGAAGAATGTATTTCGGAAGTTGGTTCTACCTGTTTGGAATTTTTTTGAAAAAGGTGACGCCTAGTTATATGTCTACACAGTAACAGCATTTCCTAACAAATTTATGATACCATCAGTAATTTTACTTTGTTTCCCTCTAAAATTAGTATCACCAAAGAGTATCCTCTGAATGTCCTTGCATCTAAGCATCAGACTGTTAGGTTTCCAGTATGTTTTTGTTAGTTGAAATCAGTGATTTACTTCTCAGTTCATACATTTAGGATGGAGATAATCTGGATCATGTGAATGATTTTTGAAATCTTCTAGTTGATAGATAATAAATAAAAATAGTTTCGAGAGGTTATCAAGAACATTAGATATTTGAGGAGCCTTACTGGCTGTATTGATGATCTTATTGTTTCTGCATGGCTTCACTAAATTCCATATACGTGCAGCCGGGATACCAACAAAGCAATGAAATACTCTTCTTTCTTTCTGTCTTTCAAATCTCTCTCCTTCCTCAGAATACTTTATAATATGGAATATTGTTTTTTCCCCCTTTTGTTGTGTTAAATCCTTTTTCATATTTTGCAGCATCACAAAAAAACAGCATAAGAATGACGAGTAATGTCATGGCTACTATTGCCTCTGATATTGCTGATCCAGACATGCAAAAGTTTTTGCATGAAGGTCTCCTGTACAATGCTGAGGACGATGCAGAATTACAGAATGCCTTGAAAATATCATCTGAAGTGGATATGACCTTAGCCTACTGTTCTGAGAAGTTGGCAAATTTGGAAAATCTCTTACCGCATGTCTTAGCTGGTGAAAATGACATTGAATCCATTGATTTCAAAGATGATAACATCTCTGCAGAATTTATTGAGAAGGCTTTCACATTTGATGTACTTTTCACCATAGTCAATTTCGAGCTTAGAGAGCTGGACAATCTAATGGCTGGTGTTCAAGATCTAATTATTGAGGCCCTTCATAAGATATCTTCTTGTGAACATTCAAAAGAGTTGCTTTCTGGGATCGTAAGCAAACTGCATGATTCTGAGGATTTAATAAAACAGTCACAGCTGCATATTTTGAAGATGAAGATTCAATTAGCTAAGTTGCAGATGACCTCATTTGTTTTCAAACAAAATGAATGTAAGTCTTTTTTGAATTGTCACCTCACGTTATGTAGCTATTATCTGTGTGTGTGTGTGTGAGAGAGAGATTTTTTAGTGATATATTCTTGTAATTAACAGATAAACGTGACTTTGATAAGATGGGTGTAAAGGAAGAACTTCATTTAGCAACCACAGGGCAGAGGCCTGAAACACTAACAGTTGATCACAGACGTGTGCTCAGAATGTTGGAAATGTCTCTTGCAAGAGAGATGGAACTTGAAAAGAAGTTAACAGATGTCAAACAAAGCGAACAAGATTTAAATTCTAAAATACGGTTAGTAGAACAAGTCGCTGTCTGCATGGAAGAGGCAGCAGAGGTTGCATGGGGTCGATTCTTAGAGGCAGATAATACAGCAGAAGTTCTCATGGGAATTTCAAAAGAAATTATGGGAAAACTTCAGATTTTTCACTCCAATCCGAATAGTGCAACCAAGAGGGAAGAAGAATTACAATCTAAGCTACAACATTGCATTACCCAGTTAAATGAAAAAGAAACTTCAATCCAGAAGCTCAACAGCACTGTTGCACGGCTTATTGCTGAAAATGCTGAATTAACAGGTTTAAGAGAACGAGTTCTACTGCTAGAGCAAAAGCTCAATGAAACTGAATCCTGCCTTAACGAGGCCAATTCTTCCAATGAAACGGGCCAAGAGCAACTTAAAGTAATGGAGGGTGAAATTGAATCTTTAAAGGAGAATATGTATGCTGCTGAAATTAGAGCGGGAAGTGCAGAGGACAAAGTCACACATTTGACAGACACAAACCTGGAACTGACAGAAGAGCTCGACTTTCTCAAAGGTAGTAATGATAGCAATGCAAAAAAGGTGAGCTTACTTGAAAAGCAGTTACGAGAGGTAGATATCCAATTACAACATGCGAGGGCATCCTCCGAAGCAAGTCAAGAGCAGCAGAACATGTTGTACTCTGCTATTTGGGACATGGAGACATTAATTGATGAACTGAAACAAAAGGTTGCAATAGCTGAGAGTAAGACAGAGAGTGCTGAGGAGAGATGTATTATGTTGTCTGAAACAAATTCAGAACTCAACAAAGAATTAGATTTTCTGAGGTCTAGAATGGAGTTCATGGAAACATCCTTGGACCAAGCTAATCTTGATAAAAGATCGACTGCGAAAGATATTAGTATCAGAACTAGTGTTATCATGGATATGGTTATGCAACTAGCAATGGAAAGGGAGCGTATTCAGAAACAGGTAAAGTTTTTAACTTCGCTTATTATCATCATATCTTGTTTGCAGGATAAAAACTGAGTTGATTTAATTCAGTGCAGTTGATATCTTTGACCAAGGAAAACAAATTGTTAAGAGAGAAATTACCTAAAGGACAGAAAAGTGCACTCGTAGCTGCACGAGACAACAGGGGTGATGATGATAAACAATTTGTGCCTTCTGGGATTTATTCATCCGATACTGAGGCTGCAAAAACTTCTGCAGTAAATGCCAATGACATCTCATCAGAAAGCTTCCAGGCAGGTTCTCATTTTTGTGATTCCTTTCATCTCCTCCGAATTTTCTGCAATTGTGAATAATGTATGTGATATTTCTTGGTTTTCCAGTGGAAAATGATCTTAGATAAGACCAAATGCTTCTCTCATATTCAATAATGTAAAGAAACAGTTAAAGATTATTATTTCCTTCAATTGCGTTTCAAATTGAATGGCCCTTGGATAACAAATTTTGATTTACTGGATGCTGATTGTAGGTATGGGAATACTTACTTCGACCCTTCTTGTTTATTCTTCTAAGATTCTTTTTCAATCTAAGCTAATAACACTGAAATTTTCATGATTAACGAAAAACTAGATTCTTGTCCTCTTCTCTGACATTTTTTAGACAGCTTTGGTTTCTACACTATACTTTTCTATCAATTGGATCAGAGTTTTCGCTTTCAAAGAAAATTATTTATTTATGAAGATGCCTTTCATTTGTGATTGATTTGCCTTGTGAATGCGTCAAGTAGGTGGAGAAATCATCTGTGGATGCTTCCCCAGTTGAGAACGGAACGGGGTCTAACAGTCCTACAAAATGTGCCACAAATTTAGTTTTGAATGTGGAGGCCGAGAGCTTGGTAAATACTGGTAAATCTCGAAGAACATATATGTTCATGGCCACCTTTGTTCTTTTGCTATCAATTTTGGCAGCACATTTGTTTCGGAAAAAACTTGCTGCCATTAGACCTGTTGAAAGTTGATTCTTTGCAAGACTACAGGGAGCTCCCCACCCCACTCTAATCTATCTGATTTCCATATTGGTATATATACTCTTGCAGATGTTGTTTGTAACATATAGAAAACACTGAGTGCTATTTGTTGTTGTTTGGATTGTGCATTGTAGAAGGGATTGTAAATATGCAAATTGTTCCTAGGCCTAAGCAGATGCCAATTATTTCATTGTATTTGCTTTCTCAAGTTGGAACTAAGAAGGGGAAAAAGGAATTTGTTGCGAGATTCTATATTGGTCCAAAACATGTGGACTCCTGTAGGATAATTTTTTGTTAAATTGATTGCAAATGTGTGCATATCCTCTATTTTACCTCTGTGGATTCCTGAATGGTATGGTTTTTTAGAGTTTGGATCTTCTGTTTCATTATTGTGCTGTATCTTTTCCTTTACCCACATGTCATGTGTATTGATGGATCATGGATGGTTAAAATAAAGCAAGAGAATCTTTAAAATCTTTTTAATATCATTATTTTTTCTCTTTACAATTCTTAATCGCTTATCAATATATATGGTGTGTAATGATAAGTGAAGGAGAAGTTACGGTTATGTAGCAGAAGATTCAAATTGATGTTTTTTTTGTGGCATTTAAATGAACTTCAGTTAAAAAATTCACGCTATGTTTCAAATTGATGTTTTTTCGTGGCATTTAAATGAACTTCAGTTTAAAATTTCATGCTCTGCAAGATTTGAAGCTACGACATTGGGTTTTGGAGACCCACATTCTACTAAACTAAACTAAGAGTGCCTTCTTATTAGAATAGAAAGGGCTGTAAAGAAAAGGGGTTATTTATTTATTTATTTATTTATAACCCTAATTCATTTTGTACGAAAAATATTCTATAGTTTCATAAAAATGAATGATTCTGTGTAATTTGAATTGATTTCAATTGACTCCTCATTACTGCTATTTTGAGCAATACTAGGTAGGGATGATAGGACTTGAACCCGTGGCATTTTGAGGTACTAGAGGTACACACATACTTGAAGTGATATTTTGAAAGTGTTGGTGTTATGGTGTATAAATATTTCTCATAAGTATAACCCAAAAAAAAAAAACATCTACATTGGATACATACATGTGTGTGTGTGTGTATGCGCGCCCCTACATGTGTGTGTGTGTGTGTGTGCGCGCGCACCCCTACAAATTATATCCCAGTTGTAGAATTGATACTATATTGTTACCAATTTTTATCTTATATTTATTTCAAGAAAATTTTGAATATCATTTTTTTCGAGCATATGAAAAAGTTACTAATAAGAAGTACATACAAATTAATCAACTAGTTCAGTATTCTACTAAGTGCAAATTAAAATGATAATTAAATTGCATGTCATATGTAGAGATTAGTATTTTCTTATAGACATGTCATATGTATATATATCATGCTAATGTGTATATGAAATGAACAAGGGCCAATGCACTTGTCTTAAGATCAAGAAAATTCATGTTGATGATGATGATGAATAAAACATAAACAAAGACAATGAGGGAAAAATAGAAAAGCTAGATTAAAGTTTTCTAAGTGTATATTTAGTCCTACTAAAGCAGAATAAAGTCTTCTGGTATACAAAAAATGTGCTTTCGATTTATCCATCCAAGTGAATAATCAACTAGAACTAATTATTTCTATCAAAATTTCGGAATTGTCATTTTTTTTTGTGTAATCTGAATTAATAAGTAAATTATGAATGAAACTTGCCAAAAATGAAATTAAGAAAAATAAATTTAGGAATAAGTAGAGTTTTATTTCATTGGAATGATGAATTAATTAATTGAATTCTCCAAATTTATAGTAACTTTTATGTAATGGAAACTTTTAGGAATTCACAACATGCATTATAAAAAGGTAGATTGCAAAAACCAACCCGAAAGTATGTCATAATTATAAATTGCCTCCTGACTTTTTGAAAACTATAATCACCCCTCATCTAGGGGACTTTAATGTAAACATGGACGACATGGATAAAAAGACTTAAGAGCACTCCCACAGTAACTTTATGGAGAAAAATATAAAATAAAAAAGCGTAAATTACATAACACACCCTTAAATATTTCGTAATTGCAAATTATCCTCGGACTATCCACATAACATTTCAAAAAAACAAACAAAAATTCTAGTTAGCGATGTCGCTAGTTTCGTCTGAATTAAAGGAGCAAAATATAGGTGGGCCCAATTATTGATTTGGGTAAATGATTTGCAAAATTGGAGGGGGACAAGAAGCGAGAGGGAGATGGATCGATCTATGCTCTTTTGCCTTTTTTATCACTATTTTGTACTAATTTAATTAATATTAAATTTGTTTGTTAATTAGGAAGCAATGAAATTAATTAATTCATTTATAATGTATTTTCTTATTGAACTTTAAGATTACAAAATTATTAAATAAAAGAAATTATCTAATTATTATCCTTTTCTTTTATTTTAAAAAAATTGAAATTTAGCTTTATAAATTATAATTATAAAACTTCAAATATTTTGAAAGAGATATTATCTAATATTTTTCTATAATTTGTAATTACGATATATCTCAAGGGTGGTTTCTGTAATTTACCTTCGTAACTAAACCAAGATTGAAGGTGTTTGGCTGTAAGAGAAAAATTGATGATATGGAAAAAAAATATAAAGATTCTCTTTCCTTATCTTGATCGTTCAACAATACACGTGACATGTTGATAAGTTCGTAATTCTACTTGATTTTTATGTTTATTTTGTTGGATTTATCATGTATTTTTCTCCATTTGAACCTTATTATGCCCAAATTCGAGTTAAATCGTTGTTTTGTAGGTGAAATGGGAAAAATACCATCAAGGAAATGAAAAGTGGTAGTCAAGAGTTGGGTACTTACGCAAGATATTTTGGGTATCAATACAATTTTAGCCATTTAGAGGAGAAGCGAATCTGTATGTTTGGATATGTACCCAAAATATTTCAAGTATGTACCCAATTTCAGTCATTGGGGAGTTAAATGAATTTGTAAGTTTGGGTACGTACCCAAAATATTTTGGGTATGTACCCAAAGTTCGTGACAACAATTCACAACTTTCTATGTTCGATTAGAACTCTATTTTTGGAAGGCGGCGATAGGGTTTTTCTGCCCTTTTTAAGTCCAGAAACATTCCCACAATTGAGATAGACATTTTTAGCTAGGTTTTAGAGTTTACCAAGGGAAACAAGGAAAAGGTAGATCACCAAGAAAACAAGCTTTTGAGAAGCCATATTGCGAGAAATAATAGTTGAATTGACGAATTGAAATAATTAAGATAATTGTTTGCTCGATTGTATAGTCATTGTACTTGCACACCATGCATATATATATATAGAAGAGGCAGTATTGTAATCTCAAAGCAGAATTTTTTAAGATCTGATAATATTGTATGAGATTTTAGTAACCTGGCAACAATAATTAATCATGTGCTTTATAATAACGGAAAACCACTTTTTTCATAGAGTAAGTTGGCCTCTTTTTTATTTTGGTACACTTAATACAATAATATATCGATTTTAATACACTAAATTTGGGTTGGTACACATTTAATACAATATCCAAAAATAGAAGTAATTTAGATGCAATTTTGCCGGAGAAGCCTAATTTCGACGAAAATTATAAAATTTGTCGGAATCACTTGAAAAGTTGGTGATCTTTGATGTGGTACCAATTGGATGTGCGACATGTTGCCATGCAATAAAATTGAAAAAATCAACCAATTTATTATGTGTGGGGTTTGAACTTGGGTTAATAAAATTCAACTACTTTATTCTCAACCTTAATCCACAAGACTAATATACAAGTTATTATACTAACGTTATAATAAATCATTTTGTAATCTTGCAAATTTTACAATCATAAATAAGATTTGATAATTACTTCATATTAACATATCATAAATAATTTTGAATCAACTAAATAAATATGTATATAATAAATAATTTTAGCTGAGTAATTTTGCATAAAATATATATTGTATTTATATTTATTTATTATATTTATATCTATGACTACACAAATATTTAACTTATAAAATATTTTGATAATATTTTTTGAAAAGATATACATACAAAAATATTTATATTTTCTACATATTTTACCTATGTAAGAATATTAATTATAAATATAAATATTATGTTCCGTAGAAGAATTGAAATGTATTTATTTAGATATTTTTATTTTTTTAGATGTATTATGTGGGATAATTATTTAGTTAAAATTATTTATTTTATGTTAATATATAATTGATATTTTTTTAAAGATAATTTTAAGTAATAGGATTATATAATGTTGGTACACAAATAATTACTGTTGGTAGATTGGCCTAGTGGTTGAAGGGAAGGAGATTAATTTGTTTTGTTTTAAACCATGGTCCGAAATCCATATATCACAAATTTAATGATTCTTCAATTTTTGTTTTATACTGCCATGTTAGACATTTAGTTGGCATCAAAACTCATAAGATTCCCAATCTTTGTGTTATGCTAGAGACAAGTCATCTTTCCGACGAGATTATGACGCTTCAACAAAATTGTATCCGAATTGCCATTAATTTTGAACATATTGTATCAAATGTGTCGCTCTCCTAATTTAATGTACCAAACTAGTGAAAAAGAAAAAAAGCCAACTTATTGTATATAAATTGTGCTTTTCCCTTTTAACTAAGTATTTGTTATTAGTTGGAGTACTCCTTAAAAAATAAAAAATCCTTACACAGTAAATGGACTAATTGAAAAAGCAAGCACATCCCTCCCCGAGCGAATGCAACGGCTCACACACTGGCAAGCTGGGCATTCCATGCCAATTAGGATGTCCCTATTTCCACCCATATATTCCCCTTCGTTTTTCAATCTGAAGTAAGAAAAAAACTAAAAAGAACAAGTCGTTCGTTTCATCACTTGAAAAAAACTGATCCTCATTTGCTGGGCACAAGAGGAGGTTTAGGCATGTCATATGCTTTTTAGTCTATTGCATTCGACAGAGAGAAGGTGGAGATGGAGCTTGCAGTGAAGTAATAGGCGGGTTGTGTCCAGAGCTCTTAAATGAAAGAGAGGCATAAACTAAAGTGGAGCGGATGAGATGATGATGGGGATGTGGTCTGATGGGGTGGGAATGAAGTCGATCTATCACGCAAGGAATTATTCGAGCCGCAACTTCTCCGTTCCATCTACATTTTAATTTAGCATACTTATAATTTTTATGAATTATATTGTTTTATAATCATTGAACAATATATATAGTTACCCTTTTTTTATGTTTTATAACTCAGTACTAGGCCCATGATAACACAAGCCTTTGAAAGTTGAGCATATATCATGTGATTCAATTGTCAAGGGCGGAGGCACATGTTTTTCAGTGGAGTCCAATGATTCCACTACATTTTTAAAATTTTTTGTAAATATTAAATATATATATATATATATATATATATTGAATTTTTATTTACTATTGGACCCCTCTCAAAAAATAAATAAATAAATTAAAATCCTTGTATAGTAAGGTCCAAACATCAATTTCATTACTATCTATTATAAATTTTGAATTTTTGTGCTTTTAGTACTATTGACACTAATGTTGTCACTATTCACATGTATTGTGTCAATTATTCTCACGAAAAAGATAAATTCTTTTGTCATTAATTGTATATAATTAGTAACTTTTTCAATGTGATTTCTGACATTACCACTAATTTACTCATTTTCTTGTAGTGTTTTCAAATGATTCAAGGGCAAAATGAAAATTATATAATATTTATATCATTGAAAAAATCATGAGGTATTAAAATATTATCACCTTTTCATATTAAAAAATCACGAGGTATTCTATGTTAATTTATTCTTCACAAAATTAGCAAGCGCCAATTTGAAGAAACGCATGTAGGTTGGTTGCAATATCCAAACAAAAATAATAATAAAACTAGGGAATCGGGCACATTCGATGCGTGTGTAAAAGTAAAAATAAGATATAATTTAATTATGTATTTCAATTTTAATAGTATAAAATTAAATATTTATTAAAATTTTATATGGAACACATTTTTTTAGAATAAAATATATTTATGAAATTTATGAGAAGAAAAAATTATATCTAAAAAAAGTTGATATTTAAAAAATAAATGAAATGTAAAAATTGAATGAGAGATGAGAGAGAAAAAGGAAAAACACGTTGAGAAAGAGAGAGAAAAGAGGTGGGATAAGTGCCAAACCGAAGATATCAAGAAGTGGTTACTGCATACCCTTCCCCCCTTTATAAATAACTAGCTAGAAATATCAACACACTGGTTGCGTATACATAATAAAACATAATTTAATTTAATAACATATTAAAATTTAAAAACTAAGAAAGTAATTATAAAGAAATTTTAAAAAAAATGATATTGAAAAGTATTAGAAGATAAAAGATAATTAATAAAGAGGGGAGAGAAAATAAAAAAGAATGTGTAAGACACGAGTTGAGAAAGGAGAGAGAAAGTAAAAAAAAAAAAAGAAAATTGACAAATAAAATCTTCTCAAAATGACAAGTATGGTGGAACAAAAAAAGAAAAAAAAATCTTAAGCGACTAATAATGTGGGATTGAGGGAGTGCTTATTATGAAGGTGAATTTGGAAAAAATGCATTACTTAATGTCATGTTTTCGTAACATGATAGATATTTAAAAAATAAAAATGACTAATAATATGAAGCAAAATTATCACAGTAATACTAATTTCCACATCGTTATCATTATTAATGAATCATTTCCTCATCCATATGTAAGTGAGTAAAAGCTACACAATTTTGGCCAACAAATTATCACTATTCGAGTATTTGTCCACCAATACAGCAATATTAAGAGAATGGTTCCCCAAAAGTTGATTTTTTTGGCCATCTTCTTGCTATTCGTTGCTGGTGATCTCTCTCTCTCTCTCTCTCTCTCTCATGTTTTGGACTTGATTATGCACAAGATCAGAGAGAAGCGGGGCGATATATACGTGCGAGAGCCCGGCAGACTGAGCAGATTTCCCATGCAGAAAGGGTGCGATGATATGTCTGGGGGGCCTTGGCGCCGGCGAGCATCGCCACCAACAAAGCAATGATGAATATTACAGAAACGCAAAGGCATTGCGCTGTCAAGACTCCGATAATGATTGATCTACGATTTTGTTTGGGTAGTGCTTTTTCTACATATACTATTCAATAAAAACTAGTTTGTACCTAAATCTTTAAAAAAAATTAACTCAAAAGGTCACGGGTGATTGAAATTCTAAAAATAATTAATGTCAAATTCCGCAAAACAAAATCAAATTGATTATTAATTAATTTTCTAATAATCATTGTCTGTCTCAAATTTTCAAAAAATTTTGCAGTCATTAGCCCTTTCGAACATAGTCTATAACTCAAGTTTCTCGCACGTAAAATGTGGTGATGGAGCATATGAATAGGCTCCTTTATTCCTTAAAGTACAAATAGTCATTATGTTGGCACGAATTTGGAATATGATTTTTTTTTTTTTTTCAAGGAGTCAATATTCTCTCATCAAATTTGCACCAGAAAAGGAAACATTTGGTAACGGGCACCAAGCGTATCTCAGCTAACATCATTAAACTTATTTTCGGTCAATTAAACTATGATTATATCAATAGTATTAAAGAAAAGGAGGTGCTGGCCTTTTGAATATATTAATAAGCAAATCTATAATTATAACGACATGAAAAGGTTACTATTTTTAGGTTCGCTAATTAAAAAATTGATGCTTAAATGTTACTTTATTTTCAGCGACTAAAAAACATTTGACGTCGTCGACCGCTTATCATATTCAATATGCTCCTTTACAACACTACTATTTATAGTTATTCTTTTTTCTATATTTTATTTTTAAGTGATGGGTATAAGTCGAGATACTTGATATGGCTTCTTTTTTTTTTAACTAAGAAAATTTAGTCACTATTAAATACTCTACTTCACCATGACTCGCTCAATTCAGGCCCTAATGTAGCGTTTGCAACTAAAATAACCTAATTGGTGCGAATGTTTTAATTTCCTTCACCATAGTTCACTAGAATAATATTCAATTTATAAAAATAAAACATGGTCAAGTTGATTACTGTGACTTCATTAACACAACAGTAAATAAAACGCTCCACAACTGGACGAGAAATTATAAGTGGCCGCCACTATTCATAATGCGCTCGAATAATTAATGAACTCTAAATTTTCAATAATGTTTGAATCCATATTTAAGATGAAATTAATTAATTTAATTATTGGATTGAAGACAACAATGGTGGTGGATTTTTAACACTTTAACTCTCTTCGTTCAAAATCCTAACCTTATATGTCACAACACACACACACATATATGTATATATATATATATATATATATATATATATAGAGAGAGAGAGAGAGAGAGAGAGAGAGAGATCTTTCAAAATGAAAAAAAGGATGCTTTTTTCATTACAATCATTGTGCTAGAAGAAACTTGTAAGCTAAGGATTTTTTTTTTAATTTAGGGTTGTAAAATTAACCATCCATGTATTAATAACAGAATAATTAGAAGTAATTAAGTTACTTATCTGCAAATTCAATTGAAAAATTTACGAGACTACCTAAAGGATCAAGAGCAAAAGAAAAGAATATGTAGAAGAATAAACCCAAGAACAGAATAAAACAAAGGCATAAATAAAATAGTACTTGCATGTCTTGTATGGTACCCTTAAATATTCCCCTATGAATGTGCACATTTTTGGTCATAATTATTCAGCTCACTCACATGCATCTCAGCTGTCATGCTCAAACCCCATCATTATTAATTCATTCATCAAAAAACTATATTCATCATTAATTTATCAATCCAATCCATCGATTACTATTCCTCGCGGCATTGTTCTTGTCATTACCTAATCATAACCCCCCCCCCCCACCCTCCAAACGTGACACCAGGATAAATAATTATATATATCCGAAGCAAAACTCGTTTTTTCTTTCTATTAAAAGTTTTTCTTATTTTCTTAAATAACATTTTGATAATTGCTTTTTTTTTTTTGGTTTTCCGTAGGGTGTTCTGGGCCTTTGGCCTAGACTAATCCCCACCGCAGCACTGTCGAGCCCAATTGAGAGGGCTGCTCCCACCAAGGTATTACTGCGTTCCCTGGGTCTCAAACCCGAGACCTCATGTTAAGCTAGGAGAGTCCCCTCAGGTTTCTATTATTTTTTGCAAAGTACAATAGAGTACAAAAGTTTTGTTATTTTTGATTCTCATTTAAATATATTAATATCGAATATTAATAAAAAAAGAACATGAGAAAAAATAAATAATATTGTAATATGTGAGCATCTGTGTGGACCCACACTTGGGCATGATGATGGTCTCCATGGCGTAATAAGACAATCTTTTACCTATGTAATGTACCATTGAACATTATTATTCTTGTTCAACACGATTCTCTCATTCTAAATTAATACTTTTTGACTGCAAAGGATCATCTAACCTGATAATAAAACGGGCAAGTAACATCAAGATATGAAAATTTTCAACCGGGAGAGATTTTGCGAATCGTCCATGATTTTTTTCGTAATATTTTGATATATAAGGTCTCGTTTATAATATTTTATACCAACTTAATAAATAAAATCATTGATAACCCAGCAACAAAAACAAGAAAATACAAACCTTAGAATTTGAATCATAAAACTATCCTTAAAATTGAATTTCAAGAAAATTAAATATACATATAAAATTAATCTCAATTAATCGTCAAAGGTATCTGTGCGTTCATCCTTTTATAAAGAGATTTATCTTATTCTTTGATTAGACACTTTCGTAGGTTTCGAGGGCCCCTAATTTTTCAACTTTCGAACCAATAGAAAAGGCCCACGTGTGTTTTCTCGGGCATGCAGAAGGGTTTACCTACGAGTGGGCTACACATTATTATTCCCCTGCCTTAAAAGATGAACAAAGAAGAAGCTTTTTTAAGTGTGAAACGGTCTTTTTGTACAGTGCAAAGCTAAATTGAGCTGCGGTTTTTTTGTTTCTCTCCATTTGGAGAACTGAAATTAAAAGGTACAACTCAAGAAAACTTCAACAGTTCTTTCGTTTTTAATGTAATACATTTGCCTTGATATGTTGTTATTTATGCAAAGGTGTATAATTGAATGTTTTATGAGTGCTTGTGTTGTGTGCGTCTGTATATGAGTTTGTCTGTTTTTTGTCATTAAATCTTTGAATTAAATATCATCTTGATGTGGGTTTTGTTTATTTTCTTGAAATCGGCACAAAGATTAGATCTTGTGTGGTATGATGTTGGGGAGCATTGAATTTTTGTGGAGTAAAGAAGAATTAATGTGGGGATTAATTGTTTTTTAGGAACTTTCCCTAGAAAGAAATTTGAACTCTTGGGGTTCTTTTAATTCTGTATTTTGTTAAGATTAAATGACAGAATCTTGGAGAACATTCTGAATTTGATGAGTTTCTGTTAAGTACTTTCCGGACTTGTAAGGTTGCTTATACTGGAATGAATGCTTTGTTTTGTGATTGGTCATTACTTTTTCTTTTTCTTTTTTCCCTGTAAATGAGGGGTTCTTATTTTAGGTCGACCTCTCGACAGCTGCTGTTTTTGTTCTCTAACTGTAGTTGTTGGAAGACTTTTTATTTTTCAGTTTAGGTTCTTTTTTCTTTCCCCCTTCTTTTTGTCATACATGATTGGATCACCATGCTTGATAACAACCTTCTATATCTGAAAAAATTAACATTTTCCTGAAAGTTATTGACAAAAGCAGTTATGACAGGACAAGTTGAGAGAAAGTAAGTGTTAAATTCTTTGTCATTACGGAAGTAAATGAGAGGTGGTTCTAGTGAAACGACGTATTACCACGTGGATGAGATACATTAGACGGTCAGCCTGGGAAAAGGGATGCTTCAGGATTCGCAAAATAATACCTTGTCGTATGCCTTCTTTCACAAGCATTTGTTGCTTGGATTTTTGTCAGACTAGTGTTCTTTGCTTCTTGTTCCTGCAGAGATGAGCAGCAAAACATTTCATCTTGTCTTGCCACTTGGACGTATGCCCTCCATTTTTGCCGATGTTTGAAGCCATGGTTAGACTGTTGAAGCCCATTCAATGGTCTTTTTCATTATTTGACCTTTCAAAAGTTGCACGCCTGACTACAAAGTAACTTCGATGATATTTCTGAAGCTTGTTTTTGTCACAAACTTACAAACTGTTTGATGCAAGGTATGCAAAGATGAAACTTGTGGTGCTGGGGATGGAAAATCTCATAAGCCAATACAAGAAAGTTAACAACTGTGGGCAGTTTGGATTTTCCTTGATACAGAAAATAAAAGTTACTTTATTCACATTTTCACCTCAAGCCCATTCACGCAGTAATGCACGTCCTGAAGGCATCAAGTCCGTGACCATAATTATTTTGCGTGATAACGCTCTATGCCCTTAGAAGACTTGTCAAGTCTCGTGAATCTTATTGGGTGCATCAATATTTGTCTGCAAGAAACGGTCATTCTTTTGCATCTCTAGATTACTTCAAGATCACTAAGAGGATAACAAGTGGTGATCCCATCTTGATTTTCTCAAAAACTGACGAAGTTCTGGATTTTGTATCTCATGGAATGAAGATGTTACTTTCTTGGAGATAGTTATGTTTTTATGAATCGAGTTAGTCATCTTCTTTATGTCATGATGGTGAAACAACCCAAGCAGTTCGAATACATGAACAGCCACCATATCTTCCAATAATTTCACTATCCATTATAATTTGCTACCTTTGCATGTTCACTTGTAGGCTCCATTTTCTCTGTGCATGAGAATCATTTGCAATAGGTTCTTGTCTATGAAAACGCAAATACCTATATCATTTGCTATTAAGTTCTATGTTGTATATTTTCTTATTTACATGTTTACTTATTTTTCATTGTTTCACTAGTTGATATATTGTGAAGGAGTCGAAAATTTTCTTTCGAGTTGATTGATCTGCTATTCACTGAAGATTAAGATGTAACACCATGATAATGTTCTGAATGGTAATTATGTTCAAATCAACTACAGGAAAGATATTTAAGGAAATCTGGTTTGGAGTTTTCAGCTTAAATGTATTCGGATATTGGTTAATTTGGGCAAAATTAGATCACTTAAGTGTTGCTAATGCCATCTAGTACCTGTTCTTACCGTTTTAAGAACATAAGATTTCTTGTGTTGATCTAGAATTTTTTTTTGGTTTATAGATACCGTTAACCAAGGGACTTTGGTTGTTCTGTCACCCACATGGCCTTTGCATGACCTATATTATGATTTTCCTGTTTTGAAAGGATTATAGTGGGGATTGGCAGACAAGTTTCTTAAGCACAACTTCACTTTTGTTTTCTCTAGAGAGGAGCACCTACACTGAGACGCAGCATCTAATGAATGGTGGTATATATCGTGGATACCTCAGTTTTGAATAGCTAAAAGAAGTCTGTCATTTGGAAGAGTTACTGTTTGGCAAGGATACTGGTCATGAGTATGCTTGTTGGGACATGCTTGAGCCAAGGGAAACCGATATACCGGCTTTGTTTCTTGTCTTTGTTGTGCTTCCCCTGGTTAGTTATTTCATCCTAGGAAAATGGAGCGAGACTGCAAAAAAGACAGAGAGGGTAAGTTTGATAGCTAAAGGAGCAGCTGAGGAAGCTTTGCAAGTCCATGATATGGCTGTTGGCTATGTTATGCCTGTGGTGCATTTGCCCAACACTGGGATTCATCAGTGTGCTAGGTGCTTTAGCCAAGCTACGACTCGTTGCTCGCAGTGCAAGTCTGTTTGGTATTGGTATGCCAATTTCTTTGACTTTTCTTATGATATACCTTTACTTGTTGAAATTGAAGCTGCAGAGCTTGGATATATGAGATTGTTCTAAAAACTGCATTTTTACATAACAAGTTGGGTCCTTCGCTCAGAAGAAACCCTGTCCCATTTTGGAGATATTTTCATTATTAAAATGCTATTGGCAAAACCTCTTTTCTTCGTTTGATCTTCAACATAATGAGACATTGTAGATAGGACATGGAAACCTTCTTTGAGGTGTTTAAATTTTACATCAACTGTCAGATAGATAATTGCAACCTGATTATTAACTTACAAAATTTATGTAGTTCTGGAAGGTGTCAAATTGTTCATTGGAGGCAAGCTCACAAGCTTGAGTGCCAGCAATTGGCAAAAGACTGCCAAAGGTCATCTCTTAAGCCTATCTCACGTGAAGGATCTCGTGGAAGAGTTTCTTATGCTGAAACTAGGGAAAATGTCCTGAAGCCAATTGATACTGCTTTTTCAGAGGATGCAATTTCTCCTCCTTCAACCACACCAATCTCTGCAACTAGTAAATCTGGAAAATCTGTCATTAATCGAAGATCTGAAGAGATAGGCACAGTGCTTAAGTGCAACAGAGACGCATCTAGAACAGCAGGTGGCACTGTTTCGAACTCCTCTGAGGTAGCCTCTGGGATTGGTTTTACTTGCCTCACTTCTTCTCAGTCATCAGAACATGTATGTGAGAAATATTACTTTGTCCTGTTGTAATACCTGTCTCTATATCCTTCTATGTATTCCACCATGTATAGATGGATATTAGCACAAAAAGTAAATAGAAGCTTATTGTTCATAAAATTATTCTGATTGTTTGGTGCAGCTGAAGGAATGTGCTTTTACCATCTCAGAAGATCATGCTGATGTTCCTCGTGTATTGAAGAACGGAGATGGTTATCTAAGAGGTACCTTGCATGAAAGTGGTGCTGTTGAAAGAGAGAGTCTAAATGCATTTGATAGCGGAAGTGACTATGGGATTTTAAATTCATCAACTACAGCAATCAGTGGCACAAATGCATATGAAAGTGAATTGGACTTAACAAAAGGGGAATACTTATCTCAGAAAAGAATCCCCTGTAGTGATGAAACAAAAGGCTTGAATTGCTCTTCTGAAAGGACTTCATTGAAAAGGACTAACAAATCAAGAATTGTTTCGCATAGTCATGGAGTTGAATCGTGTAAATTGCCAAAATCAAAGGTGAAAGTGTCTAAGGAACCACCATCTTCAGAAACAAAACCGAAAATTCGAACTGCAAATGAGTCAAGTAGGTTCATTTACAGTTATTGCCGATCACAGACTCCATTTGCTTTTCCCGTTACCAATCGATTTTGATGCAGGAGCTGTTGCAATGAAGGACAACTACCCTTTACAGGAAAGTAACAGGGTCATAAACCTGGGAATCATGAGGATGATGGGTATGAAAAAGTCGGTGAAAGCTGACCATCAGCAACACTCAGAAGATAGTACCAGTAGGCAGCGAAAAGTGAAGGTGAGTTTCAAGAAATAAATTGTATCTCAATTATTGATACACTCAGGTGGATAGGTAACATGTTATAACATTAATGAAAAGGATAGACTCTATTTTGCCCAACCTGCTGAGTTAATCTTGCTGCCTGATTGAAGGATTCTTTCATTCATTTGGACCTTGATCGGCCAACTCATATTGAGCTTCTTTAATTGCCAGATGATTTTCCCTTATGAAGAATTTGTGAAGTATTTTCAGTCTGAAGTTTTCAACATGACGCCTAGAGGACTTGTGAATTGTGGGAATAGGTAAAGTTGTATTTAGTTTTAACCTATGATGCACAGACACGCCTAAAAATGACCCTGTGCAGTGTCGGACGCGTGTCGGACACGGACACGGCCACGGCTCCGACATGGCCCCGACTCGTGTCCGACACGGCAAAAACGTGTCTGAAAATTAAAAAAAAAAAAAAAAGAAAAAAAATCCGACACGGTGTCGGACACGACTGGGGCTTTTTTGATATATTACAAAGTTTAAATGAGGTTCTTTTTTAAAATTTTAAAAAATTTAGTGTAAACACTGAAATAACAAATAATTTTTTTAATCTTTAAATCTTATAACCCAATTAAGAGGTGTTTGTTTTAATGATGAATATTATTATTATTATTTATCTTTCATATAATTTAATTTAATAAATTATAAACAGATAATATAATATAAAATATTTTTTAATAACCGTGTCAGAGTCGTGTCGTGTCCTAAAATTTTGAGATTTTCCGTGTCGCCGTGTCCGTATTGTGTCGTGTCCGTGTTCCCGTGTCCGTGTCCGTGTCCGTGCATCATAGGTTTTAACCCATATCCTGATATATTCATCTTACAGGATAACCATGTCAAAAGTCTGAAACATTTGAATTGCAAACTGATACAAGGTGTTACATCCGTTTTTATTCTTCTACAGTTGCTATGCCAATGCTGTATTGCAGTGTCTGACGTGTACAAAGCCTCTGATCGTTTATCTTCTTCGTCAATCGCATTCTAGAGCTGGTACGTTCTTTTCCTTGAATGTTCTTTTATTCAGTTGCTATACGACAAATTCATTAGTTTTTCATATTCATGACAGGATGCGCCAAAGATTGGTGCCTCATGTGTGAACTTGAACATCTGGTAATGATGCTGAGAGAAAGTGGGGGTCCTCTGTCTCCCATGAATATTCTCATGTATATTAGAAGTCTTAATTCCCAGATTGGCGATGGAAGTCAGGAAGATGCTCACGAGTTTTTAAGGTTTTTCAGTACTTAATAGAAATTTCTCGTTCTTTCTCACCATTTTTACCCTGTTTCTTCCGTGTGTTTTAATTCTTTGAGAGTAATCTTCTTCCATCTGCCATATTGCTGTCACTACTATTTATACTTTTCAGTCAATAAAATTCCCCTATGAAAGTAAATCATATTTGATGGCTGATTATCAAATTTTACGGTGTTTGAAAACTTCTGCATTCTACTGGGTATAGTTATCATAGTAAACTTCATCTAGTGCTTTTGCATACTCAGACTTCTTGTGGCCTCACTGCAATCAATATGCTTAGAAGGTTTCGGTGGAGAAAATGTCGTTGATCCCAAACTGCAGGATACGACTTTTATACAACATACATTTGGGGGATCTCTTAGATCAAAGGTGTTTTATCTCCCTTATATATACTTCCAGAATTTTCATCTCATAGATGCTCCCCCCCCCCCCCCCCCGGCTCCGCGGTTCCAACTATAGTGAGAAATTAAACTGAATACGCCATTCATAAAACAGGTCAAATGCTTGAGATGTCACCATGAGTCAGAACGGTACGAGAATATGATGGATCTTACTCTGGAAATATTTGGTTGGGTTGAGTCACTGGAGGATGCATTAACGCAGTTTACTAGTTCAGAAGATCTTGATGGGGAGAACATGTATAGATGTGCAAGGTGCGTGCCTCCCTGCGTCACTTTCACTTGAAATGTCGTTCTAGTTTACTCTGTCATAGTTGTGATTCTTGATATAATTGAATGAAGGTGTGCTGCATATGTTCGAGCACGGAAGCAACTGAACATACAAGAGGCTCCAAATATCCTAACTATTGTCTTGAAGAGATTTCAGGTATTCCTTTTACGTGGCTTCTGGCCCCTCGAGCATTGTTGTGCATCATTTTAAGGTACCATTTTACAAAACTAACCTCAGCTTTGAATTATCAGGAGGGAAGTTATGGCAAGATTAATAAATGCATCACTTTTCCGGAAATGCTGGATATGGTGCCATTCATGACTGGGACTGACGACATACCTCCGCTGTACATTCTTTATGGTGTTGTTGTGCACTTAGATACATCAAATGCATCTTTTTCCGGACACTACATCTCGTATGTGAAAGATGTGCAAGGAAATTGGTACAGGGTGGATGACACTGAGGTAAAACTCTGCCTATAGACTCAATACAGTGTATTCACTACAAGCGATTAATAGCCATGTAACACAGTTACATTTCTCGGCATCTTGAAAGTATTCTCAAGTCCCATTTGTGTCCTTTTTTTTTGCAGGTTCATCCAGTAGAATTGAGCCAGGTGATGTCCGAAGGAGCATATATTCTCTTCTACATGAGGTAAGCTTCAGAAACTGTGTAGAGGATGTTTGAGATCATGATAATAATGCTCATTTTTTATTTCTTATGCTGCTTCCTCTGTATTTCTCCAACCAGGTCTTGTCCACGGCCCGGTAGAGGTAAAACCAACCTCGGTCGAACTCCCAGCCTCCCAAAGCACTGCTCCTCAAAAACCCAACGGTCGGCAAAACCGGGACAAAGCAAAGGGAGAGAACCTTCTTCAGATCATAGTTTAGAGACAAATACAGACTATACCGACATTTCCAGAGGAATCCTCATCAGAGAAAACAAAAGCAGACCTTCAATTCTGAGAAATCACGCAGAGTTCTCAGATGCAACAGCCAGCGATTGGTCCCTGTTTACTAGCTCGGACGACTCATCTTTCACCACCGAGAGCACCAGAGATTCGTTCAGCACTGTGGATCATGCAGATGTTCCTCCATTCTCTTCGATCTTCCAGTCTTTGTATCCGGCAGACAGTACGTCCCGAAGAACCATCTCGTGCAGCATGTTTCCAGGCAGCAAGCCTCTAACAAGATTTGCCCGCAAAGAGAAGAAGCGGTTCGTTTCAGTTTCGTGTGTGGGGACCGAAGATGAGATGGGGGAGTTCGCAAGACGGGGCAGTTTGTTCAATGGTTTGCGTGTAAATTATGATGGCAGGGACTCAAGAAGAGGACCGTCTCAGTCTTCTCTTCAGTCTACAGTATGATTTGTAGGAAAAACTTGTTATTGAAAATGGCTGGATTAGCTTAGTTTAGTTCGACATGGTGCCTCATATTTTTGGTTTCTGGCATTGCTATGAGGCGCAAGAATATTAATTTTAAGCCAGCAACATGGAAAATATTCTTCCTTTCTTTAGGAAAACAAGAAAAATAGCCCCATATTTGCCTGTATCTTTTTAACTTTAATTAGTTTGCACATCAATTTATCGGAAAACAAAGAAGCTTGAGTTCTGAAAACATTTATTGGAATGCATTCCCTTTTGTGATCAGATGATAGCTTCGTTTATTTCATAATTTTGTATATATTTTAGAAGTTTCATGTATGACTTGAAAATTTTTGGTAGTATATATTTTGCATTAAGTGGGACAAAAACGAAAGATAAAACAAAAAATTAAAAAGTTTATATTGAGATTGTAATCTCGTGTATTTTTTATAACTAGAATGTTGAAATAATTAACAATAAAAATAAAGTTATACCATTAAAATTAATAAAAATAGTATTCTAAAGACAAATGGACAATTTAATCAAATTTTCAATATAAAAAATAAAAATGAAATGTCAATAACAATTCTCTAAAATTAAAACACACACACACACACAAACACAAAATGAAAGTACTGTGTTTGTGCTAAAACGTCAACTCTAGGTATCGTGACGAGGTGCATGGTAATTCAGCAACATGAAAATTTAATTGGAAAAAGAAAAATTTAGTCCCGTGTCTGCCAATACATGGTTAATTGGCTAGCATTTAGGACGACCGACATATTCTGTAATCATCTCGATGTGGTCCCAACACGGCAACACGGTTTGCATTACAAGTTACACAACTGGATTTTGATCACTACTAAAATTTTACATAGTTTTAGTTCGTGAATTAAATTTTCTTTACCCAAAAAAAAATAAAAAATTGGTAGATAAATTGAACAAATTTTTATAAAATGAATATTATCCCAGAAAATTTTTGTGTTGCTTATATAATTTCATACTCTAAATTTATTTAATTTCACAGTAATGTCCTAATTTATGTTCGGTTTATTTAAATATAGTTCTATTATAATTTATTCATTAGAATACTTTTTTAACTAACATAGGAAAAAATGTTGAGTTTGTCTCTTAAAGCAGCGTTTTTTTTTAGAATTTTGGTTGATGAATTACAAATTTCTCATAAATTGTCAATTTTCTCAATTTATGTCATTTTTATCAAATCTTTAATAGTCTTAACACATGAGTCTCCCGTAGTCATTATAATAGGAGCAAAATTTATGAATTAATTTTATTTTAATTTCATATCACTTGATATCTTTAAAAAAAAAAAAAATTCATCCAACATATGCCTGTTCCCACCCACCCACCCCCTCTTTTAGGTCCCCCTTTCTCTCTCTCTCCATCTCCATCTCCATCTCCATCTCCATCCTCTTTTAGGTCTCTCTCTCTCTCTCTCCCCCCTTCTCTCTCCATCTCCTTCTCTCTCCTCTTTTCGGCCCCCCTCTCTCACTCCCCCTCTTTCCCTCTCTCCACCCACTACAAGAAAAAGTAAATGGCAAAATATAAATTATCAATATTTTTATTAAGTGATAATAATTTTTATTTGGTCACAATATTATTTAATAGTGACAACAATTAATATTTTGATTGTCACTATTGACAATTAGGGATACTTCTATAGAGACAACTTGATAATAAAAGAATTATCACTATGATTTTGTGATAAGATTTTATCGATATAAAATTTTCATAATAGGTCTGTCACTAATTATTATTGATGACTGATGCGGTCGATTTTTGGTTCGACCACATGACGGAGTTTGATACGCTTCGGGTGATAATGCTGGTGGCCCACTTGTTAAAAAGGGAGGAATGTACGTGAGATTAGCCGATTTTGCCCCGACATAGGCTCTCTGACTCTCAAGTCAGTTATCAAGTAAAATGGAGAAGAAGATGAATAGTAAAAATGTTATTCTTGCTTTGGAAGTAAGGAGAGAGAGAGTTGATTAATTGGTTACCCTTTTGGTGGAAAGCCTTTTATTGTTTATATGAGAGAGGTCCCATGATGTGACGTGGTTGATGGGGGTTGGTTAATTTTTTTGACACGTGAGGTACAGGTAGACATGTTTTTTGTACCCTTTTGAACTCTCAAATAGTGGCTGACTTTACTTCTCATTAATGAGGAGTCAAATTAGCATTTAATGTATATCTTGAGCATTTATGACCAAGAATAGTATTTATGAAGGGGCATTTAATGCGCTGGAGACCGATGGAATGGACCCATATGCAGCAAGGGCGCGTTAGGTAGCGGTAGGTACAGGCCTTGTTAGCCGCGCCAACTGGTTTTTGCCCGTTAGCTGTTGAGCTTGGCAGAAGTTAAGTATGGGGTTTGCGGCCCCGATACAACTGCCTTCGAGGGCTCCTAATGCATTAAAGCCACTTGTGGCCTCGTTTCTCTTGCCCTGCTTAAGGGTCTCTAGGGCTCATAGATGCCCCTCATGGCTTTCGAGGTATGGACTTAGTATTGGGGATAAGTTTGGGGATATTTCTCCTCTCGTGTCTGACACTCCAAGGCTTATCACCTTTCACGCCGACGCACTCTTGAGGACGGTCGGTCTCTTCGAGGGCATCGGTCCTCACACTTAGTGAGTTTTCTGGCTTATAACCTCACGATCTAGGACAACCCAACTTAAAACCTCTATCAAGGACATCCGACTTAGTCGAGGGCACTGCTGCTCCATACTTAGGATATGGACAAGCTCACCTTCTGCTAACGTGTCTGGTTGAGGTGGTATTTGACACATCAATGACAATTTATATATTATGTTGTTGTTAATTGACATTATTTTGTGACAAGATAAATTTTTTGTCACTAAATTATATATTAGTGGCAATATTTCATTATCACTTATCATATTATTATATCATTTCTTATCATTTTGTAGTATGAAAAGAAATGATGGTCCCGAGTATGATACAATTAAAATTTTCTTTTCATACTACAATTATCTTATTTCATGCTCTGTTTATTGTTGTTGTGAAATTAAATAAAAACTACAATTAAAATTTAGAACATGAAATGATTAAATAGTATTGAAAGAACTTCTTACAATGTACGTACAGCTAGAGACTCTAGACATATTTGACGGTATTTGCCTTGCAAAAACTTCTATTTTTACTAAAGTTGAAGTTGTAAAAAAAGTTGAATAGTAAAAGTAAGTAAGTTTGAAAAAAGAAGTGAAAATTAGAAAGAAAAATTATTGAA
Organism: Petrea volubilis; assembly: GCA_026212405.1. Taxonomy (NCBI): domain Eukaryota; kingdom Viridiplantae; phylum Streptophyta; class Magnoliopsida; order Lamiales; family Verbenaceae; genus Petrea; species Petrea volubilis. The sequence goes on along the minus strand of CM047882.1, from coordinate 7,022,155 downwards.
GTGCTTGAAAAAAAAAAAGTTGGAAAGTGCTTCAATATAATATATTCAGATTATAAATAATTATAAAAATACTAAATAATAATAATAATAATAATAATTTATAGTTAATTCCAAGTTTTTACTTTTTTCTGCCGAAAAAAAAATTGAAATTAATCGACCAAATACTATTTTACTACTTAAAAATAGTAAAAGGTTACTTTTTTCAAATTATTGCAAACGACCCCTCTGTAGAGTAGCCCCACATCTTGACGGGCCGCCACTCACAAGTTGCGCCAACAGTCCACTAATAGAGCCCAGGTGGCTTGCTTTGATTATTTAATCAATTCTTGAAATCAACAAATTTTGTTTTTCACACCAAGATGTAATTTATTTTTCTCGGAATATTATTAAAAATAGAAAGATATATTCATATTATCCAATTATCATGCTATTATAAATAGGCTTTTCTTTACCATTATAATTTGATAATACTAACAAAAATATGTGCATTGCACATAAACAATATAAACAATGATCTATAATGGAAATAAGATAAAAGTAACATGAGTTTCATATTTTTAAAAATTAATCTTGAATCCTTTTCTTCCAGTAGAAACCTAGTCCTATTTCGAGTCATCCAAGTCAACCTCATAAGTTTGTAATGTCATGTTTTGCGATTACGAATACGATCCTTTATTTTAAAATAATATTATATTTTTATTTTATAATTTATATTCATGTTGAATATAAAATTAATTTTTCAGCTATATGTTTGGTTTGAAAATTTTACACTTATGTATATTCATGTATTAAAATAAAAAATGATACACGATTTATAATGTATGATCTCTTGTGCTTGGCATTGTTGTGCCACAATCCCAAATTTAATTACGAATTCCACCGGCCAAGGTGTGGCCCTACAAACTAGGGTCGGGTTAAATAGACCTAAATAGGGTCTAAAGTGGGGTCAGAACAATAATATATCAACTAATTTTAGCTACAAATATTCATGGGCTTATTTGTATGTCCTGCATGCATTACCAAACTAATCTCAATGGATCCTGTCAGATACCTCACTAAGTTATTGTCGATACTCACTTATATCCTGGAAGAACTCACCTCCCACTTTAAACCCTCGTCCTCGTCATCGCCCTCGCCTTCATCCAACCGCCAAGTCGTGAACGTTCCAGTTCCAGATACCGTTCCAGACCCACCAGGCATGCAGCCGGAGTTGGACCCTATTCTACAGATGCTGCAGGAGCAGGAATTAGGGAAGCTTGTTCTCAACTTCTCCGTCACCGTCGCTGCAGCCCTGTTGCTCTCCGACAAGTTCCCCAAGTTTCTTGTGGCTCATTTCATCTCAGTTGGTCTCATGATAGGGTTCGTGGCTATCTGGAATGGGATTATCCTAAGGAGGACATGTCCACGCCTGGCGAATGTTCTCGAGCTATTCGGGGTTATAGTGGTATTGCTTTTGCTCTGTGGACTCGTCGCTTCTTCTCTCCCCACGCACTTTTCCTGGATTTTGTGGCTTTTCGGTGCTTTCTCTCTCCTCCCTTTGATGCTCTCACTCATATCATACCTCAAACAGATACATGGACAACGCCCTTAATACATACAATATTTTGGTTTTTGGATACCTCTAATTGTCTTCAGAGACATTTTTTATTTATTTATTACATTTCATATGTACACGTGATGTCTATTGTTTAACTAAATATTTTTATGTATTTGACACACACACACCATTATTTGGTATTTAATTATCACTATCTAGTGTAGGGAGATCATGTATTTCGAAATGTATTTCATTTTCTATTTCGTTAAACATACAAGTTTTCGGATTAATTACAAGATGGGAAAAACAAAAAAAACAAAAAACACGAGATTTGGCTCGTTCTCCTATTTTTTTGGGATTCATTCTCTCTTTTTTTTTTTTTTTGCCTTTTCCTGCCTCTTCTTAGTTAAAAACAAGGCATGCATTATTCGGTATTTAAATGGACGTGTTTGATTTCCTATAATACTTGATTTGAGCCTCTTTCATACCTAAGTGATTTGTAATAGTTAGTAGGATGAGCCTACCTAAAATTCTTCAAGGCCCCATATAGGGAGTCCTTGGGAGTTGAGAGTAAGTAACACAAATTATAATTTTACGTTTATATCCCCCTAAAGTGACATCCATTTTACATAAATTGTAAAATTCTTCAAGGCCCCATGTAGCAGTTCAAATCATTTGCTACAAAATGATGTTACATTTTTTTTTCACTTACCAGTACACGCCACGTATATTGGTAGGCAGTTGAGATAAGGAAAATGAAAAACTTATGATACAGGGAATGTTTTAAGATTCTATTTCCTTATCTTAACCGTTTATCAATACAAGTGACGTGTGTTGATGAGTGGAGAAAAAGATGTAACATCATTTTATAATAGAGGATACGAACTGCCCATGTAGGGAGTCCTTGGGAGTTGGGAGTAATTAACACAAATTTTAATTTTACGCTTATATCCCCCAAAAGTGGCATCCATTTTACATAATATGCTCTCAACAATAATTAATAACTTAATTCTATCTCTGCCCAACCACTTCCTCAGAAAAATAAAGGCAAGCACACCATCTCATGAAAACCCATTTGCATTGTTAATCAAGTGAAAATCGTTGGGCTCTTGTATTTTCGATCTCCAACGGTTGAGATTTTTGTTTGGCTACGAAACCAATACGGACTTCGTCAATATTTTTGCTTTGATTTTTCTTTTTTTGTTATCTCTCAAAATTGGAATCATACCACACCATCAAGAATTCAGCAATAATGGATCTCGAGTTTCTGAATCTTCTATCCAATGCAAGAGTGTTCTAAAATTTTAAATCAGGTATCCCAGATTGCTCCAATCATTAACGACCTATATTGGACTCTGTTTAATATTTAATCGACACACAAATCGTGCAATGTGTTACGAACAACGTAATGAATTAAAAATTTTCAGAGTGAAAACTTTAAATGCTACTAAAGATTGCTCATGAACTGAGGGTTTCAAATGGTCGAAGGTTGGCGACAGGGGTTTGTAAACATGACATCTAATTTTACCATGTTATACTCAACCAACTTAAAATAAAAATCAGGGAGGCATAATAGACAATTTATAATAAAGTCTAATAAAATATATGTTGAATTCGAATGAGGAGGCAGTTTGCACTATATTAAGAAGCATAACATCAGTTTATTGGCCAGGTTGCCATACCATTTTCTTTGTTTGACCTTCATTTATAATTTTGGTTCAACTGCGAGTTATTTTAGTGGGCTCCACTGAGTGTAGTACAGTTTTGATTTGAATTGTGGTCTGAATACCCAAATCAAGTATTCCCGAACAACTGTAACCTCACTGCCACAATGACATAAAATTCAACAAAGTGTGAAAATCCGAAAAATATTAACAGAAATAGGCACGAGGTGAAGAAAATTAATCTAACAACCATTCCCTTTTAAAGTAAACGGCTCCTACGGGGCTTGCTTGCCCATTTATTTTTGACAGGAGTTATTTTGTTCTTTTTCATTATCACAGGGGGAAACTGCATTTAACCCATCACAATAATATATTTGATTCTAGTTCTCAAGAGTTTTGGCAGCGTCATTTACCCTCTTTCTTTCTTTTTTTCTCTTTCTTTCACGAGGAAGGAATACGCATTTTGAACGTGATCATTAACGTATGTCTTATTTTATTTTTTTTCGGAAATATTCATTATGGTACAACATAAATGTATTGAGAATATTTTAGTTTTTCAAAGAAATAGTATAAATAAATAAAAACTAAGGAAATTGATATCTATATTATATTATTATTAGATATATCACACTAATAGTTTTTAAAGTTATTTTGATTCTTTATAAGTTTTTCTCGATAGGAGCTTTTTTATGAGTAAGTTACCAATATTAAAATATTGAAGGCTTAGAATATTATAATTGAAAGTTTTTACAAGATCAAATATATATCTTGATTTTTTTTTAGAAAAAAAATTATCGATGTTTGATAGTAGCTTTTATTTTCTTTTAATATTTGCAAAAAAGATATGTGCATATGATGTGCCAGATTCCACCTCGACTCGAGACGACACGTTAGCAAAGGCAAACACTATAGGAAAAATGACAATTTCCGACGGAATTTTTGCCAGAAAAATTTAATTCCGGCGGAATTTCAGTAGAATCGTGCCTACTGGAAAAAAAGGCCCCAGAAAGGCATTTTCCGCCGGTTTTCCGCCAGACCGCCGCTGATCTAGTTACACAGCCCACTACCAGTCGGACCGCCACCTGACTCGCTTGCCGCTGCCCAGCCGCTTCTGGAATAATATCTCCCAAAATGTGCAAATCTTTGTAGTTGAGGCGATTCGAACTCATAACCCCAAGGTTTTATAACCAACCCTTCACCACCAAGCTATTGCAAAAACTTAGGTTGTATTTTGTTTTGTTTTACACTTATCATATAGCTATTTGATTATTCTTATTTTAATTTATTGAATAATTTTAATTAGTTATTTGTAATTTGGAGATATTTATTTTTTGTAATTTATTCTTAATTTTTGAAGTTAATTCTTGGTTGTAATTTTTTTTTGTAATTTAATCTTATTAATATTTGTCTGATGCTTATAAATAGTTTTGTCAGGTAATAATATTGATACTGTATAAACTTATGTATTATATATACTATATAAACATATATATATACACTATACAAACATATGTATTCCAATAAATATATTATAACTAATTAAAAGATAGTATAAATAATAATAATTAAATATATATACTATATAGACATATGTATACCTATAAGTATATTATACATAATTAAAAGATAATATAAATAATAATAGTTAATAGATAGTATTGATAATACATAAACATGTATATTTATATACTATATAAACATATATATATAATATAAACATATGTAATCTATAAATATATTATACATAATTAAAATATAATAGAAATAACAATAGTTAAAAGATAGTATTGATACTATATAAGCATATATATTATATAAACATATGTATTTCAATAAATATATTATAAATAATTAAAAGATAGTACAAGTAACAATAGTCAAAAGATATATAGTATTGATACTATATAAACATATGTATTATATGTACTATATATATATAGATATACTATATAAACTTATGTATTTATATAGTATAAATAATAATAGTTAAAAGATAGTATTGATACTATATAAACATATATATTATAGATACCATATAAACATATATATACTATATAAATATATTATAAATAATTAAAAGATAGTATAAGTAACAATAGTTAAAAGACAAAATTGATACTATATAAACATATGTATACCTATAAATATATTATATATAATCAAAAGATAATAGAAATAATAATAGTTAAAAGATAGTATTGATACTATATAAGCATATATATTATATAAACATACGTATTCCAATAAATATATTATAAACAATTAAAACATCGTATAAGTAACAATACTTAAAAGATATATAGTATTGATACTATATAAACATATGTATTATATATACTCTATATATATATATTATATAAACATATGTATACCTATAAATATATTATACAAAATTAAAAGACAGTATAAATAATAATACTTAAAAGATAGTATTGATACTATATAAATATATATATTCTATATATTGTATGAACATATACTATATAAACATATGTATATATTCTTTTAATTTGTTAAAAGAAAAAATATTGAATGAAGAATCACAATTTTTAAGGAAACAAAATAGTAGAAGTAATATTAATATCATTTATATTGAAGTTATATATATTTCCCCAAAAAGTTTTTTTTTTAAAAAAATTTGCAGTTAGTTGGATTTGAATTTAGAACTTCTTGGATGGATATATCATGCTTTGCCACTAAACTATTTCCCAATTTTCCAATTATGTTTTTATTTTTAGTTTTATACATACACTATTATTATTTAAAAAAAAATTGCTCCAGCGGAATATTCTGCCGAAGATCCCCCGGTATATTCCGAGGGAAATTTTCCGCCGGAGTTCCGCCGGAATATTCCACTTATAAGTCATCTTTTATTTACATTCACACAAGATACATGTGGATAATTTCTAACTCCATTAAATACATATTTCAATTATTTACTTGCACCTTGCTACAATATTTTTTGATAAATGGTAACATAATACTCAATAAGCTTAGTTGTGTTTTGTAATTTTTTTAATTTTATATTATCTACAAACTTTGTAATTCTTCTTTTTCATGAATTATTCCACTAATTACAACGAGAAAGACACAATAAATTGGTCTAACATATTTAAAGGTGGAAATTATTTTACAATTGATAGTCAAGAGTGTTATAAAATAATAATTTATTTAATAAATTGAATATATACTGAACAGATGGAAGAGGATCACCAACTCTTATTTATTTATTTCTTTTTTTGTATAACTAAAATTTAATACTATATAATCCAATTAAAAGTCCAACTCTTTATTCAAAATTATGATATTGATTTCATCTAGTGTTCAATTTGAAGTTTAACTCTTAATTTCTAAACTTCCAAAAGACTGTGAATAAATTTTATTTACTTTTACTTATATGAGGTTATTTTAGTCTTCACAAAAAAAGAAAAAAAATGTAAAATACTTATCAGTTATTTGCACTTTTATAATAAATATAATAGAATAGAATAGATATTTTGCAATGAGCTCATGATTCTATAGAGAATGACTAAAAAGAAGAAGAAGAGGAAGAAGGAGAAGAAGAGGGGGAGGAGCAGCGATGTCGGTGGTGGTGTATAATTTTAGAATATAAAAAAAAAATGCGAGAGAAAATTTTGTAATTATTTATAGAAAAAAAAAAGGAATATAATAAGGGTAAAATTATTAGCATTTTTTTTCCAAAAAATAAGGCCAAATCGTACTAAATGCGCTTGTATTCCAAGAGTGATCAGGAGAATCTGTTAAACTTGTTTAAAAAATCATAGGATTTTCTCTACAAATTTTTTTTTTTAAAAAAAAAAGGAAAGTGTCTTGATTATCTCGTATGTAAAATATATAAGTTTTTATCGCAAAGAGATGAATCAGAATAAGGAAATGCCACATATGGTCCCGAAAATAATTTCGAGATGAGGTGTTTAATTTTCTGCAGAAGGAATAGTACTCACGAGCTTCAGCAAGTGAACACTGAAAAACTGCCCATCGCTGTGAAATTCTTAAGTGCTGCTTCAAGAATTCATTTGTTAATTAATTTATTTCTCCAAAAGTTTCAATGTTATCATGCTCTTCTTTTAATATTTTAACGGCTAGTCGAAATTATCCAACTTAATTCCTATCAAAACAAAAAAAGAAATTAAATTTCTAGGAACTAGAAATCCACACACACGGTCTCCGCGAGCATAAAACAATGAATATATGACATTATTGTACACACATCATTTTTATGATATCAATAATTGATATCACTTAAAACTTAACATTTTCATATTTTCTCATAAGATCGTCATCATCACTCATATTATAATTATGTTTTCGATTTAGAAATACCTCTAACAATTCATTTTCATAATATATATATATATATACACATACTTTTACAAAAAATAAAATATAAAAAAAATGAATAGATTTGTGTTACATTGACCTTGACCTAGTTGGTTGGCCTCCACTTCGTAACTTTTTTTATCGGTAAGTGAAAATGGATTTAGTTTGCAAAATTAATTAAAATTTAACCAACTTCTTTTGTATTAGTGCAATAATTAAAGAGGCAAAATTGGTACAGACAAAGATGGTATCATAACTACCTATAGAAATTTTCAATTTTATTTCCAATTTGTATTTCTATATTTAATTGCAAAAAAAAAATGAGGGGTAAAATTTATAAAAATACCAAAATAATCGCCATTTTAGACACAAAAATAATTTTTTTTAAAAAAAATAATAGGAGACACTTACATCATGTGATTAATCTATCACTTACATCATTGCTCTCTCCAGTCTCGTGAACATTTATGGAAAAGGAGCCACCCTCTGCATCAACTGCTAATTGGTATTCCCTGACTTGATCTTGAACAAAGTCTCGAACTACCACTTCAGGATTTACTCTACATTTCTGGAGGAATTGACCAGCATCAACAGCATCTGCCTCTACAAAGCCATGGCTTGGATTGTATTGGATATTTAGAGGCTCAGCTGTCGCTCCTTCCTTAAACCACTTGTAGGTTCCAAAACCGTGTGCTATGGACGTTGCAGGCTCCTTCTTCATCAACTTTTGCATCTCAACATTTTGCAGGTCCAGATAACGGGCAAATTGGACGTAGGCAGACAAACCAAGTGAACTTTCAAATGCAGCACTAACGACAGCCATCTTCCCATGCTGCTGAGCCCACCGTGCAACTAATGCTGCATTTTCGAAACCTCCAATAACACTTGGTTTGATAACCTGAGATTACCATCGTTAAAAAGGAAAGAAATCAGTGACAAGATTTTAATGGAATTTCCAAGAATCACGATGTTAAAACATCCAGTGAGTATTAATGACTTATTCTTGATTTTGGTAATTTATGTAAATCATCTCCTACTCTATTTTGAAAACTTTTCTTGATGCATCGTAATAAAAGGATATGATGTGTAGAGAAGGTAGAATTGATATATTAGCATACATTTTCCCTACTAAAGAATTAAATGGAACGGTGGGTTTTCGTTGTAGATTTAGAATTAAGAAAATTAGAGAGTAGTTTCACCGAAAAGAACGACACGTTTTGTGAAAAGGGTTTCCAGATGTTCAACTAGTTGAAACTGAATATTATCAACAAACTTACAAGGGCAGCTACTCCTGGGTGGCTGCATTTCTGAAGGACCTGAAGAGGGTTCTCTCTGATTTGGTTGACAGTTTCATCCAACGCTACTGGTAAGCCAGTTTCTTCACAGAATTTCACTATATTGTCTTCATTATCTACAGGCTCCTAAAATCCCATAACATGGGAAAGAAAAATTGTTACAGAAAATATTAGAAACAGAACATTTCCTTGGTCGAAGGCATTGATAGTTGTTCAGAATAGAAATGCTTCGTCTCATACCTCAATATACTGCAGGGAGCAATCTTTGATGGAGCGAGCAAATTTAACGGCTTCATCATACGTCCATTTCCTATTTGCATCTGCACGAAGTACGATATTGTCCCCCACTTTCCTTCTCACCTCTTGTATTACAGCTATATCTTCATCAGGATCAGCCCAACGTGCTACCTGTAACAGAAAATGTTAGTTTCACATATGTCCCAGGACATATACACAGCGGAATATCAAAAATTTTATATAAAACATATAACATATTATATGCTAATCATGTTGTCCCGTGACTATCGTGATGCAAATCTATTATGCAAATTATATAACCAAATCGTTTAAACGAGTTTAGTAATTTAATTACCTTTTAACACTCCTTTTGTCGTAGGGAATAGAGCGTATTCAAATACGCGGTTTACGTTCCCAAATTATCACGAACAGTTCGCACTTTCGTAGGAATCCAATTGTCTTCCCTCCAAGCGTATCCACACATTAACCGCACAACGGATTTAAATTCTATGCAAGACTTGGATTTAAACCACAAAGTTTATAAATTTTATACTAACTCTTTAATATATTGGACTATGAAATGGGTGGATGTATCGTAAGCTAACTTTAATCTATTGTTTATCAATTAAACAATAAACTAAAGTTATTAACCAAACCAAGAAAATAGATGATGATTGGTTGGAGATGAGAAGAAAACAAAACCACAAAGAAGTATTCCTTGTTTTCCTTTTTGATTGGTGTTTCACGTGGGGTTTGGCCTTGGCTTTTATAGCCAATAGTGGCCGGCCAATTTGAGTTCAATTTGGACTCAAATTCTCTTTCTTCATCCTTTTGTATTTCTATTTCCTTGATATCTTTAATTTTTAGAATTTATCTATTAACTATAAGATTTATCTCATAGTCTTATAGTCAAATTAAAATTCTAAAATTAAATTGAAATATTAAATTAATTCATAATTAATTCAATTCTAATTTCAATTTAATCACCAAATTAAAATCATATTTCAATTTGATCCTTAATTGAAATCTTATTTCAATTTAGTTCTTAAATTAAAATCTAATTTTAATTCAGTCCTAAATCGAAAACTTAATTCAAATAATAAATCAATTGAAATCTAATTTCAAATCAATTTCATTAATTGATTCTTAATCAATTAATTTCCAAATCAATTTCCCAAATTGATTTTTATCCACCAATTTAATGAGATAGGTCAATTGAATTAGCCCTCAATTCAATTGATCTCATTAATCAATTCAATTTGATTAATCACTATTAATCAATTCATATACGCAGGTGCTTGGTCAACTATTGTATGTGACCCCTTAGGTTCACCAATCGATTAGCGACGGGCTTGCAATCAAAGCAATATTTTAGATAATAAAATTATCTATGATTAATTAAACTCCTCTAATCAATCACCATTTTATTAGAACCTTTTCTAATTAATAGTCCCCATCCATCGTGGTCGATGTCTTGCAAAAAGCCCACGAATACCTAGCCAATAGGTGAAATATTTGCGCGAACCTTTCTACTTATGACTTACCATGCAAATACGGTCCCTTCGTTGTCTAATTTTTCAATTGAGGTTTGGGATATGGAATTTGGGAAATCCTATTAACCTCAATTCTCATAATTCTATTTAAGTAGTCCATTTAACAATTGACTTAGAAAACTCATTTTCTAATCATTGTCCTCCACCTTGCGCAAGGATTTAAGTGGACTAATTACAATAGAATATTTGAAAAACTCACTCGCTCAATTAGGCGAGCAACGAATCCTTTATTGACTTTCACTAGTCTCCATATATGGGAGACCTATACCCAACATAGGAGTACTAGAACTCGTTATGGAGTCGACACCTATATCAAAGTATAAATGCTCATATACAAGATTTCTATGAAATCTCAAGTCTAAGGACTAGTTAAAGCACGTCATAAGCTTGGAAACTTTCCTAATTCTTTTATTCCCATTTAGGAGTTTCCATGTGGGATACTCAGTGAACTCATTCCCTAATGAGCACCCATTTATGCATACGAGTGTCACTACACTCGGTGTCCATGAAACAAGACACCCTCTCATTTGAGATACGTCATAAATGCAAGTTTTTAGTGAGTCATGTCGATAACCCAGTCTCTATTAGACTCAACGACTTGGAGTAATTTTGATCACGCCTTATAGACTTGTTTCAAGACTTCCATCTCTATGCGAAGCCAAGTCCATAGTTTAAATGTGATTATGGAGATTCAACCACATACATTAATATAAATAATATAACTAATGCTATGTGATGAAGATGGCCATAAAGTGTGAAACTTCTAATTTATTATTTAATTAAATAGACTGTTTGATACAAAAAATAATTAACAAGCTAAAATATATTGGCTTGCTGGGCACTACTCTAACAAAAAAAAATTCCAGCTAATGTTTCCTCTATTATCAACAACATATTGGAAACAAAATGTTTCAAAACGTGTAAATTGGGGACGGATTTACTTTTATTTTTATGGCGGTAAACCCCTCAGCAACAAGTGTGGATGCAATGAAAGCTGTCTCCATGGGACTCCCATAAGAGTCAATAAGAGCACAAACCTTGACGGGGGTGACCACTTAGACAATTCTTCTTTTGCTGGATGAATTATATTCAATAAGCTGCTACATGGCCTTTGCATGACCTATATTACGATTTTCCTGTTTGAAAGAATTATAGTGTGGATTCGCAGTCAAGTTTCTCAATCACAACTTCACTTTTGTTTTCTCTAGAGAGGAGCACCTACACTGAGACGCAGCATCTAATGAATGGTGGTATATATCGTGGATACCTCAGTTTTGAATAGCTAAAAGAAGTCTGGCATTTGGAAGAGTTACTTTTTGGCAAGGATATTGGTCATGAGTGTGCTTGTTGGGACATGCTTGAGCCAAGGGAAATCGATATTCCAGCTTTGTTTCTTGTCTTTGTTGTGCTTCTCCTGGTTAGTTATTTCATACTAGGAAAATGGAGCGAGACTGCAAAAAAGAAAGAGAGGTTAAGGTATGATAGCTAAAGGAGCAGCTGAGGAAGCTTTGCAAGTCCATGATATGGCCGTTGGCTATGTTATGCCTGTGGTGCATTTGCCCAACACGGGGATTCATCAGTGTGCAAGATGCTTTAGCCAAGCTACGACTCGTTGCTCGCAGTGCAAGTCTGTTTGGTATTGGTATGCCAATTTCTTTGACTTTTCTTATGATAATAGCTTTACTTGTTGAAATTGAAGCTGCAGAGCTTGGATATATGAGATTGTTCTAAAAAACTGCATTTTTACATAACAAGTTGGGTCCTTCGCTCAGAAGAAAGCCTGACCCATTTGGGCGATATTTTCATTATTAAAATGCTATTGGGAAAACCTCTTTTCTTCGTTTGATCTTCAACATAATGAGACATTGTAGACAGGACGAGGAAACCTTCTTTGAGATGTTTAAATCTTACATCAACTGTCAGATAGATAATTGCAACCTCATTATTAACTTACAACATTTATGTAGTTCTGGAAGGTGTCAAATTGTTCATTGGAGGCAAGCTCACAAGCTTGAGCGCCAGCAATGGGCAAAAGACTGCCAAAGGTCATCTCTTAAACCTGTCTCAAGTGAAGGATCTCGTGGAAGAGTTTCTTCTGCTGAAACTAGGGAAAATGTCCGGAAGCCAATTGATACTGCTTTTTCAGAGGATGCAATTTCTCCTTCTTCAACCACACCAATCTCTGCAACTAGTAAACCTGGCAAATCTGTCATTAATCGAAGATCTGAAGAGATGGGCACAGTGCTTAAGTGCAACAGAGACACATCTAGAACAGCAGATGGCACTGTTTCAAATTCCTCTGAGGAAGCCTCTGGGGTTGGTTTTACTCGCCTCACTTCTTCTCAGTCATCAGAAGATGCTTATGTGAGAAATATTACTTTGTCCTGTTGTAATACCTGTTTATCTAGGAAGCACGGACACGGCAAAAAAATGCTTCGGTGCAGTGTCGGACACGTGTCGGACACGGACACGGCTCCGACACGGCCCCGACACGTGTCCGACACGGCAAAAATCGTGTCCGAAAAAAAAAAAAAAAAAAATAATTCCGACACGGTGTCGGACACGGCTGGGGCATTTTTGATATATTACAAAGTGCAAATGAGGTCTTTTTTAAAATTTTTAAAAAATTAGTCAAAAAACTGAAAATAACAAATAATTTTTTTAATTGTATTTTATAATTTGTGTTAACTCTTTTACTTGCTTATATTTAGATATTTGAATGATGATGAATTTTTTTTATTTTAATCATATATTTGATTTTAAAAGATACTTGTTATAAAGATGAATATTACTATTTTTCTATCAGATATTTTAATTTAATAAATTATAAATATATAACATCATATAATATATTTTTTAGTAGCCGTGTCAGAGCCGTGTCGTGTCCTAAAATTTTGAAATTTTCCATGTCGCCGTGTCCGTGTCGTGTCGTGTCCGTGTCCCCGTGTCCGTGTCCGTGCATCGTAGCTGTTTATATATCCCTCTATATATTCCACCATGTATAGATGGATATTAGCACAAAAAATAAATAGAAGCTTGTTGTTCTTAAAATTATTCTGATTGTTTGGTGCAGCTGAAGGAATGTGCTTTTGCCATCTCAGAAGATCATGCTGATGTTCCTGGTGTATCGAAGAACGGAGATGGTGATCTAAGAGGTACCTTGCATGAAAGTGGCGCTGTTGAAAGAGAAAGTTTAAGTGCATTTGATAGCGGAAGTGACTATGGATTTTAATTTCATCAACTACAGCAATCAGTGGCACAAATGCATATGAAACTGAATTGGACTTAACAAAAGGGGAATACTTGTCTCAGAAAAGAATCCCCTGCAGTGATGAAACAAAAGGCTTGAATTGCTCTTCTGAAAGGACTTCATTGAAAAGAAGTAACAAACCAAGAACTGTTTCACATAGTCATGGAGTTGAATCATGTAAATCGCCAAAATCAAGGGTGAAAGTGTCTAAGGAACCACCATCTTCAGAAACAAAAATGAAATTCAAACTGCAAATGAGTCAAGTAGGTTCATTTACAGTTATTGCTGATCACAGACTCCATTTGCTTTTCCCTTTACCAATCAATTTTGATGCAGGAGCTGTTGCAATGAAGGAAAACAACCCTTTACAGGAAAGTAACAGGGTCGTAAACCTGGGAATCATGAGGATGATGGGTATGAAAAAGTCGGTGAAAACTGACCATCAGCAACACTCGGAGGAGAGTACCAATAGGCGGAGAAAAGTGAAGGTGAGTTTCAAGAAATAAATTGTATCTCAATTATTGATGCACTCAGGTGGATCAGTAACATGTTATAACATTAATGAAAAGGATCGACTCTATTTTGTCCAACCTGCTGAGTTAATCTTGCTGCCTGATTGAAGGATTCTTTGATTCATTTGGACCTTGATCGGCTAACTCATATTGAATTTCTTTAATTGCCAGATGATTTTCCCCTATGAAGAATTTGTGAAGTATTTTCAGTCTGAAGTTTTCAACGTGATGCCTAGAGGACTTGTGAATTGTGGGAATATGTAAAGCTGTATTTAGTTTTAACCCATATCCTGATATATTCATCTTACAGGATAACCATTTCAAAAGTCTGAAACATTTGATTTGCAAACTGATACAAGGTGTTGCGTCCTTGTTTATTCTTCAACAGTTGCTATGCCAATTCTGTATTACAGTGTCTGAAGTGTACAAGCTTCTGATCGTTTATCTTCTTCGTCAATCGCATTCTAGAGCTGGTACTTTCTTTTCCTTGAAAGTGATTTCATTCAGTTGCTACACAACAAATTCATTGGTGTTTTATATACACGACAGGATGCCCCAAAGATTGGTGCCTCATGTGTGAACTTGAACATCTGGTAATGGTGCTGAGAGAAAGTGGGGGTCCTCTGTCTCCCATGAATATTCTCCTGTATATTAGAAGTCTTAATTCCCAGATTGGTGATGGAAGTCAGGAAGATGCTCACCAGTTTTTAAGGTATTTCAGTACTTAATAGAAATTTCTCATTCTTCCTCAACATTTTACCCTGTTTCTCTCCGTGTCTTTTAATTCTTTGAGAGTAATCTTCATTCATCTCCTATATTGCTGTCTCTACTATTTATACTTTTCAGTCAATAAAATTCCCCTATGAAAGTAAATCTTATTTGATGGCTGATTACCAAATTTTACGGTATTTGAAAACTTCTGCATTCTACCGGGTATAGTTATCATAGTAAACTTCATCTAGTGCTTTTGCATACTCAGATTTCTTGTGGCCTCAATGCAATAAATATGCTTAGAAGGCTTCGGTGGAGAAAATGTCGTTGATCCCAAACTGCAGGATACGACGTTTATACAACATACATTTGGGGGACCTCTTAGATCAAAGGTGTTTTATCTCCCGTATATGTGAAAGATCTGCAAGGAAATTGGTACAGGGTGGATGACACTGAGGTAAAACTCTGCCTATAGACTCAATACAGTGTATTCACTACAAACGATTAATAGCCATGTAACACAGTTACATTTCTCGGTATCTAGCAAGTATTCTCAAGTCCCATTTGTGTCCTTTTTTTTCAGGTTCACCCAGTAGAATTGAGCCAGGTAATGTCCGAAGGAGCATATATTCTCTTCTACATGAGGTAAGCTTCAGAAACTGTGTAGAGGATGTTCGAGATCACGATAATAATGCTCTTTTCTCTCTTATGCTGTTTTCTCTGTATTTCTCCGACCAGATCGTGTCCACGCCCCAGTAGAGGTAAAGCCAACCGCATCGAACTCCTGGCATAAGATGATAGCTTTGCACTCTAATTAAGGATGCATTCCGTTTAGTCATATATACATATATATATATATATATATATTCAGTTCTCTCTAGATTGAGTTATATTACTAATTCATTATAAATATTTGAAATTTGTAATAAAATCTCTCCATCATAAATTTTTGCTAGTGAATGAGTATTTTCTTGTTGTGTTAGTTAATTAGTCGGTCAATGGAACTAGGAGAATGTTGATTATTATTACTATTATTATTATTAGTATGTAGCTGAGGATGAATTATAAATTTTTTCAGACGTGTTTAGATGTAATAATACTCGTTTCTAGACTGTGAAATCAAGTTAAGAAGCGCACTGTGGGGAAGTTAGCGTGATGACGTTTTCATTCGAATGGTTTCCACTTGGTGACGTATTACGGTTCCTAATCTCGGCGGCACATTTTGATGACGTATACATCTCGAACTTTTATTAGAGCTTCATCTTTATTTTTTATGTTGAAAAGTTTATTAAATTATTCATTCATTTTTAGAACACTATTTTTATTAATTTTAATGACATAATTTTATCTTTATTGTTATTCATTTTAATATTTTGATTATAAAAAATACACAAGATTACAATTTTAATGTATACTTTTTTATTTTATCTTTTTTTTTTGTCTCACTTAATACAAAATATATATTACTAACAAAATTTTTTAAATCATATATGAAACTTCTATGATATATACAAAACTAAGAAATAAAAGAAAATAAGTTAATTATACAAAAAAAGTTGGGTAATAAAGAAAGAAAAAAATATTATATAATCCTACTAATATTCAAATATACAAAATATTAGGTAAAAAGAAACAAATTGTATATCTACACTAATTCTATTTCTTCTCAACATTATCAAACTTCAAACAAACAAAAAGTCTTGCAAAATAATAATAATAATAATAATAATAATAGTAAAGAAAAAGAAAGATTAGACAAAAAGCAAAGAAAGATTGCAAAATAGTTTTATTATTATTATTATTAAAATATTTTATTTATTTATTTATTTTACCATATCTGCACATTGTAAAGGTTTGAGGCTTGAAGATTAGAGTCCAAACGACTTGCAACTCCTCCATGCTCATGAACCTGTCACCTCATACTAATAGACAACTCCTTGGAAACAAGTCTCTTGTAAAATATTAGCGGCTCCAAAACATTGCATGTGCCGTTAAAGGTAAGCCAATACTCTCCGGACTATTAAAATATTTTAAAATCTAGATGTTTATTGAGACCGAGTCCAAAAGAGCACTGAACGATTGTCTAAAGTCACGTGATAATTTAATTTTCAGTCTTAAAATGGGACAGATTTTTTGACTTAACATTTGTAGTTGTTATGATGTAATGCAGTATGCAACCCTTTAGGCCCCCTCGATGCTGTAAAGAGACATGTTTCCAAGGAGGTGTATGAGGTGACAGGTTCAGCAGCCACAGTCTCGTGTGGGAGGCATTGGAAGTCGTTTGGGACGCTAATCTTCAGCCCTCAAAACTTGACAATGTGCTGATTTAAAATTTTTTGTTAGTAATATATATTTATATTAAGTAGAATAAAGAAGAAAAATAAAACAAAAAATTAAAAAGTTTATATTAAAAATTTGATCTCGTGTATTTCTTTATAACCAAAATGTTAAAATAATTAACAATAAAGACAAGATTATGATATTGAAATTAATAAGAGTAGTGTTCTAAAGATGAATGAACAATTTAATCAATTTTTTAATATAAAAAAAATAAAAATGAAATATCAATAACAACTCTATAAAATGAACACACACACACACACACACACAAAATAAAATTAGTAGTGTGTGTGCGCTCAAACTTCAACTGTAGGTATCGTGACGGGGTGCATGGTAATTCAGCAACATGAAAATATTCTTCCTTATCTTTAATTGGAAGAAGAAAATTTTAATTCCGTATTGGCCAGTACATGGTTAGTATTTAGGACGACGAACGTATTATGTATTCGTCTCGATGTGGTCCCAGCACGGCAACACGGTTTGCCTTACAAGTTACACTACTGGATTTTGATCACTACTAAAATTTTACATAGTTTTAGTTCGTGAATTATATTTGCTTTACCAAAAAAAAAAAATGGTAGATAAATAGAACAAAGTTTTATAAAATGAATATTATCCCAGAAAATTTTGCAGTGCTTATATAATTTCATACTCTAAATTTATTTAATTTCACAATAACGTCCTAATTTGAGTTTGGCTTATTTAAATATAGTTCTATTATAATTTGTTCATCAAAATACTTTTTTAACTAATATAGGAAAAATGTTAAGTTTGTCTCTTAAAGCAGCGTTTTTTTTGGATTTTGGTCCATGAATTACAAATTTCTCATAAGTTGTCAATTTTCTCAATTTATGTTATTTCCGTCAAATTTTTAACAGCCTTAACACGTGAGTCACGCATAGCCATGATAGTGGTAGCAAAATTTATAGATTAATTTTATTTTAATTCCATATCACTTGATGTCTTTAATAAAAAAAAAAAAAAAAAAAAAAAAAAACTCATCCAACATATGCTCCTCTCTCTCCCCTACTCTCTGCTCTTTTAGGTCCCCTTTTTTCTTTCTCCATCTCCATCTCCATCTCCTTCTCTCTCCTCGTTTAGGTCTCACTTTCTCTCTCTCTCTCTCCCTCTCTCTCCGCTCTTTGAGGTCTCTCTCTCTCTCTCTCTCTCCCCCCCCCCCCCCTCTTTAGGTCTCTCTCTCTCTCTCTTTCTCGCCATCTCCTTCTGGCTCTCCTTTTTTAGGTCTCTCTCTTGTCTCTCCCTAGCCTCCATCTCTTCTCTCCCCTTTTTTCGCCCCCCCCCCACCCCACCCCACCCCCCTCACACTCTCCACGCACTAAAAGAAAAAATAAATGACAAAATAAAAATTATCATGAATATTCGTATTAAGGGACAATACTTTATATATTAAGTGATAATAATTTTTATTTGGTTATAATATTACTTAATTGTGACAACAATTAATATTTTGATTGTCACTATTGACAATTAATGATACTTCTATAGTGACAACTTAATAACAAAAGAATTATCACTGTGATTTTATGATAAGATTTTTTCGCCGTCAAATTTTCACGATAGGTCTATTACGAATTATTGTTGATGACAATTTATACATTATCTTGTTGTTAATTGACATTATTTTGTAACAAGATAATTTTTTTGTCACTAAATTATATAATTAGCGATCATTAATTATCACTTATCATATTATTATATCATTTCTTATCATTTTGTAGTATGAAAAGAAATGATGGTCCCGAGTATGATACAATTAAAATTTTCTTTGCATACTACAACCTATCTTATTTCATGCTCTGTTTATTGTAGTTGTGAAGTTAAATAAAACTACAATTAAAATTTATAGCATGAAATGATATAAATAGTATGAAAAGAACTTGTTACAATGTACGTACAGCTAGAGACTCCAGACATATTTGGGGATATGTGTAAAAACTTTTATTTTTAGTAAAGTTGAAGTTATAGAAAAAGTTAAGTAGTAAAAGTAAGTAAGGTTGAAAAAAGAAATGAAAATTCGAAAGAAAATTTATTGAAGTGTTTGAAAAAAAAAAAAAGATTGGAAAGTGCTTCAATATAATACATTCAAATTATAAATAACTATAAAAATACTATAAAAAAATAATTTATAATTATTTCCAACTTTTAACTTTTTTTGCTGAAAAAAAAAATTGAAATTAATCGACCAAATGCTATTTTACTACTTAAAAATAATAAAAAGTACACAAGTACTTTTTTCAAATTATTACAAACGACCCCTCTATAGAGTGGCTCCACATCTTGACGGGACTTTTAATATTTTTTAAAATTACTTTGCTTGTCGCAAGTTTTGCTTTGATTTATTAATCAATTCTTGAAAGCAACAATTTGTTTTTTCACACCAAAATGTAATTTATTTTTCTCTGAAAATTATTAAAAAGTCGAGTCCTTTCAATTAGCTAATTATCTCAATAGAAAGATATATTCATATTATCCAACTATCATGCTATTATAAATAGGCTTTTTTTTACCATTATAATTTGTTAATACTAACAAAAATATGTGCATTGCACATAAACAATATAAATCATGATCTATAATGGAAATAAGACAAAAGTAACATGAGTTTCATATTTTTAAAAATTAATCTTCATTCCATTTCTTCCAATAGAAACCTAGTCCTATTTCGAGTCATCCAAGTCAACCTCATGAGTTTGTAATGTCATGTCTTGGTATTACGAATACGATCCTTTATTTTAAAATAATATTATATTTTTATTTTATAATTTATATTCATGTTGAATATAAAATTATTTTTTGGTTTGAAAATTTTACACTTATGTATATTCATGTATTAAAACAAAAAATGATACACGATTTATAATGTATGATCTCTTGTGCTCGGTATTCTTGTGCCACAATCCCAAATTTAATTACGTGTGTAGAATTTCACTGGCCCAAGTATGGCCCTACAATCTAGGGTCGGGTTAAATAGACCTAAATGGGGTCTAAAGTGGGGTCAGAACAATAATATATCAACTAAATTTGAGCTACAAATATTCATTGGCATATTTGTATGTTCTGCATGCATTACCAAACTAATCTCAATGGATCCTGCCAGACACCTCACTAAGCTATTGTCAATACTCTCTTATATCCTGAAAAAACTCACCTCCCACTTTAAACCCTCATCCTCGTCATCGCCCTCGCCTTCATCCAACCACCAAGTCGTGAACGTTCAAGTTCCCGATCCCGTTCCAGATCCACCAGGCGTGCAGCTGGAATTGGACCCTATTCTACAGATGCTGCAGGAGCAGGAATTAGGGAAGCTTGTTCTCAACCTCGCCGTCACCGTCGGTGCAGCCCTGTTGCTCTCCGACAAGTTCCCCAAGTTTCTTGTGGCTCATTTCATCTCAGTTGGTCTCGTGATGGGGTTCATGGCTATCTGGAATGGGATTATCCTAAGGAGGACATGTCCACGCCTGGCGAATGTTCTCGAGCTATTCGGGGTTATCGTGGTATTGCTTTTACTCTGTGGACTCGTCGGTTCTTCTCTCCCCAAACATTTTTTCTGGATTTTGTGGCTTTTCGGTGCTTTCTCTCTCCTCCCTTTGATGCTCTCACTCATATCGTACATCAAACAGATGCATGGACAACGGCCTTAATACATACAGGCTTGATTTGTTTTCGTACACTGGATTCAGTCCATTAAATTTGTAAATTGGCATTGGGTTGTATTGCAGTAGTTAGACTCCCAACGTGTTTTGTCAACTTGTATGGATAGATGGTATGTAATTTGGACCGATAATATAGTTTGTTTGTGGATATCGGGTAGTCTATACTTGAAAATACTCTCCTACCCTTTACTTTAATAAGAGGGATAATTAAAATAATTGGATATTATTAAAAGGGCAAGCTTAGTAAATTTGACTAGAATAACAAGGACAATTAAGTAATTGCACCACTACCGTTCTCAATCCACTGGATCCAACTCCCATAATAACACACTCCCTATGCGATTGAATATCACTAAACCATGTGTCCAATCCATGTGATCATGGATTGAGGCATTTTAGTACATATCAATACCATAAATCAAACATGGTTATTCATTGGATTAATATTTGTACTACAATGCATTATCTTCAATCAAATGAAACCACAATATTTTGGTTTTTGGATACGTCTGATTATCTTCAGTCACATTTTTTTTATTACATTTCATACGTACACGTGATGTGTATTGTTTAACTAAATATTTTGGTTACGTTTGGTAGGAGTTTATGCGTGGGATTATATGTATATCCACTTATAATTATGTTTGGTATGTTCTTTTATGGCCTTTATAAAGCATAAGTTCGATTTCTTATCCATCAATTTATGAGATAGTTCATCCCGCTATGAAGGTGGGATATATAATCCACTTAATTTGAATTGAGTTGATAAAACTTGTAATTTATTATATTACCTTAAATATATATAATAGGGATTTGCCATACCATTATCTTTGCTTGACTTTCGTTAATAATTTTGGTTCAACTGTGACTGATTTTAGTGTGTAGTACAATTTTGACTTGAATTGTGGTCTCAAGACTGAAATAATGTATTCCAAACAAATGTAACCTCACTGCCACAATCACATAAAATTTAACAAAGTGCACAAATCCAAAATACATACGTTTTGATCGCAAACAGATGAATAAGGAAATGCCACATATGGTCTCGAAAATAATTTCGAGATCAGGTGTTTAATTTTCTGCTGAAAGGAATAGCATTCATGAGCTTCGGCGAGTGAACACTGAAAAACTGCCCATCCCTGTGAAATTCTTGAGTGCTGCTTCAAGAATTCATTTGTTAATTAATTTATTTCTTCAAAAAGTTTCAATGTTATCCTGCTCTTCTTTTAATATTTTAATGGCTAGAGCTAGTCGAAACTATCTAACTTAATTTCTACGAATTAGAAATTCACGCACGCGGTCTCTGCAAGCATAAAGCAATTTGAGCATATGACATTATTGTACACATCATTTTTATGATATTAATGATTGATATCACTTAAAACTTAACTTTTTCATATTTTCTCGTAAGATTGTCATCATCAGTCATAATACAATTAAGCTTTCGATTTAAAAATACCTCTAACAATTCACTTTTATAATTTATATACATACTTTTACAAAATATAAAATAGTTAAAAAAAAAATGAAGAGATTTGTGTTACATTGACCTTGACCTAGTCAGTTAGCCTCGATTTTGTGACTTTTTTATAGGTAAGTGAAAATGGATTTAGCTTGCAAAATTACAATTTAACCAACTTCTTTTGTATTAGTGCAATAATTAAAGTGGCAAAATTGGTACACACAAAGATGGTATCATAACCACCTAGAGAAATTTTCAATTTTATTCTCAATTTTGTATTTCTATATTTAATTGCCAAAAATTTAACGGGTAAAATTTATAAAAATACCAAAATAACCGTCATTTTAAACACAAAAGTAGGTTTTTTTATTTTTTTAAATAATAGTATAGATTAATATGTCCAGATTATCCATATTTAACTCAGAATTCAACACAATGACGAAGAAAATAGCTCAATGTACCCAATACTCATGGTAATCAAGGCCGTCAGTCCTTTCTTTAACTTTGCATCATTTCTTTCTCAACTCGTTCTTATTACAACATCAGACAAAGATTTACAAAAAAAACGAAACCTGTAACACAGATCCACTGCTAAAATGAGTCCTATGGCTGTCAAAAGAATCAACATACTTATTAAAACCGGATCTCAAAAGCCGAACGATCCCCATTACAGATGAGATATCTGCTCGTATAAGGGAACAATCAATCAAGAATTATTTCTGTCGTGTGTGTGTGTATATATATATATGGCCGAAGACTTGAAGATGAACACGAGATGATCTAAAGTTATTCTTTTAAAGCAAATTATGTCGTTCATATCCCCCTCTTTATAAACTGTCTTAGAGCAGTGATAACGGCAAGAGGATTCTCAATATGGACAGCATGTCCAGCATCTGGAATTTCAACAACCGGCGGTGAATCGGTTTTTTCATTTTCATGGCTGATTCTGTTGTACATCTCACGAGCGATACCCTTGAACTTCGCATCCTTTTCGCCCACTATGAGTTGAAGTGGCACTTTGCTGTGCTCCAGATCCTCCCACAATGATCTATCATGGCGTAGAAACGAAGGACAAAAAATCAACTTTTGAGTGTATACAAGGACTGAGGTAATGGAGAAAACAATGTGCTTATGAAGGCCAAACTCAAGCCCGTGAAAGCATTTTGAAAAGGCGTGCTCGACTAAAACTCCATTAAGATTAGTGCTTTTTCTGAAGGAGCCAAAAATTTGGAAACTTACGGTTGCCGTCCGATGCTTAAGTCGGAGAGGACTTTTCCAAGAGTGTGTAAGTCGTCATGCTGCAAACGATTCTTCACCATCTGCTTGAAGTGTGGATGGATTCTTAAGCTGCACAATGAAATTGACCGTTATATGAAATTCATCAAAGAAATCTGTATAATACTTGAGCACAAATTGAAACATACGCATCGCATTACCTAGCCCATAGTTCTTCAGCATACCAGGTCTCTATAAAAAATTCTAAGCCATTTGAGACAAGGGCGCTAGCTCTGAAGTCGTCTTTCGCCCTGCGGATTGCTCTTGCATTGTTATCTATCAGACCCGGGCTTCCAGATATTATCACAGCTCTTTCAACCTTTTACAAAGCATTGTGGGTACTAGTTAGCTATTGAAAATAAGATTTTGCGCCAGAATAAAATTTTAATTCATATATTTTGATACCTTATCGCTGAATTTTAGGGCTGTGTATAAAGAGATCCTGGCTCCCATTGAGTAACCGACAAGTGTAACCTTTCCAGGAGCAATATTATCCAAAACCTTGCGTAAGATATCAACCATCACATCAATAGATAAATTTGGTCGCTCTAATGAGACGTTGTCATCATGAATTTGCAGCTTTGATCCGCCATGACCAGGAAGGTCAATTGCAATGCATCTGGTGGAGCCTGACATGGCCTTCATGATGGGAACCCAATCTTCACCAGTTCCTAGAAAACCATGAAGAAACACAACCGCGCTACCCTGCATTTATAGGTAAGAGAAACAAACAAAAACAACTCAGGAGCTAGCCAAGGAGGTATTTGCAAAAACTTAAAATAAGTGCCTTTGAACGTTTGGTTTTTCCTTTTTAGCACCAGTAGAGTGACTGCGGTGCCTGCTAAAAAGCTAAAAGTTACTAGCGCCTCCCACCCAACTTTTAGCAGCTTTTATTTTCAAAACACCTATGGCTTTTACTACCAATCACTTTCCTTAAAATCTCCAAACTTAAGCACTTCAAGAAAATAGAAGCCCCAAAAACACCCCCTTTGTCTATCAGGATGCTGAAAGTCAAAGTAAACACTTTAATGCGATTAATCTATCACTTACATCATTGCTCTCGCCAGTCTCATGAACATTTATGGAAAAGGAGACACCCTCTGCATCAACTGCTAATTGGTATTCCCTGACTTGATCTTGAACAAACTCTCGAACTACCACTTCAGGATTTACACTACATTTCTGGAGGAATTGACCAGCATCAACAGCATCTGCCTCTACAAAGCCATGGCTTGGATGGTATTGGATATTTAGAGGCTCAGCTGTCGCTTCTTCCTTAAACCATTTGTAGGTTCCAAAACCGTGTGCTATGGACGTTGCAGGCTCCTTCTTCATCAACTTTTGCATCTCAACATTTTGCAGGTCTAGATAACGAGCAAATTGGACATAGGCAGACAAACCAAGTGAACTTTCAAATGCAGCACTAACGACAGCCATCTTCCCATGCTGCTGAGCCCACCGTGCAACTAATGCTGCATTTTCGAAACCTCCAATAACACTTGGTTTGATAACCTGATATTACCATCGTTAAAAAGGAAAGAAATCAGTGACAAGATTTTAATGGAATTTCCAAGAATCACGATGTTAAACATCCACTGAGTATTAATGACTTGTTCTTGATTTTGGTAATTTACATAAATCATCTCCCACTATATTTTGCAAACATTTTCTTGATGCATCGTAATAAAACGATATGATGTGTAGAGAGGGTAGAATTGATATATTAGCATCCTGGAACGGTGGGTTTTCATTGTAGATTTAGAATTAAGAAAATTAGACATAGTTTCACAGAAAAGAACGACACATTTTGTGAAAAGGGTCTCCAGATGTTCAACTATTTGAAATTGAATATTATCAACAAACTTACAAGGGCAGCTACTCCTGGGTGGCTGTATTTCTGAAGGACCTGAAGAGGGTTCTCTCTGATTTGGTTGATAGTTTCATCCAACGCTACCGGTAAGCCAGTTTCTTCACAGAATTTCACTATATCGTCTTCATTATTTACAGGCTCCTAAAATCCCATAAAATGGGAAAGAAACAGAAAACATTAGAAACAGAACATTTCCTCAGTTGAAGGCATTGATAGTTGTTCAGAATAGAAATGCTTCGTCTCATACCTCAATGTACTGCAGGAAGCAATCTTTGATGGAGCGAGCAAATTTAACGGCTTCGTCATAAGTCCATTTCCTATTTGCATCTGCACGAAGTACAATATTGTCCCCCACTTTCCTTCTCACCTCTTGTATTACAGCTATATCTTCATCAGGATCTGCCCGACGTGCTACCTGTAACAGAACAATTTCTCAGCTAATGTTTCCTCTATTATCAACAACATATTGGAAACAGAAAGTTTCAAAATGTGTAAAATGGGGACAGATTTACTTTTATTTTTATGGCGGTAAACCCCTCAGCAACAAGTGTGGATGCAATGAAAGCTGTCTCCATGGGACTCCCATAAGAGTCAATAAGAGCACAAATTTGGACGGGGGATGACCCCTTAGACAATTCTTCTTTTGCTGGATGAAGTACATTCAATAAGCTGCTACCATGTCGACTTGCAATTGCACTGAGAAGAGCCATCTCTAATCCGCATCTGACGCTGGGAAAGATTGTACCTGGCTGTAGTATAATGGAAACGTTAAAGCACTCAGGATAACAAGATCAAGATGATAGAGCAAGAACTAACCAAGATTGCCACTTCCCTAAATATTTAATAACTACGGGGCACTAAGCAAATAAGCAAAGACAGCAGAAGACCTACCGGAATCCCTAAATTGTTCCATATCCAAGAAGATATTGAAGACTTCAATAGAGGTAGGTTGTTATTGATTGTTTTTCCTTCTACAGCATGAATAAGAAACCGAAGTTGTTCTTCAACATCAAGCAGGCTTTCTTTGTGCATTTCAAGAGGTGCAACCTGTTCAAGCACGAAAGAGCATCATTAGCTAGAACATGGATTTACTATAGCAGAAACAGCTATGTATCTACACAGAGAGAGTGAGCGAGAGAGACACAGAAATAAAGGGAGGAACAGTGAGGAGAGAGAGGGAGAGAGAAGAAGAGAGAAATCAAGCTAACCTCGCCAAATCCAATACTACCATCTTCAAGGGACAGACTTATAACAAAACCCTCTCTATAGGATGTGGTGTCGTTGGTACTCCTAGAAGCTGAAGTAGGTGGAGCATTTAGCTGAACCCTGCCATATTGGAAAAGCATAATAAATGAGTTAAAAGTTTACGCATAATTATATGTGCTCATTCTACGTGTCTGTTACACAAGACCCACCTGTACAAAGAGTATTCCATTTTATTGATTTTGTAATGCATGGAGCCTTGCGAGATGGAATCTGCAACTGAAAGCTTTGAGAGAATGCTAAAAGCATTGTCTGAGGCTTGACGGGCAAAATTCCTCAAAACACTGAGAAGTAGAGAATATGTCAGCATAGTAGAAAAGGTATGGCATGTTAACTTGGTTACAGGCAGGTTTTGGAAAGTGGACTACCTATGAGATGTAACATTGGCATCAATTTCGCTCTCAACTTCCACTACACAATCAACATCTTCATTCTGAGATGTGAATAATGCATCCTGCAATTCCCTTTTGGTTTGCACTTGTAAATGCTTGACTCTGCATAGACAATATTTTCAGCATCAAATAAAAACTAATTCTACTAAGTACAAGATTTTTTACTGTTTTATGACACATAGAAGTCCCTTCGAATGGAAAAAGCTAATATTCTTACCCATGTGCTAGACATAGATCTCGTATTGAGACATTGTGAGTTGTGTAGAAAAACTGATCCATTATTCTTCTATCTATTGTATTTGCAACTGGCAGTTGACTAAAGATTGCACCACCTCGGTTGTTAAGCACAAGTATGACCATAGGTTTCCGGTTTGTCCTTTTAGAAGAAAAGATATACATTAGTAAAGCTGCCCAAAAATAATGTGTTATAACAATTCATTTCACATAGGGAGTTGAAAGAAATCGAGTAAAATCTCCAATACTGTCAAAAATGTGCCACATACTAACTAGGCCAAAAGCATAAAGGGAATGGTCCTACAGACAAAAGAGATAACAGTCAAGGACTTGCCTGCACGAAAATCAGCTCGCTCTATGCAACCTATTGTTATGAAGTGGATCTACTAGGATTGTGTACACACAGCAAGGGCTTGAATCAATTATTAGTTAATTCTTTCAGTAATTATTCAAGGTTTCTCTTTGCAACACAAATAATTTAAAGAAAACACAGCTACAAGGACAAATGAAGCAAAAGACCATGATGGCACCACAAAATAGTGAAAGGCAACACGTGATGGAAATTAACAACAGTGAAAGGCAACAAAAATAGAGTTCTTTTTCCTTATTAGGAGACATCAGCAAGAAAAGGAAACACTTTTTACACGTCAATAATAGGAGACAAGCTGCACATTAAGCTAACTCAGATGGACCAATTAGTTTAAGTATTACAATCTATGCGTGCATATTTTCTGGAAAACATTCTTCTCCACATGCAGTTAGACACGCATTAAGACCACCATGATGATATGAAACAGAAGAATGGTAGTCAGAAAGCAAATTAAAATTCTAAATAAGAAAGAAGATAAAAGGGAAAAGGCAGATAAATTTTCTACCTTTCTCTCAGTAGTGACAATCCATTGGTATCATGCAGAAATGAAACATCTCCCAACACAAAAAGAACCTGACATTACAAAGAAATATTGGTCATTTTCTAGTTGTAACCGATCAGATAAATGCAATACGTACAAAGAAGACACTGAATATACAGCTCAAAAGCTGATAATTAAGGTTTTAAGAATTGTATAAAAAAAATGCCTGGAAATATGGAAAACATTCACTGTAGGTGTTTTTGCAACAACCGAAATTTAAGGACCATTCAGAACAACTCTCAATTTGCTTTCCTGGAAAATGTTTTACAGAGTGAGAGATTGTTCTGATTGTAAATTCATTAATAGGGTTTCCAAAGCATATTTTATGTACAAGTAAATGCTTTATTACTTACTCTTTTGTTGCAGCCAACCGCAAATCCGATAGCTGTGCTAATCAAACCATCAATGCCGCTAGCACCTCTATTACTGGTAACCTGGACAGGGTGGCAGGGTAAACCAGAGCTGGACATCAGGGAAGCACTATGGGAACATGGAACCCAATTACTCCCATACATGTCTGCATCACGTACTGACATGCTGTTTCCGAAAAACAAAGCAGATCCACAGCGAATGGTTTCAAAGATTTTTCGGGCAACATAAGGTTCGGTCAATGATTGTTCTGAACTAATCAAAAACGATGTCTCCCAGGCAGCCTACAGAAGAGAGAAGAGAATGATAATATAATGGTTTCAATTATTAAAAATAGACTGTTATATATACCAGAGAAGAAAATACAATATTACTTTGGCAATTGATCGTGTACAAGTATCAAGGAACCAAGAATATGATTGAATTTAAACAAAATCCATGCAGCAGGTCTGAATGGTATCATATCGAAGCCAAAAAACATTAAAGTCCCTAACTATGGTAGCATACCGTCATGTCCAATCCCCGTATCAGTTCTCTCCATTTCTTGCTTACATCTGGGGTGTAGCATTTCATCAAGCACTTACTGAACTCAGTGATGGTACTTTGGATCCTGTGTGTCATGATATGAGAAGGATCATGACGACCTGGATGATCATCGACCATAATATACGAGCAAGGAGAACAATGCTCTATCATTTGAGAAATGCGTCTCCCTGTTATCCGGCTTCCAATCTGTTATTTGAAGAAAGACAGGAAAAAACAACTTTACAGACATTCATCTAAGTAAATAGTGCTGAGATAAACTAATAGAAAACTATTATTCTTGACAAACATGTGGCTCGTAAAATTGAGAATGAGATGGTCAGATGGGGGGATGCTTGACACCTACAGAACCAGAAGTTTTTACTTTCGTAATGCTATGTAAATAACGTACCTGTATTATTACATCAGCCTTCATCCAAGCTCTGAAAGAATCAGACAATAAAAGTTGATCAAGCTGATCAACGAATAAAATGTCCTTGCTGTCAAGAAAGGATGACAAGTACTTCCTCAATCGTAATCCTGATTGGACATCAACTGCAACAGGCCACATCAAGTGTTTAGCCAGAAGAAGAGCTGCCCACATGTCGTCTTCTTTGTGCATAGAACCAAGCACTAAAATCCCATGATTTGCCCCTTGAATCAGTTTCAGAACTTCAGCCATATGCCCGTACATATTATTGCATGTTAAGGAGTGTTGTGCTGGAATATAGCGGGTCAAAGGTTCATTATTCGACAACCAAACATCTAATCCACTCAAACAGTTATGATCCCAGTTTCTTGGACTGTTTGCTAGTGGTTCTCGAAAAGGACAGTTGATATGTATGGGACCAATCGGTGAAGATGTAGCTTTCAATAATGCAGAGTCAATTGTGGTAAGAACCATTCTTGCAGAAATTTCATCTGTAGGAGGAGGAAGACTGAAAAAGTGCCTCACAAATGTTCCATAATGATTAACCTAAAAGACAAATTTGTAATGATCCTGAGTGAAAGAATATTGATAATAACGTAATATACAGTAGACCTAACTCTTGAAAAAGGAAATGGTAAATTGCAGAGTTGCACAATATCACTTGTCCTTTTTTTCTGGTAAAAGAATTGCAGAATATACAAATATAAAGAAATTTAGCAAATTTTATAAAAAATGACAACCTCAAAATCCCTGCTATAAACATGGAAATTCCTCAGACTCCAATCAAATACACCATCATATTCAAAAGTAGCAGCCTTATATACCTGATTGATTGCTTGGTTGGCCCCAACATCGACCAGCTCAGCAGGACGGTCTGCCGTAAGCAACAGCATTGGTACAAAATTCTGACTAGCTTCCACAACCTATTTATCATGTAAAGTGATAGCATTAGAGACCAAAAGCTGGAGCAAAAACAACTCCGCAAACTGGAGCCACTCAGAAAGTTGAAGAAGATGGAGAAGAGAATTACAAGAAAAATCAAGTAATTAAATTACTAGAAAGAGTAGTATTGTATTAGTTAATACAAATGTAAAGCAAAACTGGATATATTGGTAGCATAAAAATTCACTTGTGTCGACAGCTGCCATCCTAGACATATTTTATCACAAGAAAAGACTCTTGGCTAACTTTATGGTAATAAAAAATTGCAAAACCTCCAATCAACAGTATTGTTCTCAAAATTTGATAAAATAAAGTACCTAATAAAAGTGATGCAGAACAATTATAGTCATTGAATTGAAAAACTCACAGCAGGGAAAAGATTTGAGACTGCTGTGCCTGATGATGTTATGACAACAGCTGGTTTGTTTGATCCTTTGGCATAACCAAGAGCATGAAATGCGAGGGATCGTTCATCAATGCATGGAACACAAGTTGTAAGGGGGTGACTAGCTGCAGCAATTGTCAGGGGAGATGACCTTGATCCAGGAGCTATACAGAAATACTGTATAAAGAATGAATTAGATTAAGTAGAAAAACTAAAGGCCCAAGAACAGATATTGATACTCAGTCTCACCGTCAAACCAAGTCGAGTGCATTCTTCAACTATAAGGGACGCCCACAAAGCATTGATGTTAGGACAATCTTGAGTGAAATAGTTAACTTGATTTGTCTCATATCTCTGAAATGGAAAAGAGACAAAAAAATGATTTCACACAATGAAGTAAAAGTTTCAACTGGAGGATAGTATACATAAGCAACAATAGCAGAAGTAAGCACCCAACAAAGACCAGCACCCCATGATTGTTTTTCAATTTACCAATAACATTGAATTGGCAGAAATTATCTTATTAGGGCTGAAAGGATCATAAAAAGCCACTTGTGGCTGGTCAGCTTTGCAAATGGTCCTGGTGATACTTTACCTATACTTTCACCAGTGTACATATGAAAAAAGAAAAAATAAAAAAGAATGCAGAAGGAAAAAAAAAATCTAACTTTGTTACACAAATTAGGAGTAATCCATGTCAATGCTATGTTTACTTGAATTGGATTATCTAACAAACTAGAAGGAAAATGCCATTCCCTCATGAACTAATTTCATACCATGTTATTTGCAACTGATAAACTTGGTGAAAGCCTGGCAGAGAACTGACTGCTACAAGATGAATCATCTCCCTGTAAGAAAAATAAGCATTAAAACAGTCAGCTATATCATAGTTTGTTTCACAATAACCATACAGGTTACAATAATGAAAGAAAACATCACAGTTAATGCATCTAAGGATAATAAGTACGAGGATAAAGAAGATACCAGTTGCGGCGTGCAGGCTTCAAGATCCTTCCGGTCCAATAACTGTGCATTTATACGTACCTACCAATGATGTAAAAGAGGTCAATACTAACAAAACTTAGGTTATGAAACAACTTTTAGCTCTTGAAAAATAAACTAAATTCTGGCAACAGTAAAGATAATCACTTCTTAGTAATTGGATACATTAGCCCGTATGGGCCAACAGAAAATTGTTTCTTTGCCATTTCACTAGATAACTGATAGAGAAATAGAAGCAAGCAACAGATACAAATACCAAATGTAATGCATGGTAACTAGTGATACTAAACTTCCAACAGAAGTTGAGATTAATCTTTACCATTTGCCTATGTTCCTCTGCATTGTTGAACTTTAAAAGAGAAGAACGGATCAGTTGGCTACCACTTGCACAGGACTGTCTGGCCTGAAACAGGAAAAATGGGTGAGATCAAACGGGAGAAGAAAAAATAAGAAAAAGAAAGAAAATACAAGCAAACAGGCAATAATGACAAGTTATAGCACTGAATTAGACAGTCTGAAATAGCAAGCTTTTGATGAGTCATGTCCTAACAAGGAATCAGTGAATTAAATTGTTAATCAACAAATTAAAATGCTTATGTATCTGAAAAATGACAACCAAGCTACTTCCGACTCTTTGACTATTTGTCCTCTTTTCACAGAACTCAGAGAAACATGGAAACAGAATGTGCATAAGGCTCATATGGTGTCGATATGTGATTCTAAACAAAACTGTGAATAACTTATATGGGAGGTGGAAGGCAACAACCTTGTACTACCTGGTCAAAAGTGAGCTGAAATTTCTGAACAGTGTCGCTGAAAGTACACATTGAAGAGTCCTCCCATGCCAATGTTGCACTTAAGAAAGAGATATCCTCAAATTCATCCAACTCAATCTGTTGAAAAGACGATCTGATTATAGAAGTGCTATAAGTACAGAGCTGAAGCATACCAGGAATCTCAAAATCCTACTTTGAATTATATGGAAGTACAAGCGTGTGACGAAGGCTAGAGTGATATGCAAAATAATGATTTGTTACCTGAGGGATGAAAAGGTGAAATGAACCAATCTGATGCTTTATAGTAGATGTCTTTGTGTCGAATTCAATATCCAAGAAACCATAAGCCTTTGAAGAGGTTGATTCGGCGGGAAGATATCTGCACAAAGATTACGTTAACAACCTATATTAAACATATATTATGTTAAGACACTAAACTAAATTCTGGAAAAAAAAAAAAAAAAAGAAAGAATATTCACACACACACACATATATATGCATGGTTTTTGCAAATTCTTTGACACATTACAGGAATGAGACGGCTACAGGATCAGATACATGATTACCCCATATTGAAGCATCTAACAGAAAAAGTGGCAAATACTAATACATACGACCTTATGCTCTCTTCTTCCATCAAAAAAAGAAAAAGAAAGAGAAAAGAAACCTTATGCTCTTTCTACATTGCAATCTCAGCCATTGCATTTACATTACCATTCCAATGTCCAACTCCATCAGATGTTAAATAACAAAGTGATGCAGAACACCACTGAATCCTACACATCGAAGTTTGTCTACTGGGCTTTACTTCCTACGGCTCACATGTGCTTGTCAAAGTTCAAAAATACGAGGAAATCATGGACGTCCTTATCATTTAACAATTGAAATAAACACTGTAAATATCATGGGTTGACGGAAGCAAAGCAAAAGGCAATGATTTACCTCTGGAAAGCATTGGATTGGCCTGAAACATTAGGAGAACACCCCTTGAAGTCAACAGCTGAACCCATACCAAAAACCCCCCTGGTTCTTCCTAGAGAAAGTGATTTATACGTAGGATTGTCCTTCTCATTGGAAACGAAAAATAAAGGAAACGCCTTTGATGACTCCGGTTGAGAGCAAAACCAGTTCAACGCTTTTGCACTTGGAGGCACTGCAAGCTATGAATATAGAAGCACAAAGCTCATATATCTAAAAGATGATGAAGTTCTAAAGGATAATTTCACACTGCAAACTGAAAAGCAGATAAATGTGGGTAAACACACATAATCTTAGGAAATACAACTACATGAGAAAGATACTTCGAAATCAAATCCACATATTTCTAAATTATTGATTCGCAAGCATTCAAAATCCAAAATATTAGACCTTATAAACAAACTTGCAATGTTATACAAACAAACTTGTAATGTTCATCACTCTATAAACGGCATCATCACAATATTCATGGTAACCATAGCAAACTTTTAGACATTAAAATAGAAGTAAAAACACAATAACAATCAAATAATAATAAGATAGACAACATTAACATCCAATCAAGAAGTTCAAAATTGTAAACTCTGCAATACCTGAAATCTGTACATTCCACTTGAACAAGAAGGAGGGTTGGCCTTGAGCTCCTCCACAGCCTCCATAATCCTGTCCAATCCCTCCTCCAAACTCAACACCGGCGGCAAATTGCGTGTAATGCAAGTGTTGACCAAGGATGCAGCATCCTTAGCATCCAAGAGTTTATCTGCAAAATCCTTAGTATCCGAGATTACTTTCTCCGTCGCCATTGAGCTTCTCACCACCTACAAGATCACCAACACATGGAAAGAGAATAATCAAAACCCAAGTCAACCCACAATGCCAAAATCCATAAAGTTCAAAATTTTGAGCATTAGAACCTTAGAAATGGGATTTTGGCGGTGATTGAAGCTGGTGAAATATGGCAAAGCTGCAGGCTTGAGAAAATGGGTGCGCTTAGTGATTGTGATTATGGTCTTTTGGTGGGTGTTTTGGAGGGGTGATAGAGGTGAAGGGAGAGTAATTTGGGAGTATATGGTGAATGGATTCATTGTTAATGGAGGTCAAGTGAAGCTCACAGAGACAATGAGCATGAAATTGCTGCTACAAGACGACACATAGCTCTCTATATATAGTTATATACTCTACTTTGTACTGTTATCATGTTTTTTCTTTTTTTCTTTTTCTTTTTTCTTTTCATTTTCAATGTCTTCTGTAGTCAAACTTTTTGGTTCATTTAAAATTGCAATTTTCAAAAATTTAACATGATTCTTGGATGGTATTTGAGCATTAATAATATATGCTAATAATATTGGCACCTGTGATGCGTATGCATAATAAATATATATATATATATATAATTTAATGCCATATTAATTGTTTTTTTTTTGTAGTATTTGTTCTATCAAACTATTTTTAACTATTTTTAATAGATATATAGAATGGGTGATAAATAAAAATAAAAATAAAATAATTTAAGATAAAAATTTAAGAAAATATTTACAAAGAAAATTTTAAAAAATAATATTGATGAGTATTGAGGGATAAAGATAATAGAGAGACCAGTGGGGGAGAAAATATGGAAAAAAAAATCATGAAAGATGAGAAATGAGAGAGGAGAGACAAAAAATAATGAAAAAAGGAAAAAAATGACAAACTAAAAAACCTATCTGGTCAAAGGTAATTTTTAAAAGGTGCTCCCACTTTATGTTATAACATAGGTAACAATATTTTTGAGGTTTCTATAATTCTCATAGTTTTTGTCCATAAATGATTTGGTTTTGGTTAATGAGAATCTTAAACAATTATTTGAAAAGCACAACAATTATTAATCTGTAATAGAATCTGATTATTTGATTTCGACAAAGTCTGCATCCTTGCCAATAATTGGATTAGTAGTTATTTTAACAACAATTAGTGAGCGGCTGCCATGAAATGGAATTATTTAAAATCAAGGACATAAATTGTTCAAAATGAGAAATAAGGTACATTTTTTTTTTCCATTTTTCGTTAGGTTAAAGAGCCCGGACGAAGCAAGAATATATTGTTTCGAGGGTATGAAATATAATAGGTATTCGGAGGGAGAGGGACACAATTTAAATTTTTTTTTAAAAAAATCACATATAAAATTAATTTTGATATGAATTTGAAAACGGCCATCGGACCCTCCAGTCTCCTTAGTTCCGTCCCTGATCAAAACCGACCAAGTAAAGAAACTAATCTGAAGTGTCCTTAAGATGACCCTGGCCATTGAAATAGCCGCAAGTTGACTATGCAAGTGGTGGATCATAAGGTGAGGGTGCATTTGGATGATTATATTTTGATATATGCATTTTGTTATAAAATTGAGGCAACTTTGAATAATAATTGGGATTATTCCAAAGTTGAGTTTCTTGACCATGTAACATTCAACTATTTAATTACCGAAGGCGGCTAGCATTAATTTGATAATATTTTATGTGGCGATTTTGTCTCTTATGTCTTATCTGAGAACACACGAAGTTATACTTTTTCTTCTTTCTTCCATTTATTTTCTTTTCTTGATCAAAGTTCGATCATATATAAATAAAATATGTTTGACTGCCGCTGCAGCCTCCACATTTTTGGTAAATAAAAACTACATTTTTTACAATATTTAAGAGCAACACAATTCCTCTGAGAAATTATAAAAAAAAAATGATAAAAATTTGTTGAAATTTGTAATTCATGTCAACTTAAAATAACTATTATTTAATCTTTGGTATGCAAACGAAAAAAAAGAATATTTTTTTTTCCTGTCTTATTTTATAAAATATTAAGATTGTTAATTTTTTTTTTATTTTTTTTTCTCAGTTTCTTGGTATGTTCCTGTATAGTAGTCCTGGCCTCCAACTTGGAAAAGTATCGACTGCCTCAAGTAGACTACGTTCAGTGAAAGGAAAGGAACACGACTTGACAATTTTAATGGCATTTTTTTCTTAGTTACCAGTCTAAATTTCACCATTTGCCCAGTCCAAATTGACATCTTGTCATTATTACTAGTAAAAGACATTATGTTTAAATCCAAGAATAAGTCACGTAATGACTGTATATATGCATCCATCATGTTGTTTCATATAATTCGAAATTTATAATACACAATACAATATAAATTGGTAGTAATATATAATGATGTACACAGTTAGAGGGCTGAAGAATGCGGTCGCCAACTCTCAAATTTATATCGAGCTAAAGTCCATATGTATCTTTTAAAAATTTTAAACTTTGCCCACCATCCCTACCTTCCTTCTCCTGCCAAAATCAAAATTTTCTTGCACCGTACCAAAATGTATAACAATTAAAGCACAAAAACATACAGTATAAATTGTCTTCCAAATTGGGACACCAATCAAAAAGAAAAAATAACTGAAACCTCAAATGTACAATTTTTTTTTTTTTTCAAAACTGCACAATTTGTATTTAATCTGAGATACTAATAGTTGGATCAAGGAATGTGCAGGCATTGAGTATATGGTATCGCATGGAAAAGGGCATCTATATGAGATTGTGGGACAGTGTGATCCACTCCCAAAAAAAGTTACTTGTATGAGATTGAGATTGAGATTAGCTTAGAGGACATACATTAATATATTCCTGCTGATGATATTTAATTTGTACGTAAATCGTATAGTAGAACTTGTATTATTTCCACACGAAATTTTCTATTTCAAATCGCGTTTTATCTCCTATTTCAATCTGTGGATATACGCTAAGTGTAAAAATCTCAGATCAAGTGTATAATTAAGGAAGCAATTTTATATATGTGGCATGAATGTAAATTATGGAATATGAGATGAAATACCATTTTAGAATAAATGATCATATCCGGTATTATTTCACTAATCCAACTTGATTAATCAATGATCATCCATCCACAGAGACCAAATAATTCACCATTAAAAGAATTGTTTGGGAGCTGGGGTCTAGAATTAAGAAAATGACAAATGGCAAATTTAATTCCGACCTTAAAGCTTTTAACCGGCAGATCACATGCCCACTTAAAAGATTAATTTGTAATTAAAGAAAATCATGTTTATGGTGCTGTACTTATTTATTTAATCTCTTTAATTATTTCAAATGGCAACCCAAACATGTGCCACGCTAATCCAGCTATGAAAAAAATTGCATGATTCATGCCTCCGATTTTGACTACAAATGGAGTTAACTTGGAGTTTCCTTTCAAATAAATTTCTAAAATACATCTGTGGCGCTCTGAGAAAATTACCATATCACAAAAAAAAAAAAAAGAAAAAAAAGGTGGTAATGTGCAAATTGTCACTAAAAGCAAGTATCAGTAATAATATATATATTTTTTAAAATTTTCCCATAGTAATATTTACTATATGACAATAGCTTTTATATTATCAGGACACGACTCGCTCATGATACAAATTAGTTAGTACCTAACCATTACCAACACCCCTGTAGTAACAAATCAGTGGAAAAGAAAATTGTAGTTATAATTTTGTGACAAAATTCTTAATGTCGTTAAGTTTTTAGTTATCAACAATGATAATTTAAGTACAATTTTTGTTACTATTGACCTTCTAAAAATCATTTTGTGGCACAACAAAAAGTTTTCACTTATCATTGATAATAAATTTCACAATATTGTTACTTTATATAAATTTTGACCAACTAATATATATATATATATATTGATGAGGCATATTTTTGTCCCACATCGGTTGGAGACTAATCACTTATGCGCTATAAGAGCCCAAGTTCTCTCCTCCATTGCGAGACGTCTTTGGAGCAAAACCCCTCCGTGGTTCAAAGGAACCCCCCGGGGTATCCCCTCGTGGTTCAAGAGAATCCCCCGGAGTATCCACGGCAGACGGGACAATACCTCGCAGAGAAGGCCACCGTGTGGAAAGTACGTATATGGGTTCATCATATACATATATATATATATATATATATATATATATTAGCGTGCTTTGTTAAGTTCATGAATCTTAGGTGGAAAAGAAAATTATGGAATTAAAAAAGTTAAAGAGTAAATTGTAAATTGTTTGATTATCCATGAAATGGGAGAAGAAGTCAAGAACAAAGACATGATCGAACAACGATTCCTTCCTTAGCCTTTTATCTTATTTTCTCATCTTTTTATAAGGATGATGAGTTGTTTCGGCCAATTAATGTACTTTTCTGGTTCTTTTATTAATATTTCCCATAACAGCCAACTATTTAAATTATTCTTTTGATATACATATATTTTTTTAATTTAAAAAAAAAAAAAAAGAGAACCCACCAAATCTTTTGCTGGAAAAGTGTCAAACATGTCAACTATAATGAATGAAGAGGACCAATATATATTGTCCATACCTACCCACGAAACAGCCAAAATATCAGGTTTTTAAAATGGAAATAAATTCTTCCTAATTTGACTTTACTTTCTTTACGTCAATGTTGTATCACCATAATTGTATTAATATCTATATTATTATAAAAAAAAAAATCATTTTTGTATCAAAAATAATAATTTTTTTTATAATTTTATAAAAATTGTCCTTCAACCCTATGTGAAATAAATAGAACCATGTAAAAATGTGTCAAATATTGGAAATTCCTATGAAATAAATTCAATTCGTATTCCAAATTTTGATATGCCAATTTTTCCCTTTTAGTTAATAAACACATGCAACAAATTAATAAGCAAATGGAGAGGATAATATTGTAATATGACAATCTAATTTGAAAACTCATTTTCTCAACCCAAAAATCACTTGCTCGATTATTTTGAATTTTGAAAGTCAAAACCTATTTTTAATAAAAAGTTCATCTAAATCAATAGTTAATGTTTTTAGTTATCTCTCTCTCTCTCTCTCTCTCTCACACACACACACACACACACACACAAAATAATTTCTCTAATTATAATTATCCAATGTTTTTTTTTCATCTTTTGTGTTTATTTTTTTATCACATAATTTTATTTTATATAATTATTTTATTTTTAACTTATTTTATTTAATAAATTATGTCAAATAGTTCTTAAAAAAATATTCATATAAATTAAAAAAATTTAATAATATATTTACATTTTGATCCTAAAATAATTTAAGCACTAAATTAAAGTATATATTTTTTATATCTTGCACACAAATAGAGTGTGAGACACTACTAATTTTAAATAAAATACAAACTATTACAATTGAATATCATCAATTAACAATTAATTATTAATTAATATGCAGTATGAAAAAACTAATATCAAACTAGAAAAATATCCACCCTCACATAGAATCAAATCTATAACCTCAACGTTATGAGTCATCCATCTTATTAGTGAAGTAAGGTCTTAACGATCCTAATTTAACTTTATAACTCCCCGACCATTTTTCAATCTCCGATTCGACTTAAGAAGGAATAATCCATTAAACATTTATACCAATTGAAGTAATTAATAAGGTACATATAAATGGAAGCAAATTTAGTTTCGTATATCAACAAATTATCAATTAAAAAAATATCCATAAATCATCACAAAATTAGGTTAATTATATTATAATTAAGATTGCTAACTCTGTTTATAAGTGAAAATTATTTTATCATTAATATTTAAGATAATAAATTTTAGTGGGGTACTTGATGCTTTTTATAATATAAGGAGGCAAGGAATACAAATGACGTATAGTACGAGGAGGCAAAATGTATATTTTTTTTTCTATTAAAGAAATTCAACGCTATGGATGAGTTCAGAAAATTAGGGTTTGAATATTTAAGGTAAAATCGCACGGTGCACGCTTTTCTGTTTTAACTTTTTAACTTGACCAAATTGCACCATACTGTCCATATGCATTAAATTTACAAATTTAGTTAATTATTTTTATATAAATTACGGACTTGTTAATTGACTAAATAAGTGGAGTTGGTGACAAACTACAGCCCAATTCAAAAAGAGATGAGTAACATAATTGTTAATCCACACCTCCATAAAACTTTCAAAGAAAGGTTGAGTAATTAACTAAACAAGTGCAATTGCTCTCTCTCTCTCTCTCTCTCTCATGTTTTGTAATGCAAAAATTGTGGAATGAAAATTAACTACAAAATTATTGTGGCAAGCCCCAAATTATAAATTTATCCTTTTACTCCCCAAATTATAAATATTATAGTGAAAAGGCCCAACTCAGAATATGGGCTTTACACACACCGCTCACAAGGAACCTACAGCCCAAAGAATAATCAAGAGTTGCTGCCCAACTAATTAGATATCAATGACGCCCAGAACAACCTTTTCAATATATAGGACCTTCGGGGTGTTTGCAAACCGAAACAAGCATTGCTTCCGTTTTTTCTTTTTTTGATGAATGATTTTCTCGCCTATGTTGAAAAAAAAAAAAATGGAGTGTTTTCTTTTCTTTTTCTGTTTTTAAATTATGCTTGAGAAAAGCTAAAAGTTGAAAGCACATTTCAAGTAATTTTTTCAATTTTTAGTTATTTTTTAAAATCCAACAATTATTTTTGCTTTAAAAAAAAAATAACTATACACTTTTACTATTCCAACTTTTTTATAACTTTCTCCATTATTTTAACTTGTTTAAAAGTACAATCATTTTGTAAATCATATTCATAACAAAAGCAAAAGATTGTCATCCTCTTGTTGTTTGATTTTGGGAAAATTCTAATTGAGATTTAACTTGTCCGGAACCATTTAATATGTGACGTGGCATATTTTCGATCGTAATTCTCGACCGGATTGGGCGTGTCACGTATCATCCATTCTATGTCGTTCAAGTGCACAGACCCAGGCTCTCGATCGGATTAGGGCTTAGTGACTAGGATACCTACCCCCTGTTCTGGGTTGATCGATATCACCTCATCGAACCCTCATTCGACCGGAATCATACCGGATCCAACCAATCCCTACTGGAATTAATTAAATGCTCCGTCAGTCCAAGGTAAGGGATTACCGCCTAACCCCATAACTCATTAAATAAGAGCCAATTGATGTTATTAGGCCTTACCCTTAGATTTGTGGGTCACTCCACCTTATCATATGAGGGTCTACTATGCCTAAGGGTCCATAACGAATGATTTACTTGAACACACTATAAAAACCCTTGGATTTATGGTAAGAAGAAGTCATTAGTAGCTTTTACCCACTTACTCTGCTCAAATTACCTCTCAATTCGATCACTAACTTAAGCATCGAAGGGTCTTAGCCGAGGTCCATCTTGGCTAACTCACGTTCCCTTTTCCTTATTGCACGGTCACATTTTTTCGATCATATATCTTACATCTTGCGTTTGATCGGAGCGCTTAATCAGCGCTACCGCTCCCAAATTCGACCCACATCAATATGCAATAAGCGTTATTGCATTTACTACATGATTGATTGTTTACTTTAAATATATATCAGTTATACAGTAAATGTAAATAACATGATAAATTGATAAGTGATTAAAATTAGGTTGATGTAGCTGCATTTGAGCTAGAATTTTCCTAAATTTTGTACTAAATTCTATACAAACTTTGAAAATAAATATCTACGATAACAATATTTAATTAGTTACCAAATCTTAATGGCACGGAGAATGCAATAAAAGATCAATATAATATATTTGATTATCCACCCATCGATGTTCGACATCAAATAAGATCCCATGAAAACTATTTCTCCATGTGATCGAAGTACCATCGCATTATTCATTTAGAAGAAAAGAAAAGAAACATCCACAAGACCACGACACTTTACTAACAAAATCCCAAAATAGTAGAATAGT
Organism: Petrea volubilis; assembly: GCA_026212405.1. Lineage (NCBI taxonomy): Eukaryota > Viridiplantae > Streptophyta > Magnoliopsida > Lamiales > Verbenaceae > Petrea > Petrea volubilis. The sequence continues at coordinate 6,979,450 of CM047882.1, read as the reverse complement.
AGCTGTGGAAAATTCTATTCCAGATTTGGCTCGATTGAATGAGTGTTAATCACATGATAAGTATTTTATACTTAGTTTGTGACTGGTGTATAATTTAAGGAGAGTGATCAATCACTTGACAAGTGTAATACACTTATTATATAATTTGTTAGATTCGATCATTACAAAGTTGAATAAGATTTTTCCAAATAGTTGTAGCCAAGCATGGTTTTTTTTAGAGGATCTTTGCTTGGTTCGTCTTTGGCTCAAACCTGCGATGGATTACCAATCTATTTGCAGGTGCAAAAGCTTACATCCAAAACCATCTACCTATCCTTGAAGCCAAGAATGATTTTAGAAGAAAGAAGATAGCATAGCAACCACACGGCCAATACCGCCGCTACCAAGCCATCTGCTTATCCCTATAGCCAAGAATGATTTCATGAGGAGATAGCAATCGATCAGGAGGCCAGTGCCACCGCTATCGCCACGATAGATAAAGCCACCGGCCCAACTGTCCACGCAACTGCGGGAGGGAGGTGGGATGCCATCGAGACAATAATAGCCGATGCTGTTGTTGTGGCACGAATTTTGGTGATTAGACTCGCCAGACCTCGTCTCTTATAGCGCAAGCTGAGGCCCGCCAGGGTGAAACTCAGGCCCAAAACAATAGCACACTCCATCACGCACACAGCCCCTGAAGAAGTGGTGCTGGCCGCTAATGCATTAGTCATGACAGCGCCTGCGCAGCCAGTGCTGTGGTGGTCCTAATCATTATCGTCATCGACAAGTTGTCGTCGTCGAACTTAGATTTCTTGAGCCGGTCGATGTGTTTTCTTCATTCCCGATGAGTTATTTGAGCAATGTCGTCGTTCCCTCTCGAGATGTCAATGCATACATTGTGGCCACATGATGGCTTCATGCAGAAATATTTCGAGCGATTAAGAAACACAGTGGCCGGGGTCGGGGTGGGTTTCGAACAAATTCTATTTCTTTTCAATCTGTGTGCGGTTATAAGTTATATCACATGTCGAACAAGTTGGGGTAGCCTCGAGGAATTTCCAAGAAAAGCACTCTGTTTCACCTTTTGTTTTGGCATCACTGTATGTGTGTGTGTGTGTATATATATATATATATATATATATAGAATAATGTGATTTATAATTAGATGAACCCGTCAAAATGTATTCTAGAATACTTGAAAAATTAAAAGAGATTTTAAGAGTTATATAAAATGTTTAAAATAGAAATTCATTAAATTTCACATTATAGTGTGTGCCTATATATATATATAGGATGAATTGTAGCTACCTCCCATGAGGTTTGACAAAATTATAATTTAACTTGTATTATTTTGTAAATTACAATAAACTCTCTGAGGTATATTCCGTCTAACAATTTACTCCAATCATTTAGTTTCGTTAGGATTCCGTTAGGGTTCCGTTAAATTTTGTAAGTGAACTTTCGATATTACCCTTGAGGGATTTTTTTGTAATATATATAAAATATTTGGGGTTGTATGTTATGTATTACAATTTTGTGAGGCTAAAAGTAATAATATTGAAAAAATTGCTCCCTTTTTAAGAGCTAAAAATGACGGGTAAGTGGGAGAAGAGAGAGATCTAGATACATACATATGCAATACATATATACATGCAAGTTAAGAAATCTTACACTTTCAATTTATCATAACTCGCTCATTTCTTCTCCAAATCGCGCAAGTTGTATGTCAAAATCGATCACTGTAACGAGAGGAACACATTGGCGGTGGCAGTTTTGGATTTTGCCGAAGTTTGGAGGAGCAACGGCGGTGGCGGTGATGAGATGGCAGCGGGTTTCTGTTTTCCAACAAGTTTTCCAGTGAACTTGAGACGGATCTTAAACTTTTCGACATGAAAAACATGTTGATGAGGTTAATTTTGGGCTAGAGTCGACAGGGCGACGGAATTGAGGCGAAGAGTGGGTTTTACACATTTTTCGTCCATCACTTGTAATTATTACGTACACACCACAGGAGGGTTTATTGTAATATACACAAAAATGTGGGTTAAATTGTAATTTCGTCAAACCTCAGGGGAGGTAGCTGTAATTCATCCTATATATATATATATATATGATATTACATTAAAGATTTTATAAGATCCTTTAATCTGATGCAAAGTAAAGTTACTTTTAAAATCCTATCAGCTCCTGTTTAATATTTCTCTGATATAAGATAAACATTATGAATTAGTATATTATAAAGACAAACTTTTTTAGATTTTTATTTTTAGAATAAGATCTAACCTGATTTTATAAATTCCGAAAAAAAGGTCAAATGCGAACCTAGCTATAATCAACTAAATTGTTATTCGACAAATTTTAGAGTGGATCACAAGGCACATACTCCTCGTTACGGCAGAACCAGTTGATTATTATATTTCTTGTAATTCGACAAACAACTTTGTTATAATCGAATCCAGTACTACTAGTGCCTGGGTTGATCGTAAGATTATTTGAAACTTGTCAATTTCAATCAATAATTCTATCATTTGTTATCTTTGTTCTTTCCCCAAGCTTTTGACTCCTTTGGATTTACACGATTAATATTCTTGTCCGGCACACGTAAAAATCCAAAATTAGGCCACAATTAGTTTTGATGAATAACCATAATTCTCCACCAGATCTCTCAACATAGAAAATATTGCATATTCAAAATAACTGCTGATTTGGTTATTTAAGTTGAAGTTCACATTATAATGGCAAAAGGCATCCCGTTTGGGCTTGTTATCAGCAGCAGTTACCAAAATTATCCAGCATTGTACCCCAAAGACAGGGTATCACCAGCAATCATTCTGCTAATCACATGCATGCACCGCGGCAGCTTTTCTACCGTTGGTCGTGCGCTGGTGGCCTACGACAGGCGGCAATCGATCATGTGACTGTCTCCGGCTGTTATCATGCATTTGTGGCGTCCGTCATGTTCGCCTTTTCGTGTGCTTTCAGCGCCACAGTACGTGTTGCTTTACAGAAAGCCACAGCGGCACGAGTTTTGAGATTCTTTGCAATAATTTGGATGTCTTGCGCTCTTGCATTCTTGGTCTGTGCATGCCATAACTCGGCAATCGCCTTAGTTGCCTAGTTAGATGTTGAAGAAAACAGATGCAATTCTGTTGAAATTTCGGGAAGATTGAAGATCCTACTGGGGGAGTTAACAAGTCCCGGCGACTTCATTGCGCGCTCTTGTATATTCCTAATATGAATTAATTGCACTAGGCCCTCTGTGTTATCTCTAAATTGGCTAAAAAAACCCTCTTATGTAAAATTAATTAGCGGGAAAAACTCTAAATAATTTCATTTATGCACGTTTTCTTGATTATTATTATTATAAACTTATTAATTTATTGAACTTCTAAATGTACCTTACATGTATGCTTTTTTTTTTTCCAATTTTTTAAACGCATGCAGGGTGCATGTTGCCGAATTTTTGAAGCACAAAATTTTTATTGCAATTTTACAATTACACAAGATCTTTTTTTTAGCAAAAACAACATATTTACAAGTAGAAAATAGATAATTTTTTGCAATTCTAACACGCGAAGCACCTTCCCGATTCAATGATTTAAGGTGCTCAATTTATATCTTTCCAAGATCGATCGTTATGTTACTTAAAATTTCACAGGTTCTTTTTTTTTTTATTATTATTATTAGAGATAACATAGAAGGTCTGGTGCAATTGTTCCTTCTTAATATAGAGGATTAAATAATAAATACCAAAAACCGTTTGAAATTTTGCTAATTTTCACAAAATTCACCATAGTATATATAGGGGAGAAATGAGGAATTTGATCTTAGGGGTGAGTTTTTTTTAAAGATAATTAGTTATTACTCTATGGCAATTTTAATTTGTTGAGAATAGTGGAAAATTTTGTTTAACTTTTGTTTATAGAAAAATACTAAAATATGGGTTTTTTTTTTTTTTTTTATCAAATTTGTTCTCCATCAAGAAATATATAAGCGGAAAAAGAAAAAACATCTTCTCGTATCTCTTTTTTCTCCACCATCACATACATAAAATCATCACCAATTAAATATCAAGCTTCATTCATTCAAGTAATTTAACAAACCCAACCAATACTTATTAATATTTATCACCAAGTTTAATATTCATCGACTATCAAGATTCAACATCAACCCTAAACCCCAAATCTCTACGCAAAACTAAAATCACAGAAATCAACATATAAACTAAAAAATGGTTTTGGCGCTTTATTACTAATTAAAAGGAAAAATAAATAAATAATAAAAAGGAAGAAAGAAAAAGAAAAATAAAAAGACAGTACGAAATGCACTCCGCTTGTCCCAAGCATGTGACTGGGCAGGAATTTGACTTCAAGGCTAAATTTGTCAATTCGGAGGACAAAATCTGTCAAACTCATGAAGAATATACGTATAAAAAATATATTAAATTACAAGACTGATTTTGTAATTAAGAGCCCATTCAGAGAACATTTAAACAAAAAAAAAAAAAAATACTCATCAAGTCACGTTTTTCTTAATAGAGCTTTTGTGTAAAAAAAATTAAGCAATTTTACTTTCGGATACAATAATTTTAAAAATATTTAATTTTTTTTCCTTGTTTACTTTGAAAACTACTTTAAATAGATTTTAAAACAAGTCAATTTTGAACATTGAATTTTCACTTTTTCTTTTGAAAAGCTAGTCGAACAAAAAAAAAATCACTAAAACATTTTTTTTTTTAAAAATAAATAAAGTAATTGCCTATCTTTATGAAAAAAGTCCGTTCAAATGGATTCTAAGTTATAAGTCAAATATGCTAAGTGCTCGAATTTACAAGCTTAAAATTGTAATATTGTTAGTAAAATTATGTCTCATGAAGACAACGTGACTACTAGAATCAACCAACAAATTATTTATTTTTCAGAAGCTAATTTTTCAAAATCAAATCGAATTCAAGAGTCGAGTATCGAAAAGCAATAATCTTGTAATAAAATAATTGTGTCATTAATACTATACAACTCCATTGTCGGTATTGCCTATCTAGTACGACTATTCATTGAATTAGAATCAATATATCAGAGATAATTGGAGGACAAAGAGAGGTTGATTATGAGTTAGTGGTAAATGAAAATTGAAACTAAGGAGCCACTAATGGAGGCACCAACTAAGGAAGAAAGGAAAAAGAAAGGAAAAGAAAAAAAAAAGTTCGTGCTACTTTTTTGTTGTTAGGTTCACAGGTACTGACGACAAGTATAGAGCACTTCCTCGTATGGCCAATGTCAAGCATGCAAGTATACCATACAATAGTTGTCGGAGAGTAGTATTTGACAATAAACTAGGTAGAAAAATAAAAAAAAACGAACATATATTAATCCAAAATTTCAAGAAATCATCCTCTTTCTAACTCGCTACATAGATCACTACAAGAAAATATCCTTTTTATTAATAGAAATTTTGTGATGAATAAATTTTGTCACATATTTAAGATATTTGTGATGGATTAGTAACATAATTCAACGTAAATATAACTAAAAAAAAATTCAATGAGTAACAGAATTGTTATAAATTAAATCCGACATAAAAACTAAATTTATAGTGTATTGGTATGGATTCTTGTAGTGGATGGAGGTAGGGGGTTGGAGGTGGCAGCATCGTCGACCCCAAATGAGTATTATATAAGTGTGTGTGTGTGTGTGTATATATTGAACTGTATTTGTATATTAAATCAAATTTTATTATGTTGAAACATAGATGTTTTTTTTTTTGGTTAGGAACAAATTGAACAAGGAAAAAAATGATAGAACATTAATCACACAAAACTAAGTTTGCTTATTTCCATAAAAAAAACCATATTCATGATCATACTAACTTAAAAATATAATTTATTATTCTATCGTGTTACAAATTACAAGTGGTACGCCCTTATTGAGATAAAAAGAACTAGGGCAGCTACCTTGTAAAAATAAAATCGCCTAACTCGCTTGGCTTTTGTGCAATAAGATATATTACAAGAATGAATCTCCTTTAATGAGTAACTAACTTATTATAAATTTAATTTTTGTAACGAATTTCGTCTATAACAAATATGTTAGTAAATATCTTGTCGTTGGTTGTTTCTTTAATTCTATTTACTTTGAATTATGTTAGTAATCCATTACAAATACCTTAAATTTGTAACAAAAAATTTTTCGTAACAATTTTTCTGTTGGTAAAGTGGTGCTTTCTCGTAATGAGATCACTTGTGCCTACTCGTCTATTTTATATGGCCAAATCAAACTTCACAACTCCATTTTTTCAGAAAATTATTTCTAATTTATATTGTTATACGACTTCAATATCTATCTCGTTTCTCGAAAGTTAGATGATCACTCTTGAACTGTTAGTGTTTGTAGAATATACAAAAAATTCATCCGTATCAAATGACGTTGAAAGGAATCTGATCAATCAATTAGCGACATAAACTCTAGATTATGAAAAATTACTTGCCAAGATGTCGATTAATAATTGGTATTCGAAAATTAGTTAACATAAAACCCTGACCCTTTTTCTATAAACGAAAATGATATTTGCCAATCCTCCTGCGGTACGTGTTTCGTACAGAATTTGAAGAGTCGTTTTATTTGATAATAATAATTTTCTTTAAGTTTGTGGCTCCATTTTCACCACATGGATCGTTCACATCTCGCAAGATGTCGTTTACTTAATTTGGGGGATAAATCAACGTCGTTGATATGGTGGAGTCGCACTATCTTTAACCTATTTTTCATTATCTTAATCGCGCCATTAATCTACTTTTAATCCACAATTTTTAGTGGATTAAGACATCAATGAATTATACGTAAGAGTGATTTAACATGTGAGAAAGATACGTAATTATTATTATAATAACGCACCATCCCCCACCATTAAATGTATGGGACAAAGTACAGAACTATAAACAAAGAACTCGACAACGAGATCAAGAATTAATGATCGTTTTAAAGCCAATAATTTAATTTCGCAAAAATAAATGGTTCTTAAAAGGAAGTAGAAAAAAGTATATGCAAATCAATGACGGGCTTATCCTATTTGAACCAATGAGTAATGAGTAATGACCTCAGGGAGAGAGAGAGAGAGAGAGAGAGAGAGAGAGAGAGAGAGAGAGAGAGAGAGAGAGAGGTGGGGGTTTTCTTTCAGTGGGGGTCAGAGTGGAAAAAGCACAGTTATGGTTCGAAGAATTTTTCAACTTCATGATGGTATTGCTTAATTAAAACTGAAAATTTTGACATTAATTGATGGGGTCATGACTCTTGGTCTACCAAAAAATATTGTTAATTAGTTTCTTGTCACGCTTAGATGCAACTTGAGGTTGAAATATATATAAAAATCATAGATTAGAGAAGATATGTATGTATAGTTGCAATATTATTTGATCATTCATGTCGGATGAAGAGAATGTTACCATTAACTCCTCTCTTAATTAGTCAAATAATTTTCTTAGTCAAATATATTTGTTGTATGATTAAGAGATGACTCCTAAGAGCACAAATGGTAGCCTTCACCTCTCTCTCTCTCTCTCTCTCTCTCTCTCTCACACACACACACACACACACATACACACACACACATACACACACGCACATATGCATACACATGTACACATATGTGGGTGTGTAAAATCAATTTCAATGTTGGTTCACTTATGCATGAATTTGTAATTGAATGCAACAATTACCTCAATAATTTGTAAATTTTATGGACTATAAAGTTGATATATAAAATTATACATCATTTTTCTTTTTTATACAGGATATGTACGTGTATGTGTGTGTGTGTGTATATATATATATATTGTAAAATAGGATTTGATATATCATTAGAAATAAAAGTTCCCATTCGAATTAAGAAGTAAGGGAAAAAATACATATATAGAGACAGTGTTGCATCCGCCATCAATGTCATCCAAACGCAAGGGACTAATTAAAATTTAATATTTGGAAACAAGAAAAATGAAAAAATACAAAGTAATTGGATATGACAAGAATTTTGGGATACTTTATGGGTGACATGAGGGTGCGCCATAATTCCAAAGGATAAACCGACAGAACAAGGCAAACAGACAATCAAATTGCGATGGAGAAGGATTCCCCAACCATAAGAGAAGTTCAAGATCTCATCTCAGGTGACAAGATCATTTGGTAAGTAATTATTTTATCTTGGTACTTTATTTAATTAAGTGATGTAACTTTATTTTTTGGTTATCTCATGCTGTTCTTACTTTTATATTTTAAAAAGTCTGTTAATTTATGTTTATTGTAGACTGCTAAATATGGACATCGGCCTTTTGTTGACAAAACATTTGAGGCTCTTCATTATTGGACTGACGAGAATGGAAATGAGCATTACGTGGATGAGCGAGCAAAGTCAACTTTGGTGAGTGCAATTATTTATTTATCTTCATATCTTAGTGCTAAGTATACTTTTATAAATGTAAATTATGGAATGTTATTTTTGCAGGCGAACTTTAGAGCTAACTATGACAAAGCTTGGGCTCGAGTAGCCAAGAATGCACAGGGAGGCCCTATTCAGTAGCCAAAAAAGTTGGAGGTATGATTAAAAATTAAATTTGTCATATATATATATTATTAAAAAATATACATTACATAAAACTCTAATTGTTTTCTTTTCTTCGCTTTAGATTTGGAAGAAGACAATTGACAGTCCAAAGAGGATCGGTGGTATAGTGTTCCTGGTGGACCCTCTACTGTGACTGTTGAACCTTCCGGTACATGGACTGATTTAAGTACTTGGGTAGACCCTGAGACACAAGTGCTGAAACAGAAGGTAAGTGAGCTAGAGGAGAAGTACAATTAGAATATTGCCGATCTTTAAGAAAAGCATAGTAGAAAGATTTCACTCATTCAAAAGACCATGTTCAAGATGGAAGCTAGCATCAAAAAAATCAAGAGCCAATTAATTCCACTACATAAAGATCGAGCCACTTTGTCTGCTCTTGTTGCTCATGATGAAAATGAAGACAACGATGATGATGATGATGATGAGGAGGATGATGCAGATGATGATGGTGGTGCATGTAACTATTAAAGATTTTTATATAAGTTAATTTTGCATTTAATTAGTAGGATAACATATTAAGACACTTATATTAATTATTATTCTATATATTTGATGATTATAAATTGTAGGATACTATGTGGTAGAATGATTACTAATTCCGTAGATTATTAGTACTTGATGATTACGGATTGTGGATATTACTATTATATTAATTGACAGTTTGTTGGTATTTTGATTTTGTGAAAAATATTTATAGGTTTTGAGGTGCATTAAAACAAATGCACCACAAAATAAACATGACACTTAGCCACATAAATTTCCGTGGCTAAGTAATCTTTTAAAAAAATGGCTACCGAAAAATCCGTGGCTAGGTATTATAATATTTTGTAAAAATTAATGTTAGCTACAGATTTTTTCATGGCCAAATATATATATATATATATATATATATATATATTTAAATTTACCTTAGCTATGGATTTTTTCGTGGCTAAATTTAACTTTTTTTGAAAAAATATTTACTTTAACTACAGATCAATCCATAGCTAAATTCAAATTCTTTTAAAAATTACTTAATTTTACCCAAAAATACTTTTTTCGTGACCAAATTTGAAAATGGCCACGATTTTTTTTGTGGTCAGTCTGTGGTTAGTTATTCGTGGTCATTATCCGTGGCCAAGTTTAGCTACCGCGGCCAAGCTTAGCTACCGCGGCCAAATCCGTGGCTAAGATTTTGAGCCACGAATTTTGACCAAAATCCATTGTTAAATCACTGTTGTTTAGTAGTGCAAATTCGAGGCCTAGTAGAAGACTGCATTTCTCGTCATTTTATGTTTTAATTACTCTAAAGTGATGAATTTATCCTGAAATATCAAATAACAAGTTTATTATACTCTAGTTATCAAAGAGAGAGAGGGAGAGAAGTTTATCATAATCTTTCATCAACAAAATGGTTTACTAGCTCCTTATTGGTCATAATTTGTATTAAATGAGCTGTAAAAAGGTCTAAACCATGTGATTCATGCCGTTCTCAATTCATACTCAATGTCAAGGATCATTTTTGACATTATGCAAATTTATAAATTATAATACTCACTTAAGGTTTAACTTGTGTTTCACTATGCATCAGAATAGGAGGTTCACAATAAAAAAGAGGACTTTTTCTTTCTTTTTTCTCTCTCTTTTTGAATGACAATAAAGAAGAAAATTAAGACTATTTATTCATCAACTTATTTATCATATATACTTCAATGGAACAAGATTTATCTAAAAAAACTTGAATCTTGAAATGAAAGCGGTATATACCAAGTTTAATAACCCCAAAACTGACTATGTTCACGACAGCTTTGACAACGTCCTTGATTAAAACGAGTATAGTGAAACAAAATTAAGGTCAATTTTCGAAGAACAAACCACTAATAATCTCCTGCCTCAATCATTGAATCAAATAATAGTTGCTGGTTAGCTTTAATTACCATTTACCACATCACAAAGCTCATTATATTCTTGTTAATAAATGAGAGAGAGAGAGAGAGAGAGAGAGAGAGAGAGAGAGAGAGATATTTTCTCGGCCCTACAACCTCTGCAAAACAACAAAACAAACCAGCGTATGAAAGACAATGACAGAAACTACATAAAATAACTATTCATGACCTACAATATTGGTTTTGTGGTCATGTAAAGTAACACTCATAAATAGTGAATAAGTGCAATTCTCACAGCAAAAATGTACCAGATGTTAGGTCAATGGAATTTCAAATTTATTCACATGCAAATTTGGATTTTATAAATAAAATTGAACTAACTCGTCAAGCTCGCTTCACTTGATCAGGGTTTTATACTGGTATGTCGTATATTTAAATTTTAGAATTTATATAAATTCAATTAATGACTTTATTTGTTTTGTTTGTTTTTAATTTTGTCTCTTTCAGAAGGACGAGACGAGAAGATTGCTAGGTACGGAGGAGGCTGGAGGTAACGGTTTCAACATTTTTCACCAAACATGATATTGATTTTTGAGAGCAATCAATTAGCAAAATGAGGGACATGAATGAGTGATGAATAATGAATAATGATGATGACAAACAAAAGTGGGGTATTTGTTTTCGAATTGCGACAAGCCAAAAAATAGGTGCCTGGTGCACAATATTTCAATTTGATTGCTCAGCCCATCAATTCAACTCTACAGAAAATGGACCCCAATATGAAGCCAGCAAAATACATGAACCACATATATCTTTTTAAGGAAAATTTCATACTGCTCTGTTGGATAATACCCAATTGATATTTTTAATTATTGGACTTGAGTATGATGATGTCAAAAAAATATTAAAAAAGTGAAATTATAATATATATCATCATACTCAATCCAACGACTAAAAACACCACTCAAGTAATAACCAAATAGATATTTGAATTACGGTATTAAGAGTGACGCACAATAACTATTTTATCTGTCCTTAAAAATTACAAAATGACCTCTTATGAAAATATTTTTAAAATAGCCCCAGCATTATCAGTTGCATGCGGAAAGAAACAATAGCTTTTATTTTAAAATGTCCCGCCATACATTTTTTGAAGCAATATTATAATTAATTGGGGGTTTTAAATTTCATGACCTTGAGAATTTAATCAATCTTTTAGAAACTCCATTTACTTTATTTTGGGGACTCAGTTTGTAACTACCTAAGTTAATATGCCCAAAATCTGTATTTTAGTTTCTATACCAGTATATTGGAACCTAGGGCAAACCGGCCGATCGAATTGGTTGAACTTACTTGGTTCACACCATAAATCGTTGGAGTTTGAAAATCGTTCTACCCTCAGAAAAGCGGTAAAAACAATCGGTTGGACTGGCAAACGGCCTAACCCAACACCAAGTCGTTCGAACCAACTGGTTCATGAAATTTTTTTAAAATACAATCAATTTTGAGACTGAACTTATGACATCTCAGGTCTCATGTGAAAATGAATAAGCATGCTAGCTAGTGAAACAATGCTCAAGTGAGAATTAAATTTGAGTTTGTATAAATTAAAGGGTTAATTACGTCTACACCCCTTGAGGTTTCATGTAATTACCGATACACCCCCTCATATTTGACTATTTATAATTACACCCCCTCCATGTTAGAGCCATTAACAAATACCCCCCTTCCGTTAGTGGCCGTTAGGATTTTTGTTTAACACCGTTAGTCTTGAACTATAAACTTCCAAAAATACCCTTCCATTGGCAGGAATTTAGTTGTTACATGATTTTGACAATTTTGCATCATTATAATACACATAAGGTGGTCTTAGTAATACTTCAAGATATTTAAAGGGTTATTTGTAATTCTCAAGTGCAAAATTTAATTTCATGAATTTAATAATTATTTTTAAAATTCTTTTTCTTGATTTTATATAGTATGAGGTATATTTATTGATTTTTTAAAAAATAAAATCACCATCATCTTGAAAACCCTCAAAAAATCACCTTCACCATCATCATCATCATCCTAGATTCACCACTATGGACGGCGCGGCGGCAAGCAAGGGGAGTGGGGTGGGGTTGAGTGGTGGAGGGGAGGGGAGGGGAAGGGGATGGGCAACAGTGCCAAGCAAGGGAGGGGGTGGGGTTGGGCAACGGTGGTGAGCAAGGGAAGGGGTGGGGTTGGGCAAAGGAGGGGAAAAGCGTCGACGGCATCGGACAGGGGAGGGGTTGGGATTGGGGTTGGGTTGGGCGGGGGAGGGGATAGGGGCGGCAGGCGGGGGTTAGGGTTGGGCGGGGGAGAAGATGGGCAACGGCGGGCGAGGGGATGGGGACGAGGTGGGGGCGGCGGGCAGGGGGTGGAGATGGTGGCAAAGAAGAGAGAGAAGAGGTAGAGAAAGATGATTGGAAGAGAAAAAGGGCAAAACAAAAAAAAAAAAAAAAAGAAAAAAGGAGAAGAAGAAAAAAAGGGGGGAAAATAAAGGAAAATTAAAAAAAGTGTATATATTATGTTTATATTTATGTGTATATATAGTTTTTTTGAATTTTTATATTCAATTGGGGATATTTTTGGTATAATACAAAAGTATTAAGTTTGGCTATTTTTTGGGGTTCAACCACAAGGGTAAAAAAGTGATTTCACAAAAACCGTCCGGGTTTCAAAAGTTATCATGTTATAGGGGGTGTAATTGTTAATAGTCAAATGTGAGGGGGTGTATCGGTAATTACACCAAACTTCAAGGGATGTAAACATAATTATTCCTAAATTAAATTAGTTGGAACTTTAAATTTCAATTTCTCTGTTTTTTACTTTTTAGTGAAATTCCTTATCAAATAAGTAGCAATCTACACAAATGGCGTAACGACAATTCCTCTGTTTTCGATATGGACTTGGTGAAATTGAATTCCCTGTAAAGATGTGAAGTATCAATGGCTAGACGGTAAGACTCGTGTACCTTAACTATAGCTTTGCAGTGACAATTTTGATCGAAAGTGTAGGACATGTGGGAGGTGGTGACACATAACCAATTATTGAAAATATAACTGGCCAATATAACAGCTATACATAGATTTACAATAATAACTAAAAAAAAAAAAAAAACAGAGCACACATTTGCTTAAGAAAGAGTGGTTTTTGCATCATTTTACGATTAATTAACTTGCTCCTATGTGCTGGAAATAAAATTTATATATATGACTTCCTTTTTTTTTTTTACATTAGTTCATTATGTTCCTTTTTTTAATTTAGAATGTTGAGTGCATACCTTTTATTTAAAAAAAGATTTTAAATCCTATTATACTTGAATTTTTTTATACGTGTTTTTTAATTTTTATATATTTAATTTATATTAATATATTAGTTATTATTTATTGCGTAATTATGACATCACTGATTCAACTATAGTTCGATTAATGATCCCTTTGGTATGATAAGTGGTCTGATTTTTAAAACATTAATTTATACATGGCGAGTGTTTCATCTACGAGAGACAAACATAGCTAGTTTATCATTTAGTTATGCTACCAAGTTTCTTTTTTTTTTTCAATCAGTATTTCATTTCTTGTTCTTATATATGATATATATATATATATATATATATCATGTTTATAAACTTATTTGTTTAATTGTATACTTTGCGCCATCAATACAAAGGAATAAGAAATGAAATATAAGAGGTAAACATGATCCAATATGATGTATTACCGAACTCGAGTCCAAACATGACGTAATAAAACAAGTAAAGTTACCACCACCACCACCACAACTTTCTTTTTCTTCTTCAAACAAAAAGAAAAGGAATAAAAATAAATAAATTAATAAAAGGTGCATTAGATACCTCCTAACAATTACAGGCGTAGCAATGAAAATATTAATCAGACACCAAATGGAAGACGAACTCTTTAAAAAGTGTTACTTACTAGAAGAGTGCTTCAATTTGCTAAAGAACTTCTCAATATGCTACCCCTTTGTCCAGATGTAAGTATCTACAAGTTAACAATTGTAAAACGTTATCATCATCTATATTATTTTAAATGGAACAAGATATTTAAATTTGTTAAAAAAAAAAAAAAGAATGTTCATTTCTTCACAAATATTTTACTTTGTTATTCGCATATCAAATTACCCACATGTTCCATACTTCACAATGATGATATTTTCCCTTAGATTCTCTAATTCTTTTCAACAAAAATTTTAAAAGTAAAGAATATTCATACGAGTTCGCAAGCCTCGTATATATTGTAACATCTCAAAATAAAGGGAATATATATATATATATATATATGTGTGTGTGTGTGTGTGTGTGTGTGTGTGTGTGTGTCCAACTTATAGATAACATTTTTTATTGAAATATTTGTTACAATGTACTTGCACTAATCCTTTCGTTTTTAAGAATTTTCCCAAGGTTCCTTGTAAGTTCATCTTCTACAACTATTGCATGGAACATGTTCCCAATTCTCATCTTAAACATTAATTCTAAATAATCAAGAAAAAATGTCTCATAGTGGGGAATCACCTAAGCCAAAAACCCATTAAAATAAAAAAAAACATATATGTAGTGATCATTAAATATTAAGATACCGTACAACAAATTTTCCATAAGAACAAAGAAACTTTTTGCGGTGGCAAGTTGCAACTTCTGGGATTTGGCCAAGACTTTTAATTTTTTCTGATACATACTTATTTTTATCAATAATAAATTAATAATCTTCTCTCATTCGGCTAGTGGCCACAATAGGATGGATATGCAACATATTATTTTTTTTTTATAAGACAATACACTTATTAAAATCATCCACAGTCATTGTGGGACAATGACACTCCAAAAATTGACAATTTGGTTAATTTAACCTTTCATGCGTGTACGACAGATATAAGTTTGCATAAATTGCTCAGTGAATTTAATACCAGAGTTTAAAGACAAGAAACTTCTCTTAAGTGTTCCTATACAAATATTTAAGTGCTTTAAGTGCCCTTAAAGGAACAGATCTTGTAATATAAAATAGGGGTTCTTATTTTTGGATAAGCTCTAAAGGCTACCAATATATATATATATATATATATATATATATATAAGGTGCATCTAAGTCATCTTAAGATAATATGATAGCTCGTAACATTTTATTTTTAGAGCTTATAAGCTTTATTTCTTTTCGGGACTCTCTACACCAGCTCCTAAAATTGATAAAAGTACACTGAAGATGCTCTAGCTTCAAAAATAAGCTTAGTTGCACTTTGTTCTTGATGAGAGTGCCTTTGATACTGCATTTTCCCTAGTAATATAAAGTAGGATAAATTACAAATACCTCCTCTAAAGTTTGACAAAATTATAAAAGAAACCCTCAATTATTGAAAATTACCATTTACCCCCCCCCCCCAAATTGCATAAATCATGTAATAATTAATGGAAGGCTATAAATTCCAAAATTGCCCTCAACATTTTATTTACAAACACCCTTTAGAGGTTTGATGAAATTACAAAAAAATCCCTCAAATCTTAAAATCTACAACCACACCCATGCTGGTGACGACAATGGCCTCCCCATATTAAAAATTTGTAAAACACACATCTTAAGAATCACCCTACTCCCAACTCCAGAGCTGCTGGTCAACATCATTTGACTTCATTTAAATATTGATCAACGCGCCTCGATTCAAGGATTTTCGATCTACAAGAGACAATCATGTCCAAGCCTCCATTTCATTGGTCAAAGGAGTTCTCCCTCCTTCAATCATCGATTTGTTCACTGGTGGTACCATCAATCTATCATTGACACTCTTTTCTAGATCTCAACCATCACATCAATTATAAAAATCTTGAGAGAGAAATCAATTGTTTTCTCCCCTCTCAATCGCAAAACCCTGATGGTAGGAATTTTTTATTAGACAGACAAATCTTTGGGGATGTATTGTAAATTCTAATACTTGAGAAGGGGTTTTTGTATTTTCAGCAAATTTCGGGGGAGATATTTGTAATACACCATTTTGCTCCATCAAGTCAATCAAATATTGGATGAGAATATTTTGAAACAAGTACATAATTATTTGGATGGAAACCTAATGGAATGAGAGTTTTTTGTTAATTTATGCAACTGTTCGGGGGGTAATGGTAATTTTCAATCGTTGAGGGATTTCTTTAGTAATTTCACCAAATTTTCAGGTGAGGTTTTTGTCATTCGCCCCATAAAATATAATTATCAATTTGATTCTTTTCCTTCTTTTAGAGCTTTATTTTTGCACCAAACTGTACACTCATCTATACCACAGCTCATCAACTTAGTGAATTAGGCACAAGACATCACTAGCAGAATAGTTTCTTTAATTCGATTCCGACTGACACGACCACGGACAAGACATAATGAGAGCACCTTAGATAGACAGTTGAGGATATTCGGTACAAGTTTCAACAGTTAGCACAAGAATAATACGTGACAAATACAGTATAAGTATGCATAAGAATCATCACTCGGGGTAATACATATAAGAATCATCACTCGGGGTAATACATACTTGTTAGTGCAGCTATTTAAAACTCAAAAAAGCATACATCGTCTTATCAGAAGAGCATATTATGTCACGGGAAAGGGAAGACGTATCATCTATCACCCCGTGGGATTTCTGCCAAACCTTGCATAGAGCATATAGTAATGTGGATCTACATAAAGCAATGAACTTATAGGGAAATATGAAAGAGATAAAGATGGATTAATCAATTATTCAGCTATTTAACAGCTTATAATCTGCTTTAACAAATCTCAAAAAACAATGATTTGAAGTTTTAAGTCAATACTAAAGTTAGTAAGCTCCAAGTTCCCACTTGCCATTAGTAGAAGATGAAGAGACAGCCAATAGTATGTTGGCAGAAACAAACATAAGAAAGTGGGAGCATGAAAGAATGTTGAGGTACACATTCTATAAAGCCCATTTGGCTGCCTAAATGACAATATTGTCCTTCCAATAGCACGAAAATAAACGACAAACCGATACTATCCATAAAAAATAAAACCTTTCAAAATTACAGTTGGACCTCATTACTAGTAGCAGATTTCTGGTACAGGTGCATTAGTAGATCATCTGTCTTGTACTAGAGTGAACCAGATATCTAGCACATAAGGTATGAAGTCAACTATTGAAATTACTTGAAGAAATAGTAAGGGGGTGAAGAGTTCACACTTCACATACTCTGTATCTCACACAAAAGTCCAAAAACATTTTTACTCATTTTGCTCTGTTTCAGCTCAAAAACAGCTTCTGCTTTTCTCCCCGCTTTCAATACATCAGCTTAATGCAGTAGTAGTATATTAAAAATTATAGCCTAAGTTTAGGTATTTGATGTAATCAATATGGACCATAAGAATATAATAGGGGTCCCTTCTATCCAAAAGCTAAGTGGCATGAGTCATCAAATTATTATTAAAATTGACCTGTAAATATTTTTTTTTTTTATGTCTTCTAATATAATGTTCACCTTTACAATTGACCTAGATTTCGTCATCAATCACAAACACCTGATTGGCCTGGGCAGTTTATTAATATTCTGGAATTGCCTAGCTTTTTTCAAAAGATGACTCTAAAGATTGACTTATAACTATTTGCTCTTTTTTTTTTTCTTCTTCTTTTTTCTTCTATATGGAACAAAAATTCAATGTCTAAATAATTGCATCCATGATCACAAAACTTTCGACACCTTGTGAGCATTACAAATTATACAAGGACTCTACTTTTGATTAAAGAAATGCTAATAGCCAAATTGATCATGTTCACATGACATGCATGGTTCATCATCACATAACATTGTTTCCATGGTAATGACATAATAACATCTACAGCATCTAATGATTCAATCATGTTATTAAGGCATAGTAGAAATGAAACTCACATATTACCAAGAATGGCCCCCAATCATTATATGCCATGCATACATCACCCGTTTTATCCATTTTTCCAGATGGATCCTCCACGGTGCTTCTGTAAGCCCCCTGGAACTGTAGCTTCTGGCCCGTATCATTAGCGTTCCTCTATAAATACCCTTCTCTTCATGCAGTGCTCCACTACCAGCTCAACATCATCTGCAAAACAAAGTCTAGATTACAAATACTTAAGATAGATAATCATCCATGATTCCATCAGACATCCAAGAAATGAGCTACTTTTCTCCTGAAATCACCCCACCCTTTCCCTCCAACTTTGGCTTGATGCAGAACAACTTATTACCAGCAATGCAGTTCAGCAGATTCTTAACCAACTTGCCAAATTATCAGACCGCTCTCCAAGGGGTCCATGACTTCACTCCGATATCAACGTGCATCAGCAGGCAACTCAACCTCTGATGAAGCAGAGGAGCATCAGCTTAGAATCATCGACGAGAGGAAACAAAGGAGAATGATATCAAACAGGGAATCTGCCCGGAGGTCAAGGATGCGTAAACAGAGGCACCTTGATGAGCTTTGGTCACAGGTTCTTCACCTCAGAACCGAGAATCACAATCTCATAGACAAGTTAAATCATGTCTCGGAGAGCCACGACAGAGTTCTTCAAGAGAATGCAAGGCTCAAAGAAGAAGCTTCTGATCTTCGCCAAATGCTGACGGATCTCCAAATTAGCAATACCTACAGCATTTTGAGAGACCTTGAAGATGTTTCATGCAACACAGCACATCTCAAGGCTGAGTCTTCAGACCAGTCTGTGACTACTTCCACAAACCTGCTTCACTGAGCATGAGTTCTTTTACTACTAACTCAGAGAAAGCGAGGCAGGGTGGGGGGGGGGGGGGGAGTGTTAGATTGTTGTCTATTTACTTTCTCTCGTATGAGTACTGTTTAGACTTTGCAAATCAATGTTTACTAAATTTTAAGCTGCTTAAGTTCGAAAACCAACCAGGCTATATATTGAAACCGTGAATTTTCCTGGAAAGGGTTGGTTCACATCATTGCAAAGAGTCCAAGTTCATCTTCGCCGCGTAGTTATCCAATCGGTGATGGTGA